>JACVBY030000556.1:600000-1002500 GCA_017589505.3 Metroxylon sagu | reverse complement strand
CTCTATATTTGGAGTTTAAAATATATTGATCTGAATCGTGCAATGAGAAGTTTACATCGCACCACCAGTCATGCCGACATTCAAGTACATTAGAAGTTGGAATAAATTTTTAAAGAATTATGATTGCGGATAGGTTGATTATAATTTTTTTTAGGATCCAAACAGGCCATAGAGAATTCTTAACAAAGTTCCATATATATATATATGCAGTTCGACCATGCATGCATTATAGTTGGTGGATGTATATCCATCGGTGTAGCTTGGCATACATTTTGAAATATGGTTCCAAAGATTTATGTCCTAACAAAAAGTATTCATTAGAGTCACTCTGCATAATTTTCTTTCTTTTTTAAAAAAGAAAGAATTATTATAAAAGTGAAGTGAGGGCAATATCTTTTGGAATCAAACCTTCTTCTCTTGCCAAAATTATGCTGCGATGCAGATCAAGATCCCCTAACATTGATGTTTGTTCATGGAGAAGCAACCGTATTACTTCCCTAACCGTTGGAATGTTGAGGGTGGAGTTGTGATCTAACACTTTTGAACAAAATTCGAATCTTCCAACACCGGATCTCTAACATATTAAACCGGTCCAGTCTAGATAAAAGCAATTAGTTCCATTCATGGAGATACTAATCTAACTTATTTTCTAATGCCGCACTTTCATATTTCTTTTTCACAAACTTTTATTTTCACTCACTTGAACAAGGAAGACAAAACAGAGAAGCAACAACTACCGTCCCTACCATCACTCTCTTCCCTTCCGTGTTTACTGCACCAACAGCGCTAGCAGTCGGCATCGCATGTTACAATATCAACGAAGCAGTGGTACCATTGATATCAACAAGCAGTGGTACACATCAATGGTCGCCCTCCATCCCCGCCCACCGTCTCTCTGACCGTCACCTCTCTCTCTCTCTCTCTCTCTCTCTCTCTTCTACTGCTACTACTTTTCCTTGTTCCTGTTATTATTCCGGCTGCTTAGCTTCTTCAGTCGCTCTTCCAAACATCTTGTTAGAATTATTATTTATTATTTCACAATGACGGACTACCCATCATATATGTATGCACAGGCATGAGAAACGATAATCTACGGTCAGATCAGGGTCAGCTTAACGGATGGCCATCAAGATCCGATCAGAAAGCTTCCACCAACGGTGACGTCGCCACTCTCCCCTCGTTTCCCTCGTCCTCTTCCTCCTCCGCGTCCCACAGGAACTTCGCGTACGACCCCAGCACATGGCTGCATGTTTTTCATCACACCAGCCAATTAGTAACAATTTTAGAATCTCAAAGAACGTTTAGCATCTTCTCGGTCAAACGAATTAGAACACACGGCGAGTTGGAATCGAGATCAAAGCTCTCTTTCCTTCTCCCGAAGTATTATTTTTGCTGTGATGCTGCGAAATAAAAGAGCAAAGAATACGCGAGTAATACCAGTCGTCGGGCGAGGCTTCGACGGCTCGCTTGAAGTATGCTTCGGCTCTCTCCTCGTCCCTGTGTGTCTCCCACACCAGCTTCCCGTATAGCGATAGCAGCTCTCCGTCCCCCGGGCTCGCCAGTATCGCCCGCCCGTAATACTCCTCCGCCCCCTTCGCGTCTCCTACCACCTTTATTCAACGAAAACAGGGAATAAGTCAATTTATTTATCTAAAGTCACATGAAAACAGAGAGAGAAGAGTCAAGAGAAGAAAGGAAAACAGAGGAAAAAAAAAAAAAAAAAAAGGAGGTATTTTTATAAGTTCTTGGGGTTTGCCTTTGTGTACCTCATGCAAGAACCTTCCGTAATTCCGCAGGAGCAGTGGATTCCCAGGATCGGCCTTGAGCATCTCCTGGTAGTAGTCGCCGATCCTCCGGTTCTCGCTCTGGTCACCGACCTCCCCTGCTCCGCCACCGCCGCCGCTCCCTCCTCCGATCTTCCTCCCCTTCCCTACCCCGCCGCCAGAATACTCCACCTCCTCCTCCTCCTCTGCCGGCACCGCAGTCGCATCTTCCGACGTCCAGATCCCTCCAAAATCTAACGCCCTTCCCTTCCGCTCCACCACCTCCTTCTCCGGGAGCGGCGTTCGCGGGAGCGGCGTGCGCGGCAAGATCCGGCTCGGACGGTCCGATCCGATCAGATCCGCTTCCGATCTCACCCGCTGAAGGCGATGTGAAGGGAACTCCCTCCCCTCCTTCACGTCGACGTGGAAACCGGCGGATCGGGGTGTGAGCCCGACGCTTGGGCTCCGTCGGAGGAAGGAGGCCCCGGCGCCGGAGTCCTTGTCGGCGACATACCCGACGGCGAGGTGGGACCGGGCCTGGAACGAGCCGGTCCGGATTAGAACCGCTGCTCTCATGGCAGCTCGGAGCACGACAGAACGCCAAAGAAGGAGAAGAGAGAGGGTCTCCGCAGGCTTCCCTTTCGCTTAGCCGACGGCTTCCATTTATGGTAGCTTGTACTTCTTGGTCCACGCTGTTGGTGATAGAGACGGCGTTAGGAGGAGACGTCCAGAATATTGACACGTGTACGGAAGACGTGACGGGGCCTAACGGGGGGGCCTTGGTTCTCTTTTCCAGCGTGATCTGACGGCAAGAGGACACGTCCATCCGTCGACCACGTGAGAGGGTCACGGGTCCCCGGGGAAGGACGGCGGTGGCAGGGCCACGTGGAAGCTTTGTTGTACCGGTCTGGGCTTCCTTCGGCCAGCGCACGGCGAGTTTTACGCCCCGGTCCGCCGGTCCTTGGGTTTGCCGTTGGCTTTTTTTTTTGCGTCCTTCTTCTTCTCCTCTTTCTGCTAAACTAAACGAGATCTAATACGAATTTATTGTTCACAAATCAAATCTGAGAGGTTTTCACTTCTTTTTTTTTATTTTAACTTTTAATGTCATGTACATGCTTGCATTAAATGACTTTTAACGTAGATAGGTTACTTAGAATCGAAGCTGCTTCAGCCTTCAGAATTTGTTAGCTTGTGTGGCATTATCATTACTCCTTGGCGCTCCTTGACACTGTTTTGAGAAGTTAATTCTTGGAAGACAATAGTAAAATGATTTATACAAGCCATAAACGTTTAATCATAGTCTTCTCCAGGGCAAGGACAACATTTTACCTCAAGTTTTTCTCTGAACCACGATGCTTTTGAGCTTCCAATAAAGGGGTACTCTCCTCTCCGTTAAGATGAACTTTCATACATTTGTTGTTCGATTGCAGAGATGCATTAAATCTTATTTAAGAAATCCGTATATCTATGTACAAATCTTATTTAAGAAATCCGCATATCTATGTACGGTAGACCCTTGAAGACAGGAGAGTATAGTTTCTATATTAACAATAAGACCTTTAAGCTAATGGAGATTATATTAGTTAATTAGATTGCAAATCAAAAGGCATGAACATGAGGCTTCATGAGCCACCCCTGGCTGCTTCTACCATCTACATTACTTTTAGTTTCTTTACAAATGAAAATACAATGAAGACTAAAGATATCATGTCTTGATTGCATCAAAATTAGAACTTAATTTTTCATTATGATAATCAATCCTTAGATAAAAAAACCTTACAATTTTTGATAGATGCTTAAGAAACAAGATGTTGCCTTTTTTTTTTTTTTAAGATTAAAATATATTGTGCTTATTAACAAGAAATATGTTTGTAATCTTAAATGTTAGATATTTATAATATTCTTGTACCATAATCTTTGTTCCTTTCCTTGATACTTGGGTAGATATGTGTTCAGATATGTTGTTAAAACAATATGAATTTAAAACCAGGTGTGTACCAGATTTTAAAATATAATTTTATATTTTACTTCTGCTATTGCTTCTTTCGATTTTAAATGTTAGAAGAGATATATAATTAAAAAATTATTATTTTTAAATTTAAATTTTTTTAAAAAATATTTTTTTTATTTTTTATCTTTAAAAATTATATCAGATCAGCCTTTGTGCGTTGTCTGGGTATATAAGAAATAAAAAATAATATATCTCACTCATAATATCTATACAAATTAATATGTAGCTTTCTCTGCCAGCGTGAATGAACGTAAGACTCGGAGATTTTTCTCCGTCCCAACCATAAGGAGTTTAGCGTACAATTTTGCCCACAATAAATTATGGTTAAATTTTAATTCTCATCAACATAAATCAACCATATGGAGTTTAGCCTACAATTTTGTCCACAATAAATTATGGTTAAATCTTAATTCTCATCAACATAAATCAAATGTCATTTCAGATTTTTCATCAAAAATATTATGATTGAAACATTATTCGGTGAAATATTCCAATAGCTTTGTTGTTAGCGAGTAAAAAACTAGGTGATCCAAAAATTCGAGTGGGAGTTAATGAGTAAAAAGTGGATTTGAGTTATAAGCATATGACACTTTCTTTTTCATCTAATCTTTCCTTCTTACAATGTGACAATCTGACGTACTAGTTGCACACCATAAGCTAGTCAGAATCTATTTCGATCCAATTAGAACCGGCTCTGATACCATTTGTAATGCTCTAAGCCTACTTGCTAATCCAATTAACTCGTTAATAGACTGAAATTATATGGCCCAAAAATTGAAGAAGAAATTAATGGGTAGCAAATGGATTTCAATTTATAAATATATAATTTTTTTTATTTAATATGGAATTAAATTTAAGGTATAATAACTTCAGCTACCAAATATTTCATTGGATCTAATCGTTAGACAAAAAGAGATTCAACATGCAAGCAATAGCAGTATTTAGTTCTGCTGTCAATCACTACATTGATGATGGAAAATAAGGTAAATTTACAATACAATTCTCCCAAGATGGGCACATTTGGACTCTAGCGTTCGTCCCTCGTCTCGATCACGATCCACCAACGAGGTCACAAGGGGACATCTTGGAAGAATTTTATAACAAATCGCATTCAAGCTGAAACATAATCTATAATTTTCGTTCCCACTCTACCACAACTTGGATGGTTGACACTTTGATCACACATACTAATCCTAATCCATGCAGCCTGCATCACCTGAGCCATGGCATTTAATTCTGTTAAATGAGAGGGAAAAAGGAAGGGCAAAACAAACACAAGGGTGGAAACACAGAGATTTGTATGATTCAATTCATTGGCTTACTTCTACAAGTAAAGAAAGATATAAAAGTTTATTATAAAGAATATTTAAAGTTTATAAGAATTATTTTTCATTAAAACTTTAAAATTATAAGAATTATTTCTTCATAAAAGATTTTCTTTCGTTCGAATTCCTAAACTTGCTTACACTCAATATAATCTTCTCTTAAACTTTATCAGTAATTCTTTGACTTACCTGAGTTTATTTGAGAGCCTAGGACCCCTTAGGGCTATCATGAGCCTTCGTTGGACCCAACTTTGAGTCATTTTGAAAATTAATACTATATATACTTATATAAAAAATGAATCAACATTACAATATATAAAATAGGCCTCAAGTCATACATATATATATATATATATATATGAAAGTATTTCATTTTTTGAGCTTACAATTTTTCTGACAAATTTTACATAATTTAAGACTTAAGTTCTATGTAGGTATAAAATTCATTTTAAGCTTATGAATTTTAAAAATAAAAAATTCTGACAAATTTAAAAGCAAATATTAGAATGATACGTTAATTTATGCATCTCTTTTTATGAGCCATGCCATAATTGCATGGTTTACCTCTCTCTCTCTCTCTCTCTTTTTTTTTTTCTTGATGCTTTCCGCATTATAAGTTAGCAAAATTTTACTGCTTAATATGATGGACAAAGTTCAATATAAGTTAAAAGAACTAGATGCAGTTCTATAGATGTGGGACGTATGGTTTGTGTTTTTATTTTTTTCTATCCATCGTCATCATCATATGGAGTTTAGATGAAAGATTAATTGGTTTTAAAAAAAAATAGAAGAGAAACGGACATAAAACTTACGATCCACGCACGTAAAATAGTACGATCCATGCACGTGAAACTGCAATTAAGTTCGATTCAAACATAACTGCTACTAAAATCAAACCGTGTAATATAAGACTAAAACCGGTGACTTGGCGGTCGGTACGGTGGGCGCTCCATGGTATTTCAAGGTTAATATGATGGACAAAGTCTAATAAGTTAAAAAACAGAATTTAGATACAGTTTTATAGGTGTGGGACGCATGGCTTATGTTTTTGTTTTTCTCTACCTATCATCATATGGAGTTTACATGAAAGATTAACTAGTTTTTCAAAAAAAAAAATCCATGCACGTAAAAGAATACAATCCATCCACATGAAACTGCAACTGAGTACCATCCAAAAATGGCTGCTCAAAATATCACCGCTGCTAAAACCAAACCGTCTAACATGAGACTAAAACCGGTGACTTGGTGGTCGGTACGGTGGGCGCTCCATGGTATCTCAATCCACTGGGCCCGATAATTAATGAGGACATAAATTTTGACCACAAATTCAAGACCCAAACCCCCCCCCCTTCCCTGCTCTCTTCTCCTCGCCAAGGTCTCACATACAATGCACCTTATCAGCTCGCATTTTCACCAGAAGATTGTTAGTGAAGTTGTCAAGCATTAGAAACAAAAGCAATAAATCCTTGCAGCTGTCGCATTTCTGGCATCCAGAAAATGACGGCCAGTGAGAGGGATGGTCGCCCCTAGGGGGCGTGGGACCCGTTGTTGGGGCCATTGGCAAACATTTTCCTCACAGGTGCTACTACTACCTTCCAACCGTGTGATGGTGCAAGATTCCTCCTAGCTAAGTCCAACCAGGACTTTATCATCATGTTGCTTCTCCCAGGTGATTCCGTAATGCTACATCATAGGTGTCACTGGGACGAGGATAACCAGCGGAAACATCATTTTTTTTTTTTTTTTTTCTTCTTCTCTTCCCGCATGGTACTTGAACTCCTCCCAAGTCAGTCTATACCTACGACGATCATGCGCAACTCTCCTGTTAGCCTACGACACTTCCGAATCATAGATAGTTAAAAAAAACACAGCGAGGTACTACCAATAACCTCCCTCGTTGATGTGCCCCTAATATCCCTATCAAACGGGGTCTAATAGTTTAGGGTACTACCAATAGCCTTCTCTCTCAGAACTATCCCTACATGAGTATAACAGAAACCAAAAAATGTGAACTCACTCAGCCTCCCTCCTGGAGTGGATCTGTACGCCTAGATCCAATACCGCACGCCCAGATCTGTAATGCCTTCATACGCTAAGCACCAATGCACAAACATAGCATCTACGGAAGAATCTCCCAGCTCACTTTATTACCTCAAAGTAGGAACACAAGGCCGTACAAATGATAAGACACAAGCCTCAATGGTTACCTCACAACCCTACCGACAAGCACTCAAGAAAGCCCTTCTTTCCTCCTGCCGTAACTCCACTCCAGTACAAGATGGTGCCTTCTCTCCTAGCATGCCTGTAGCCTTCTCTCCGTTGAGGTGCCTCTCCAACTCTCTATCAAATGAAAACATCTTATAATGAAAACATCTTATGGAAGTCTTACTTATCAAAAGATGATTCTCTTAGTGGGAGTTGTGCAAATAATCCTTAGACCTGAGATCACCATGGAATCTTGTACACATGAATCCATATTTTGGTTCATACTCATTCATGACTTAGCCATGTAGGGGTGTTCATGGATATGGTGAATTGTGTATGAAGATTGTGAGTAGGTCAACAAGGAATCAATCACTCCTAGTAAGAGGAGTATTTATCATATATAATCTCATCAAATGATAACTCAGGAAGTCTTTGATCAAAGCATGATGATATTAGAAATGGTTTCTAATCTTTCATCGGTCGAGTCTTCATTAGTGATTTGATATTCAAATGAATAAAGTGTTAAGGTTTAACAATTTTTCATACCCATCGCTTATTCGGGATAAAAGGAGATCGAAGGATTGAATTGCACAATAACTTGCCATTGAAGGATATTTTGGTAATTTTCATCAAATTCATCATCTTCTGGGTAGGCATGATACATTGCTAGACGTCAATCATGTCTTGTAGGTTTTCATGAATTAAATTGATTGAATTCATGAGTCAATTTGAAAGATGATTCAAATTGGCAACTAGGGTTCGCTCGATTTGACCTAATTCGATTAGTTGATTTCTAATCAAAATAAATCGATATAAGCCTAGACCTACTGCTGGCTGGATAAAGAACTCAAAGGGTCACACACAAAAGAAACTGATCAAGGATCTAATTGGATTAGATTATGTTTGCAAGGTAGACATGCTAGCACGTGTTGCAAACCCTAGCTCCTGATTCAAATTGAATTTGAATCTGATTCTTATATTAGGTTAATCTAATATGATTAGATTATGACCTAATGTGGGTTAGCCAAGAGTTGGAACCCAATTGGCTTTATTTAGACCATTGGATATCTCTTTGAATAATGGATCTGGATCATTGGTCAGCGGCTCAATCTGGACCATTGGATGGCTTCATGGATGAAGGATCTGGACCATTGGTTGTCGCCTGAAATTGGACCATTAGTTGGCGTCTGAATCTGGACCATTGATGATGGCACCTTGCTTCTAGACCATTAGATGGCGCCTTAATCTGGACCATTAGATGACGCCTTAATCTGAACCATTGGATTATCATGAAATAAGTATGGGGTGAGGTTATCACCGTGAGTGCATGGATAAGGCGTATCAGATAAGTTTTTTTTTTTTTTAGGGGATACGTCTTTTCGCTCTCTTTCAAATGCGCTCTCCCTTTAGCGCCTTATCATGATGAGGCGCTACCCTTGGGACAGGCCTCATCATGATAAGGCATGTGGATGGGATGCATCCCTCCACCTCTTATAAATAGGAATGCATCTCGGGGTTTTAGAAGATATGAAAATCCATCCAAAGAGAAATCAATACCCTCTCTTTCTTATTTTATTTCTCTTATATCTCTTGTCCTAAACCAAGACAAGGAGGTCTTCTTCAGGATAAGAGGTTGTTTTGTCCTAAACCAAGACAAGGAGGTCTTCTTTAGGACAAGAGGGTTTGAAGGTTTTTTTTTGTAAGAGAGAAAAATTAGAAGGGAAAGAAAGCATGCCAATCAAATCCTTTGGAAGGATTAAGTATCAAGGATCAAAGTTTTGAAGAAGGAGCTAGAGTCTTGAACCCAGTTCCTGTGTGGATCACCTCTGAAGGGCATACATTTATGTGCCTAGTGGAATAAAGGATATTAGCATTACAGGTATTATTCAATATCTTAATATATTGCCTTGTTAGTTGATATAATCAAGAGGTTTTGGGTCTAGGGTTTTAGTTAACTAGGGTTTCAAAGTTTAATTTTTTTTTGAAATTCGGTCTTTCGCTGCGCAACCAAAACCCTGTACTTTCCATCAAGAACGCCCCTCTTGTCTTCAAGAATTGGTAAACTTACCACTAAACCACTTGCTAAGGTTGTGCCTCATCTTGCTTTGCTCCAACAATCACCAAAGATCCACGCCACACTCATGCACACAATGAGGTTAGGAAAAAAAGAGACTTTCATTCATTTAAGAGACTTATTACATCAAGAATCTCACACCAAGATTAACCCCCTTACAAGAATTCTCACAATTCTCATAAGTCTTCTTTCAAACCCCTTTGAGCTAGATCTTCCTTCCTTGGAATATTTTGGCAGCATGCCAACTCAAAATACATGGACTCTTTCTTGCAAGACCTCCCTCTCACAAGCTCCCAAAACCCTCTGCAACGTTGGCTACCAATCCTAACACCCAATTCCACAATGGACTTCCTCTCATTCTCCTCTTAGCCTTGAAGCCGCCCATTCCCTTAAATAGACATGCGCACGCGCCCATAGCCATTAGGTAGTTAGGACCCTCCTCAAAATAGGGAACCAATGCCTTAGCACCACATTAGCCCAGCTGCCACATCAGCGCCCAACTGCTGCCGCACGTCCAGCTCCCGTGCGCCCTGCCGTGCACACTTTGGCATGATCTGACGGGTGCCCAGGTCGTGCGCTACGCTCAGGCTGCGCCCAGGCACGCCTCAGCCTCGCCTTGGCCGTGCCTCGGTCGCCTGGTGCACCGCATGCCCGCGCATCGCATCCAAACTCGCTCTGCATCGTGCCACTCGCCCGCTTGCGCGCTCGTACACGCCTGTGCAGCGCTCCGCGCACCGTGTCACCTCTGCACGCGCGCCCATGCGCGCCACATCCAGTCTGTATGCATGCCCGCTTGGTCCGCGCGCTTGCGACGTGCCCTAGCCCGACTCGATCATGCGCGTGCGCACCCATCACGTGCTTTGCGTGAACAACCACACTCGGCCACTCGGTCAAACTGCCTCTGATTTGCCAAGGGTCCAATGCACGTGCTCCGCCCATGCGCCGCTCGGCCCTACGCGCACCACCATGCACTCCAGTCTGCATGCGCGCGTGCTCCATCATGCTCGCACTCGCTCAGCCCGACACGCCCTACTAGCACGCCGCATGCGCATGGCCTGTGCTGCATCTAGGTGCACGCGCCACCTACGCGCCATGCCCTGGCATGCGCACAGCCCTATGCGCCCTGTTCCTTGGCCTGGCTCAGCCATGCCATGGCCAGCACAGTGCCACCATGGCTGAACTGTTGCAAACTTCATTTGGCCCACACCTTGCCGACCACGACGAAGCCCAATTTGGTGCCCAACCTCGTGCTTGGCCCGACCACCTCCGTGCCATAACACCCCGCACTCGTCTATGCGGGTGCACACACCGTGCACTAAGCTTGGCTTGGTGACACCCAGGGCCTCCACGCCCTAGGGCCCGCTGCGCTGTCGAGTCCCCGCATCCCCACCACTGCGTGCGTGGCCGATCCCAGCCTTGGCAGGCCCTCTGTGCGTCCTGCCTTGCCCCCGGCCTCCGTGCCACGGGTGTGCCTTGGTCCACTCGCCTTGGCGCATGGGTTGGGGTATGACTCCTCACTGTCACAGCCCCAACTAGGCATCTAGGCCCGGAGGCCAACGACGCCGCTCGCTGCGCAGCCCAGTAGCAGGCCTGGTGGGCCGGGGAGGATCCGCCAGTAACAGACTGGATGCATGCGTGGAGTGGGCGCGCGCGCCCAGTGTCACCAAGTCGGCAGTAGCGCGCAGCGCGCGCCCACGCAGAGCCGAGTGCGTGGCACGACACGGAGGTGGAGTCTGGGCCGGGCATGGTTTTGGCCGTGCAAAACAAGTTGCATATGTGCTGGGTTCGGCAAAGCACATGCAGGCGAGCTGGTTGGAAGCTTGCTAGAGGCAGTCAGCACAGCTAGGTGTTGGAGCGCGCAGAGTTGTGCGCGTGCCAGGATGCAGTGTGTCAGGCTAGATGGTTGTGCGATGCGCGGGAGGACATGCACAAGACTGTGGTGTGCGCAAGGATGATGTGTGCATTGTGTGAAGGCATACTGGTTTGATGGTCAAGAGATATGCTTAGATTTGGTCAGGCAAGGTTGATGCGCGAGCGTGGCGCGAGTGCACGTGCATAGTTGAGTCGGGCTAGGCCAAGTGAGCAGCACGCAGACTAGCCGGGACGGCGTTGCGCATGGGCAATGCACGGCACATGCGTTGGCGATGTGCGAGCTGGGTGTGGGCGAGCACAAGGCATGAAGCGTATGGTCGAGGCATGATTAAAGCATGGCCGAGGTGTGCTGAGATGGGCCGAGGCAAGACACGTGAGGATGGCATGTTTCTAAACTGGGCCGAGTATAGCAACGCGCGGATGCAGGCGTGCGGGAGCGTGGAGATGCGCGGGCATGTGCGTGCATGGCAGTGCATGAGCGTGCGAGGATGCTCGAGCGCACGGCGGCATAAAGACGCGCGGGCGCATGATGGGCATGTGGTGTGCACGGGCTAGACAGCGGCGTGACGGAAATGATGTGCAGCCATTGATCAGCTAGGTGCACATTAGGCCATGTGGCTAGGTGGTTGCAAACGGCTAGCTGACTTGAACAAGGCTTTTAAAGGATTCAAACGGTTAGGCGCATGGCTAAGGTCTATAAAAGGACCTAGATGCTCTTATTTTAAAGAGAGGAGAAGTGGGTGAGGTTTGGAGTTGTCTTTGGGGACTCGTGTAAATCCTTTGGAAAGGGTGTGTGAGTCATTGTATGGCTGTTGTGTTGCTGAATTTCTGTCAAGATGTTTAGATTCCAGCAAAGAGAGGGAAGTAAGGCCTTATGGAGAGAATTTTGAGCGGTTCTTGTAAGGGCTGGGAGCTTTCTTGATGTGAGAGTTTGATGTATTTCTGAGTGATAGTAATACATTGTAATTCTCTCCATGTTATGTGTGGTTCATGAGTCTTTGTGTTGGATCTTTGATGGAAGAAAGTTTGGGAAAGCGCAGCCCAGCTTTGCAGCAGAATTGAGCAGCAAGCCAAGGTGATTCTTAGCATCAAGAAAGAGGTTCTTGGAGGTAAGAATATCTTCTTGATGGGCACAGCTTGGGTTATTCAAGAGTTCCTCGGGAAGGCTGGCTGAAGTGGTGCACGACTTCAGCGCCGCACACCTGAAGAGAGATAAATTTCGAAGGCAAAAATTTGTAGTTTCCATTGCGACTCTTCAGAGGTGTGATAGTGGTATCAGAGCCCGATTTTTGGAAAGAAACTGGGTTTTGATTAAGATTTTGTTTGCTGATTGAGGCAAGATTGGTGTTTGAAGGTTGGCCATGAAGAGGACAACAATTTTGGTTGAAGGATTGAAGTTCTTGGTAAGATCGATGTAGTTCTTGGGGTTTCTTGAGTTTTTGGGGATTTTTTGAAATCTGGCCAAAATTTTTCAAGAGTTAGCAAGATTCCTGTGGAGTGAAGAATTCTTGTTGAGAAAGTATCATGACGATCACAGGGAGGGTCGCAAGATTGGAGGATCTTATTGGCAATCGGGAGGAAGATGATATGCCGAATATTATTACAATGCAAGCTGATCATCATAAGAGATTGGCTTCTCTTCAATCAACCCAAGAAGATCTGATTCATGACTTGGAAGCCCGTTTTGCACATCAACGAGAGGATCATGCTAAGTTTGTGTCTCGTGTGATGGAGAAGATGCGGCTTATGGAAGATGAAATCAGTTTGTTGAGGAAAGCTGTGGTGAATGGTTCAGCTTCATCTTTATCAAGTCAAGAACAGCCAACAAAGGTGAAAGTTCCAGATCCAAAGATTTTCAATGGCAATCGTGATGCAAAAGAGTTAGAAAATTTTATATGGGATCTAGAGAACTATTTCAAAGCCATGAGAGTGCCTGAATTGGATCAGGTGAATTTGGCAACCATGTATCTTGGTGCGGATGCCAAATTATGGTGGAGGACCCGTGTTTTGGATGATCTGAATGCGGGTAGGCAAAAGATTGATTCATGGGAGATTTTGAATAAAGAGCTCTGTGAACAATTTTTACCTTGCAACACAGCCTGGATAGCAAGAGATTCTTTAAAGAAGTTGAAGCAAACCGGTTCGACAAGGGATTATGTCGAGGAGTTTAGTTCTTTGATGTTAGATATCACCAATATGTCGGAAGAAGATAAGTTGTTTAACTTTCTTTCGGGTTTGCAACCTTGGGCTCAGGTTGAACTTCGTCGTCAAGGGGTAAGGGATATACCTTCAGTGATGGCGATGGCGGAAGCATTGATTGATTTCCGCAATCCACATTCGGGTGGTGGACTCAAAGAGAAGTCCAAGCCGGCTGGTTCCAAGGCAGTTAAGGATTGAAAGTGGAAGAAAAATCAAGGTAACCAAGGCAAGAAAAAGAAAAAAGAAGGATCGCCCAAGGGCAAGACTAAGCCTAAGGATGATCAGTTCAAGAAGAAGACATGGGGCTGTTTCATATGTGGCGAGTCGCACCATGCACGGAATTGTCCCAAGAAATAAGTTCTCAATACTCTTTTAGCCTAACAATCGGTGGAACAAAGTATGGTTGAAGGAGGGACTTCTAGAGTCAATCCATTGCGAGTTGTGAATGCAATTGCAACGGAGAAGGAGACTCCAGTTTACACCGAATTGATGTATACCAATGTGTAGATTGGAGGAGTTTTTGTGCATGTTATGTTAGATACAGGTGCCACTAATAATTTCCTTTCTGTGAGAGAAGCGGAAAGATTGAAGCTCAATGTGTCCAAGAATTCCAGCAAGATTAAGGCGGTGAATTCTAGGGCTATGCCAGTTCATGGTTCAACCGAAGTGAATCTTGAGGTTGGCAATTGGAAAGGTAGGTGCATGTTGATGGCAGTACCGTTGGATGATATCAGTTTGATATTGGGCATGGATTTCTTTAATATTGCCAAGGTTAGTGTGATTCCTCATTTGAAGGGATTCTTGATTGGTTATGAGGCATCACCTTGTTTTGTGAAGGCTGAAGCAATCGTTCCTAAGGGAAATGGAACTTTGATGTTGGCAAAGCAAGTTAAAAAGGGATTAAAGAAAGGTGAGGAAACCTATCTTGCTGCTATAAGAGAGGTGCAATCTGACTTATTAATTGAAGTTCCAGTGGAGGTACAGAATCTGCTTGAGGAGTTCAAAGATCTTATGCCTAATGAATTGCCTCGAGAGCTTCCACCTAGAATGAATATTGATCATCGGATTGAATTGATACCGAGGGCGGTACCACCTGCAAGAGTACCTTATCGAATGGCACCAGCGGAACTTGCTGAATTGAGAAGACAGTTGGATGAATTGCTTGAGGCCGGGATGATTCAGCCATCTAAGGCACCATTTAGGGCGCCAGTTCTCTTTCAAAGAAAGAAGGATGGATCTCTTAGAATGTGTATTGATTACCGAGCTTTGAATAAGGTAACAGTAAAGAATAGATATCCAGTACCTAATGCAGTCGATTTATTTGATAGACTAGCTAAGGTGAGTTTCTTCTCAAAGCTAGATCTACGATCGGAGTATTGGCAAGTCCGTATAGCAGAAGGGGATGAAGCCAAGACTACTTGTGTTACTAGATATGGATCTTTTGAATTCTTGGTAATGCCTTTTGGCTTAACCAATGCTCTAGCAACATTTTGCAATTTAATGAACGATATTCTCTATCCTTTTCTTGATGAATTTGTGGTGGTTTATCTTGATGATATCGTTGTGTTCAGCGATTCATTGTGAGATCATTTGAAGCATTTGAGTTTGGTGTTTTCATCTTTGAGGAAGAATCAGCTCTATCTTAAGCGGGAGAAGTGTCAATTTTGTCAAAGAGAAGTTTCTTTTCTCGGACACAAGATCAGCCAAGGCCGAATTTTCATGGATGAAGACAAGGTTAGGGCGATACTTGATTGGCCAGTTCCAGCAAAGATTGTAGAGTTGAGATCTTTTCTTGGTCTTGCAAATTATTACCGAAGATTTATAAAGAGGTATTCAAAGATTGCTACGTCACTTACCAATTTATTGAAGAAGAATAAATTAAGGGAGTGGACGGCTGATTGCCAAGCATCCTTTGAAGCGTTGAAGATAGCTATAGCCAGCGAGCCTATGTTGAAGCTACCTGGTTTTGGACAGTCATTCGAAGTTCATACAGATGCTTCAGATTATGCTATTGGTGGAGTGCTAGTACAGGATGGGCATCCTATTGCTTTTGAAAGTAGAAAGATGAATGAAACAGAGCAAAGATATTCAGTGCATGAAAAAGAAATGACTGCAGTTATCCATTGTTTGGATAGATGGAGGCATTATTTACTTGGAACTCGTTTCATGGTCATTACTGATAATGTAGCGAATACATATTTCACTACTCAGAAAAAACTTACACCTAAGCAAGCAAGGTGGCAAGAATATCTAGTTGAATTTGATTTTGAATGAATGCATCGTCCGGGTAAGCAGAATTTGGTAGCTGATTCATTGAGCCGGAAGCAGTTGGAAGGGTTTGTTGCAGCGTTGACAACTTTCCAAGGGGAATTTCTGGTTCGACTGAATGAATATATTGCTAGTGATTCGGAGTATGCAAAGCTTTTGAAAGCAGTGCAAGCCGGGGAGCTACGTAAGTATTGGGCAGAGGATGGTCTTCTCTATTTTAGAGGAGGTCGGCTATATGTACCAAAGGGTGGAGATCTTCGATAATTACTCCTGAAGGAAAGCCATGATCCACGGTGGGCAGGCCATCCGGGAGTAGAGCATATGATGGCTTTGCTTGGAAGGTCGTATTATTGGCCTAAGATGGAGGATGATATTGGACTATATGTGAAGACATGTCATATCTGCCAAATGGATAAAACTGAAAGGAAAAAGGAAGCAGGATTGTTGCAGCCACTTTCCATTCCAGAAAAGCCATGGATTTCAGTCTCTATGGATTCTATCACTGAATTTCCAGAGGTAAATGGAATGAGGTTTGTTTTTGTGGTTGTAGATAGGTTTTCTAAATATGCTGTATTTATGGCAGCACCTTTCCCATGTACGGCAGACAGAGCAGCTGAATTATTTTTCAGTGGTATTGTGAAGCATTTCGGTGTACCAGCTGAGATTATAAGTGACAGGGATCCGAGGTTTACAGAGAAGTTTTGGACTTCATTGTTCAAATTGATGGGTTTAGAGTTGAGATTCTCAACAACCTATCATCCACAGACTGACGGGCAAACCGAACGCATTAATGGATTATTGGAAGAGTATCTACGTCATTTTGTGTTTGCAAGTTAAAGGAATTGGTTGGAATTATTGGATGTAACTCAGTTTTGTTATAATTAGCATAAAGCATCTTCAACAGGGATGAGTCCAGCTGAAGTATGTATGGGATTTTAGCCTTTATCACCTTTGGAGGTGGCGGTTCAGTAGGACACGGGGCCATGTCCAGTAGCATATAAAATGGCACGTGATAAATTCGAGTTGATTGAAACGGCTAAAGAGAGTCTAGCAAAAGCTGTTCGCAGAATGAAAAAGTTTGCGGATAGGAAGCAGAGACCCTTAGAGTTTCAAGTGGGAGATTGAGTTTTGCTGAAGATAACACCACAAATGTGGAAGAAGATGGGGAAGATCAAGCTCCATCGTGGACTGATGCCGCGGTATGATGGACCGTTCAGTGTTTTGGAACGGATCGAGGCTGTGGCATATCGACTCAATTTGCCAGATAGGTTGAAGATGTATCCAGTCTTTCATGTGAGCTTTTTGAAGCCATATTATGAGGATGCTGAAAGGGTTGTTCCAAGGAGAGCACCACCTGCTATTAGCCAGGAATATTCGAAGAAGTTATATCCGATATTAGAGCATCGGAAGATTGGGAATCATATAGAATTTTTAGTACATTGGACTGGTGAAAGTGTTGCAGAGGCTACATAGGAACGTGCAGCAAATCTGTGGCAGTTTGAGAATGAAGTTCTCTCTTATTTGGAAGGGGAACCGATGAGGGCGTCGGCTTTTTCTACCCGGGGAGAATTGTCACCAAGTCGGCAGTAGCGCGCAATGCACGCCCACGCAGAGCCCACGCAGAGCCAAGTGCATGGCACGGCGTGGAGGTGGAGTCCGGGCCGGGCATGGTTTTGGCCGTGCAAAACAAGTTGCATATGTGCTCGGTTCGGCAAAGCACATGCAGGCGAGCTGGTTGGAAGCTTGCTAGAGGCAGTCAGCATAGCTAGGTGTTGGAGTGCGCAGAGTTGTGCGCGTGTCAGGATGCAGTGCGTCAGGCTAGATGGTTGTGCGATGCGCGCGAGGACATGCGCAAGACTGTGGTGTGCGCAAGGATGATGTGTGCATTGTGTGAAAGCATACTAGTTTGATGGTCGGGAGATATGCTTGGATTTGGTCAGGCGAGGTTGATGCGCGAGCGTGGCGCGAGCGCGCGTGCATAGTTGAGTCGGGCTAGGCCAAGTGAGCAGTACGTAGATTAGCCGGGACGGCGTTGCGCATGGGCAGTGCACGGCACATGCGTTGGCGACATGCGGGCTGGACGCGGGCGAGCACAAGGCATGAAGCGTGTGGCCGAGGCATGATTAAAGTATGGCCGAGGTGTGGCCGAGGTATGCTGAGATGGGCCGAGGCAAGACGCGTGAGGATGGCATGTTTCTAGACTGGGCCGAGTATAGCAACGCGCGGATGCAGGCGTGCGGGAGCGTGGAGACGCGCGGGCATGTGCGTGCATGGCAGTGCATGAGCGCACGAGGATGCGCAAACGCATGGCGACATGAAGACGCGCGAGCGGATGATGGGCATGTGGTGCGCACGGGCTAGACAGCGACGTGACGGAAATGATGTGCAGCCATTGATCAGCTAGGTGCACATTAGGCCATGTGGCTAGGTGGTTGCAAATGGCTAGCTGACTTGAACGAGGCTTTTAAAGGATTCAAACGATTAGGCGCATGGCTGAGGTTTATAAAAGGACCTGGGTGCTCTTATTTTAAAGAGAGGAGAAGTGCGTGAGGTTTGGAGTTGTCTTTTGAGACTCGTGTAAATCCTTTGGAAAGGGTGTGTGAGTCTGCTGTGTTGCTGAATTTCTATCAAGATGTTTAGATTCCAGCAAAGAGAGGGAAGTGAGGCCTTATGGAGAGAATCTTGAGCGGTTTTTGTAAGGGCTGGGAGCTTTCTTGATGTGAGAGTTTGATGTATTTCTGAGTGCTAGTAATACATTGTAATTCCTTCCGTGTTATGTGTGGTTCATGAGTCTTTGTGTTGGATTTTTGATGGAAAAAAGTTTGGGAAGGTGCAGCCCAGCTTTGCAGCAGAATTGAGCAGTAAGCCAAGGTGATTCTTAGCATCAAGAAAGAGGTTCTTGGAGGTAAGAATATCTTCTTGATGGGCATAGCTTGGGTTATTCAAGAGTTTCTTGGGAAGGCTGGCTCAAGTGGTGCATGACTTCAGCGCCGCACACCTGAAGAGAGATAAATTTTGAAGGCAAAAATTTATAGTTTTCGTTGCGACTCTTCAGAGGTGTGACACCCAAGGACTTGGTCAGGGGAAGGCCAAGGTTGACCAGACGGACGCCAGGAGTTGGGCGTCGAAATTTCAGTGCGCCGAGACCGCCAGGGGTCGGCGTGGTCGATGGCACGCCAGAGGACCACGGCGAACAGAACAGGTCGGCACAAGTGAGGTTCTGCGGGTCAGCGCACCACACGAGGCGCAGTGGCGCGCCACAGGAGGTGCAACGGCGCGCGCTGCAAGGCAGGACCAGGGGGTGGCCTTGGGGAGAACCTGCCGAGCCAGACCATGCCCGCGCACAAGGCAAGGTTGTGCAGGTCTGGCTGAAGCGGCCATTGAGGCGAGGCACGGGCCGGAGCGCAAGGTACCAGGCGCTCGTTACAGGCGCAGCCACCGGAGTTACAGAGGGGTGCGCGGGGATGCGCCGCAGCTCAGATGCACGTGGAAGGAGCCACGGACACGAAGTGCTGACGGGGTCTGCCACGTTGGACGCACGCGCATGGGAGCCACGGACGCGTGGCCGCGCGCGTGGCAGACGGATGACCAGCTGACCGGACGGTTACAACCTCACAGGACGTGGCTAGGCGTGGCCACGACCCTGCAGGCCAGATGGGCGCACGCCCGGATGTGGGTGCCGAGCGGTTGCGGCAACCGTCCCGGGACGTGGGCGCCCAGCTCAGCTGCCCAGGAGGGCGGAGTGTGTGCGCGCATGGCGCGTGTGGAGGCCGGCGACGTGGGCGGTTACCAGGTGGTTGCGGCAACCACCTGGGACATGGCCCATGTTCGCGCTGGGCTTGCGCGCGGGACGCACACGACTAGCGCCCGCCCAGACAGACAAGTGGGCAGACGGTTGGGGCAACTGCCCAGGGCGTGCCAGACGTGCGCCTGAGAGCGCGCAGGGCGCGCGCACGACAGGCTCACATTTAGGCAAGGCGAGCGGTTGCAGCAACCGCCCAGAAGATGGCAGATGTGCGCCTGGGCGCGCGCGGGGCGCGCGCACGACCAGGCGAGGTTGCGACAGGGTCTGGTCGGGAATCAGCAGGAGCGCCGAGCTAAGTCTCAGCCAGGTGGGAGGGCCCCGCCTGGCGTGCGCACGCAAGGTGGCGTGAGCACACAAGGGGGAAGGCTGAGCGCGCGCGCCCCAGTAACCGTCGGGCGGTTATGCCTGGGCGGTTCCCAACTGCATCCATGTGGCATGTGCCATGAGGACGTGGAGCCAAGGTGGCCAGCGAGCTACATAAGCAAGGACCGGGCGCACGGCCGGGGAGGGCACAAACTTAACTTGTAAAAGGGTAGTCTAGGAGTGAGATTACTGTGTTTGTGTGAGGCAAAGTGTGAGAGCAACCGGCTGGGGGTTGAGCTTTGCCGTAAGGCCTTGTAATCCTTTCTTGTGTTTAATACAAGTGAAGGTTGGGGGTTTGCCCCGTAAACTGAGTGTGTTGTGTGTGTTGTTTGCCAAGCGCATTGGGAGATCAGTGGGGACGGGTGCAGGCTGACTTGAGGGAGAACCCAAGTGCCGCACATTGGCTAGAACAAAAAAAAAAAAATCACTCTATAGCTTTCGCTATCCTAGCCGGCGTGACAGTTGGTATCAGAGCCACGTTCTGGTATGTCTTCACTGATAACACAACACCATGACCTTAGCCGAGGCCAAGGAGAGGATAAGGAAGTTGGAAGAGATTGTGGGAGAGGTCCCGGGAGGGGAATTTCGAGATCTCGTGTCCACGTCTATCGAGCATGAGGAACAAATCAATCGGCTCCAGGCGGACTTTGCCGATTTTCAACAAGAATTGGGGGCGAGGTCCCAGGACCAGTCGACCGAGTTGGAGGGTCGGTTGGCCCGGGTGACGGCCAGGATGTAGACCATGGAGGAGGAGTTGGCATTATTACGCCGGGTCCTCGGACGTCAACCTGAGCCTCCCGAAGCGCCGACTTCTAAAGTCTGAGTCCCCGAAACCAAACAGTTCAGTGGCAACAGAGATGCCAAGGAATTGGAAAATTTTGTGTGGGACTTGGAGAATTACTTCAGGGCAGCCCGAATCCCTGAAGCCGAGTAGGTCAATATGGCGAGTATGTTTCTCGTCGGAGACGCCAAGTTGTGGTGGCGTACCCGGGTGGCGGACGACCGCAGCGCGGGGCGGCCGGGCATTGCGACATGGCCGGTCATGAAGAAGGAATTGAAGGAGCAATTCCTCCCTAACAACACGGGCTCATGAGGCGTTGAAGCGATTGAGGCAGACGGGCTCCGTAAGAAAGTACGTCAAGGCGTTCAGTTCCTTTAACGCTGAACATTCAGAATATGTCCAAGGAAGACAAGCTCTTCAACTCAATTTTTCTTTTGTTGAGCCTATCTTTATTGTATGTGGCATTGGAGTTGCGCCCACTCCAATCAGCCCTCAACCAGCCCTCATTGCATGCATATGGGCTAGGATCCTTCCGCATACCACAAGATAGCTTTCTTTCAACAAGAATGACCATCTTGCTTCCAAAACTTGGGAATCTTGCCATCAACTCGCTTGATAAGGTTGCGCCACACCTTGCTTTGCTCCAACGACCATCAAGATCCACGCCACACTAATGCACACAATGAGGTTGGAAAAAAAGAGCCTTTCCAAAAGACCCATTACATCAAGAATCTCACACCAAAATCAATCCCCTTACAAGAATTCTCACAATTCTCACAAGACTACTCTCAAATCCCTTTGAGCTAGATCTTTCCTTTCTTGGAACTCTTTGGCAGCATGCCAACCCCACACACAAGGATTCTCTCTTGCAAGAACTCTCTCTCACAAGCTCCCAAAACCCCCAAAACCCTTTGCAATGTTGGCTACCAATCCTAACTCCCAAATCTCTCACACTATCAACAATGATGATATTTCATGTATCGATATCGATCTCGATCACCTTAGCCCTAAAGCCACCCATGCCTTTAAATAGACATGCACACGCTCTCCTAGCCGTTAGTAGTTAGGATGCTCCTTAAAACAAGGATCCAATGCCTTGGCGCCACCTCAGCCTAGCTGCCACATCAGCACCTAGCTAGCTTCCACGCGCACCAAGCTGCTGCCGCATGCCCAGCTCCAATGCGCACTGCCGCGCAATCTACTTGGCACGATCTGGCGTGCGTCCCGGTCGTGCGCGCCACGCCCAAATAGCGCTCAGGCACGCCTCAGTCTCGCCTTGGCCGTGCCTCAGCCCGCCTGTGCGCGCCGCACGCTCGCACGCTGCGTCCAACCTCGCCCTGTGCCGCGCCGCTCGCCTACCTGCGCTCCCGCGCGCGTCTGTGCAGTGCTCCGCTCACCGCGTTGCCTCTGCAAGCGCGTCCAGCGCGCGTTGCGTCCAGTCTGCGTGCGCCCACGCCTGCCGCTTCCAGCCTGCATGCACGCTCGTCTGGTCTGCGCGCTACGCCACGCCTTTGCCCAGCTTGGTCATGCGCGTGTGCGCTCATCTATGCGCCCCGCACACCAATCTTGCTCGGCCGCTCGGTCAAACTGATTTTGATCTGCCAAGGTCCGATGCACGCGCGCCGCCCACGCACTACTCGGCCCTGCGCGTATCCACTACGCGCTCCAGTCTGCATGTGCGCGCGCTCCTCCACGCCCGCACTCACTCAGCCCGATGCGCCCGGCCAGCGCCCACATACGCATGACCTGTACTGCACCCAGGTACGTGCGCCACCTACGCGCTGCGCCCTGGCATGTGCATAGTCCTGCACGCCCTGCGCCTTGGTTTGGCTCAACCATGCCACGGTCAGCACAGTACCATCTTGGCTGAACTGTTGCAAACTGCATTCGGGCATGCGCTACATTTGGCTTGGTAACACCGGGGGTTCCGACCTCACGAATAGGCTTTCTGCTCGATCGGATCGCAAGGTGCGCGGCATTCCTCCACGCTAATGCCGTCCCGGCTTGGCAGGTTCACTCGGCCCGCCATGCCCGCCATTGCCTGTGCCGCGGGCTGTGCCTTGGCCCTCTGGCCTAGGCACACGTTAGGGGCGTAACAATAGGAGGGCCGAATGCTTGATGCATCACATTGTTCCATGCAAGTCTAATATATTCAGCCAAGTTAATACATGATGCTAGAATATCACTAACTGTTGCATCAATTGGTTGGCAACTATTATCTACATGGTTTCACACTGGTATCAAGAACAGTATTAATACATTATTGTTATGTTCAATATGATTTGCACTCAGTATAGAGATAGGATGTTATTATTTTTTCTCACTTTAATCACTCGAAATTAGATGGTATGCATTGATACCAAATGGTATAAAATGATTCTATTGAGTTCAAACTGATTTAATTCATATCAAATCAAATCTCAATATTGCATTAGTATTTTATTAATATAGTATGGTATGACCGGTACGATAAATCTTTATTATCTAAGACTTGCTTTTAGAGAAAATACAAAATTAATTCAAATGCTAGATATTGCTTAAGAAAAATGCAGCAACTATGTATATTGAAATATATAACCATTTTTAAATTACTTTCATCTAATCCTTTTAAACTATGGATGTATTTGCACTTCCTTCTTAAACTAAAATAAATTATAATTAACCTTCTAATAATAATTTAATTTACACTTCACCATTATCATTTGAATAATTTTTAAAATTAGCAGAAAAATAGTCACGTGACTAACACGTGACCACTCTCTAGTGATCCCTAAATAAGTTTTAATTGAATCAAAATTGATATATATTATTTTAAGATTATTTTTGGAACCTATCGATGTCACATGATAATCATATAACTTAACTTTTATGCCTATTTAAATGGTAATAATAAAGTACAAATTATATTATAATTAAAGAATTAATTATAAACTTTTTAATTTAAAAGAAAAAAAAAAAGCAAATATGCCATAGTTTAGAGGATCTAAGCGGGATTAATTCATCATTTTCGTACAAACCCTCATATATTAATTCATTTTTTCTATTTTGTTTGATGTTGGAGCTGCCCTAAACAAGCAAAAAAGACAGAACAATGTCATCAAGGCCAAATTTTCCTTTTTTTTGTTCAAGCCGTTTTTAGATTGAAGGCACTTAATTAGATCACCTTATTTGATGCTGGTCTAGATAATAACTATGGAATGAATACGACCTTAGAAACGAAAGCTAGGCTTCCGCAACGTTGAAGTCGTTGTCTCATATCGGACAGCGCCCTCGGGCCTCAGAATGGCCGGGCCATCGGCGTTTGTTTGATAGCGCGCCGCTGATTTAACTTTCGCGTGACAAAAGATTGGCCGTCTCACCTGGAAGGCCAATGGTCGTCCGAAACGAATGAATCAAGCCAGCAACTCCGTTTGGAGCTTTCTGGGTTCATGCAACCTCGACCGTCGATAATTTGATGCAGACTTATTCGTAATCCAACCAGTTGGACCCACGTTTGATATCAAAATATGATATCAAAGCCTCTTCTCGCAAAAAGAATCTACTGGGAACCGATTTAATAATTCAAATAAATCAGTCAAGTCATCTGGACCTTTGTGCGTGTTCTTTTCACCGGCAGCTTGTACATCGCTAACCGAAGGAACAGACTAATAACAATGCTAACAATACTAAATTACAAGAAGTTCAATGGATGTTTGTGAATTGGATGCATGATAGGATTTTGATAGGCCAAAAAAAAAAAAAAGCACATCAATGTTGTCGTTTTTTTATCGCAAATAGTGGACTATCATAGCTGCGAGATATTTTTCTTCCTGCAATTCTAGGCCTGCACTGAATTCACCATGAATTTTAAATGAAGTTAAGAGTCTAACTTTGATTTAATTCTTCAGCCAACTAAAATAATCTACCATTTGCTTACGCTAGAAAATTTCCATGACATTGGTTATATGCACAGAGGATCCCAAGCCAACCTTTCCTTTCTCTTGCATGCTCTGAATTCAAGTTTGCAGTTCATGTATACATTAGAATGCACTTTTGTTCCTTAAAACTTTTATTTTGATCTTTAAAATTTTTAATTATATTTTTATTATTATTTTATATAAAATTAAATATTATTGTGATCTAAATATATAGATTGATCAATAGATTGCAACATTCCAAGGGGGAGGATCAAAACAAATTTTGCGTGAAAGTTTGTGGGCCAGACTTTATTATTTTACTTGGCTTTTTGTGTTGCCGTGGGAGCCGCTTGGTCCCCGGAGACTGAGGTGGAAAGGAAGGAAGCAAACGGAACGTCCACCAATGACGAGAGGCAGCGCTCACGTGACGCACCGTGAAGCGCATGTGGCAACAACGAACGGAAGTGCCTGAAAGCGGCGGTCACGTGACGGAGCCGCGACCCCCGTGGATTCGCGCTCTCTCCTCGAGCGCGTCCCACGAAGTCGGCCGATATCACGAGCGAACCGAGGGGAAAATGGGAACCCATGCCTCGTGGCTACCGTCACCTGTCCTTTTTTTTTTTTTTTTTTTTAAAAAAAAAAAAATTTTCCCCTCTCTCCTTGCCCTCTAACTCTACCGCGGCCAGTGCAAATGGCATTGGCTCAGGCCAGTGACCTCTTCTGGGGACCCCAGGGAGACACCGGATCCAGTAGATCAAATTATAAAATTTAATTCCTATTGATCTATCGTATAACACTTTGGCCATTATATTAATTTTTTCAAAATTTTTAATCATTCTTAATATGTTTAATAAAAAGATAATTATGTATATATAATTTAATTATTATGCAGTGAAAACCATCAAAAATTAAAGAGAATAAGGATAGTGAACTACATGTGACGTAGTTGGTATATAAAGGAAGATAGAAAAGAAGGGCATTTGCTCCCGGTTGATGTAAGACTCGATGACCTTTTCTAGGGACATGGGGGGGAGATACAAGATATAGAAGTGTGGTTGTGGTCTTCCAGTGAGAAGATGGGAAGAAATGGCTTTGAACCATATGGTGAGATGTGATAAGTGGTAGGCTTTGGATATGTGCTGGGCCGATCAAAGCCTATGGATGGTCAAGACACAGTCGATGGGATTGTTTTTCCTGAGAAGATGATCCATCGCAAAATCTAATTTTATTTTGTGACAGCCAGCACACAAAAACACTCAAAGAGGATTTTTTATAAAAGAGGAAGCTGAAAACCTAGGAACAGTTAGTTTGTTTCACACTGCATGACCATCCATCACTTTCTATGTTGTAAAAGGCATCACAGGAAAACAATCTCAGATGGTTAAACATAATTTTCACTTGGTATGAACAAACTATGAGCAATTTTGTGAGGGCAAAACTAATTGCTTGATAATCTTTGGCCGAAGATGTTTTCCTTTTGTATCATACAATATTCAATTCTCAACCACAGCAGACGTCAAAAACAATGGATGGTTTGGAGATCTCTCCTTAAAATATACAAGAAAACAATGCAACAGATAAGGATCTGATAAGTGTACCAAAGACAACAATAATGCCCCATCAGATCCTCCACATCAGTGCAAACAAAAGACTACTGCTGTTTTTTCAGTTCAGCATTGACCTGGAAGAGACCAAATCTCGTTTTGAAGTTCTAATTATAAACAGAACTGTTTCAAGTAGCATACCACAGACCAATCCAAAGATGCCTCCAGCAGTGTTCTGCAAAGTTTGTCAGTACTACCATGGTTACACGTTTGCCTCAAAATATGCATTTCCTTTGAAAACCTTTGGCAAGCTATTAGTAGAGTAGAACCGTATGGTTAAAATAATGAAGTGGTTTCAGTAGTTACCATCACAAAACTATGATTGAACAGGGCTCTGAAAGCAGCAAATCCAACCAAATACCCTGTAAACATTATCAGCACAACATGCAGACCTGAGAAAGAAAAAGATTGTTTGCATTTAATGCTTGATATATCAATCTGGGGAATGTGTCAAACAAGAAGTACGCATCACAATAAATTGATCTGGAAAACGCCAATCAAATTCCATCTCCTTGCAAATTGGTTTGGCAGGCTGTGAATGTAGGAATCTATCATATCGTTCTTCATATAACTCAAATCGGTTTCTGGCTTCTGGTACCAATTATGTTTTTTTCACTTGCAAACAGTTCAGTCAGACTATATTCAGGTTAGAGCCAGAGTAAAGCACAGTTTGAATTTTAGAGGCCACATACTGCACATAAATTATATTTTTATTGAGCGAATCAAATCTAATTGGGCGGGACCAGTCTTGTAAGACCAATGCAGAAATTGCTTAGAGATTAGACCTGAGGTTTCAGACCAAAACTGATTCCAGGTACAGCTATAAAATCTGTGCAAGGACATGTAAAGATAGCTATGTTGATACGAGACCAGCATCTAGCAAACCACACGCACCTGTGGCCCAGCTGTATGAACCTTATCTCATGATTCACTCTAATATAAAAGCTATGTTCGAGTTCCAAAGATCCTCTTAACATTTTCAAATAACTCTTGTATTTGAAGAACAGGTTGGCACATTTTATGCTTGGATTACTTTGGTAGATAGCAATCACTTACTCTAAAGAGAATGCCAATATTTTATATTCTGGGTTTGAGACGAGTTTCAGCTGAACTGAAGTTTGCTTTTATTTTTCTAAAATCCTGATAATTACTGGGAAGAATTAACCAAATACCCAAGCAATAAGTGGACAGTTGCTGGTGTGGTTGGGCAATAAGTGGGCCTCCAAATACCTAAGCAATCACCACCAAGTCCACTAAAATATGCGCCTGTATAATTTTTTTCTCTTGTAAGACATCCATATACATGATATGTTGTGCTGATGAGAGTAAGATACAACAAATTAGACGCAAAAATAACCAAAAAGAAATAACTTAAATGACCCCAAGATATCTTTTGTCTAAACTGGAACTTAGAGGTCACTCGTGAAATTGGTCACTAGAAACCATAAGATCAACTTCTAGTGAATGGCTGCCTTGCAGGATTATAATCAAGTTTCAAGGATGTGACAAGAGGGGAGAGTTCATATGGTGAATTTAGAATTCCATCTTCAAGTCTTTCATACTACAAATTGTAATGTCAATTAATCACTCAAAAAACTCATTAATGAGAATTGGAATAAAATAGCATATTAGCTGCTAGAAGTGGGAATAAAGCAGGAAGTGGGTCTCTTACAGAAGCAACAACAAAAAAAAAAAAAAAAAAAAAAAGGGAAAAACTGAGGGGGTCTCTTATAAAACAAACAAATAAATAAAAAACATTGAGGAAGTCGGGTGCAATGACAAGCACCCAAAATTGGCACACCACCCTGAATGGAAGTTTCTAGCTACTAACAATAGGATGAAAGATAAAGCAATTGTGGGTAACAAAGTGGTAATGCATCTGAGATTTCTTATCAGGCATAATAAACTGATATACATGACCAGGCTCCTTGCTAAGACTTCTAAAAGCTTAAGTGGAGGGGGGTTGACTTTTGGGGGGAAACAAAACTGACTAAAGTCAAAATATCCGGGATGGCCATAGCACTGAAAGAGAGGATAAGAAATTAAAGAACTATTATAAATACAGGTATAGTTAAGCCATTAGTCTTCATTTGGAATTTCAAATAATTGATTTATTAAACAAATGGTTATGGAGCATGGATAAGGCACTTCGCTTGGGTCGATTGGAACCGGAATGTTATGGATGACATTGAAATCAGACGTCACATAATGTGCATCTCTAATGTTTAGAAGGGCTTTTTCAAGGTTAAAAATATGTTCTCCTTGCATACAGTTTATAGAGGGCGACATAAATGCTTTGGGAGCATATTTAATGCCCTAACATTCCCCTCATATATGGACATCACATTAGTTAGTTCAGTGGAATAGAGATGCTGTGACTAAGTTGGGAATATATTGGCAGAGATGCAATCCTTCCATCCTAACTCAAGAGACGCTTAGATATGCTGAGATGGGTAAGCTTGTCAGTTGTTGATATCCATTTTTATTTTTTATATTATGCTTTTTTTTTGGAATAGAAGAATCTTAGAACAGTTGGAGATTAGCAGAACTATCTAACTGTATATATTAAAATAATTTATATCTTTTGATGTGACTGCAGACTTGAGAATGATGGTTCACCAAGGTTTGCTTGGTTTTTTTTCTCCATTATTTGAACTAACGTTTAACTCATGATTAAAGTAGGCTTCTCGAACTCACTAGACTGATGGGAGCAATGTTTCATTTATTTTTGTGGCTTCCATTTTCATCTCAGAGTTAATATGGTTCCCTATCAAATAGTGCCCTTTCCCTTTTCTAAGGTAAAAGGAACTTCCAGGGTCGCCCACTGCCTGCATAAGCTAAAGCAACTTATAATCTCCCAACTTATGGATTTGCTTTATAGAGTTTCTGCTGAAAAATTTCCTAAAAAAGAAGCAGAAAACAAGAAAAAAAAAAAGAAGGAACTAATTTAAAAGGGTGACACAACTAACTCGGAGTTGCTCTGTCCTAGAACTAATTGAAAGGGTGGCATCAAGTTAGGAACCAACTGCTAAATTATCGAAAATTAGTTGGATGGCTTGTTGCTTAAGTTCAAGGAATCTACAAATATCCTACTGAGGGTGACAATGTCAAGAGTTTGAGTTTGGTGTTTCAATGTGCTTCTGCTTGAAGGTTCCTTGGATTTCTAAAATGCAGCTTCTGGCCTCTGGGCTCCATCCCAAGTCATTTCAGACGGAATCCCAGTACCAAAAATTCAACCAATCTTCAAAAATATGGGTCACATGATCTTCTGGTGTCTATTAAAAGAGGGTAAGGATTATGCCTTTGTGAAACCATAACAAATGAATGATGATGGACAAATATAAACCGCACCACTCTAAACTTGTGAAGAGAATTTAGGATTTAGGTCTTAACGCCCACCTCCTGTGGTGTAACATTTTTAATCTGATTTCATAAGTCAACTAACATTTCTCAAGAAACCACACAGCTGCTATCTCTATTCCAAGAAAAAAAAAAGAGGATTAAAAAAAAAAAGATCTTTACCAAACCCTAGCTGATATTTGTACGAAGAGAAAGGCTCCATGGTCTTCTTCTTTGGCGCGATGTCCTTCACAAGCTCCTCGTACTCTCTCCTCTCCGCCATTTCGGCGAGCTTTCTCGATCTTGCCTCCAACTCCTCGCTCTACAATCCATCCAAATACCAAACCATAACCCTCAAAAAGATCCCGAGAAAGAAAAAAGAAAGAAGAAAGAAGGGAAAATTGAAGCTTCGGAGCGGCTTTCGCACCCTTTCCCGGGCTTTGGGTCGGAAGAAGATGAAGTCGGCGCCGGTGAGGAGGCGGCGGAGGGCGGGGCGGCCGGCGGGGGGAAGCGCTGACCAGATGCTCCTGAGGGATCGATAAGGGACGGAGCCTCGGGAGGAGAGAGACGAAGCGAGCTCCTGCAGCTCGTCAGTGAGGTGTTGCCTGTCCTCCCCGGCGGAAAGCAGGAAGGATCGGACGGTCTCGTTGTTCGCCATGACGAGCTCGGCACGGCCGTCGGCGGCTGCGCCGCCAGAGTGCGGTGGTTCCACGGCCATCGGATTCCGATTCCGTTGCTAACGACCAAGGGGCATCCACGTAGTCCGGTAAAACAAACTTTATCGATTACATGCACGTGTCATGCATCTGATGGACTTGGAAAGAAAATTTTACACGCTGTTTGCAACAAATCAATTCCATAATTTAAAAGGATTTCAATTTCAAACCCATAATTTGTTTCGCAACATTAAAAAAAAAAATTGAAATCCCAACTATTAAATCATAAAAAAATTGCTTTCTCTTATTTTAAATTCTATCAATTTTGATGAGATTTTCAAATGAATTCTACTGAACGTAGAAAATAAATTTTTTTGTTAAAATTGCCCTACTAACTATTAATAATGTTTGATAAAAAATAATATTGTTTATAATATATTATTATAATAAATTATCATTATATTAACAATACTATAATATTATTATAGTATAAAATTTATAGTGTACTAATTATAATATATTTGTAATATTATGATACATTTTGATTTTATAACATTATGATAAATTATATAACAGAATAACTTATACAATATTATTATTACACTAATACATAATATTAATATCAATGAATAGCATATTAAGTATTAAATATCATTATAATAATATAATATAATATGATATATATTATTAAATAACAATATTACTTAATATTTAATATAGTATGCAACTATAATATCATTACTAAATAATAAATAATAATAATAATGTAATATTACATAATATTATTAATATTAATATAATTATAATATGAATTTATAATAATATAATTATTGATATTATTTATCAATAATTTATGTTAATAGTATAAATTATTTATATTATAATTAATAATATATATTTATTATTTTAATAATATATTTAAATATAATTATAGTTATAATAATTAAATGTGATTTAAGAATATAATTAACATTAAAGTTCTTAAATCACTATTTCCAATTAATTATTGAATAAGGGTAATTCAGGAAAAGAAATATTGAATTCAATTTTTATTTATTTCAAATATGAGAATTCAATTTAATTATAGATTAAACATGAAAATTTACTTACAAATAAATTCTTTTTTATGAAATATATTTGCAAATGAAATAATATTGCAGTGACTTGCGTGCAAATAGAGCCTTATAATAAGAGTAGTAGTGGGCTTGGGTTGGGACAAGACTAAGACATTTGCTTGCATGAGAAGATGAGAAAGAAGGCAATTTTTAAGCTTATCCTAATCCTAATGTAAGTAGTTTTAAATAATACCATTACATATTAATTGATAATGTTATTGTACAAAAATTATGAAATATTTTTTAAGCAGTACCAGATGTATCCAAGAATGCCCTTAGCCCTCTGGCTTGAATCTTGGGTTGGCCCGGTTCTGCAGGGAAACTTGGAAAGTCCAAGGCATTCGATCTGACGACTTTTTCCGAGCAGAAAAGGCTGCTGCCTTTCTGGATACCTTCTGATTTTTGACCAATGGAAAACATCCTTCTTATGGTTCTATGGTTAAATCCATGAGCTTGAACAATCTATAAAACCGAAGAGCATTGAAAGGCGCTGCCATGTTTCACGCTGGCCACCTCGTGACAAAATAATTAACTTTGTTCCATCCCACTCTTAGACCATTGTAATTGTCAAAAGTACCTTTGCTTTTTAATATTTAATAAGCTAGACAACCGAGCTGCTTTTCCCCTTTTGTTGAACCTAAAGCAACAACGTCAATGGCTCATTAGGAGATCGGAATCTCATCCATTCATCCACCCACACGGAATGTAGGATTGAGAAGGAAATAATTTGTAAGATCCACCAGATCTACTGTCAATCACCAATCGAGTGTGAATAGAGCCTAGATTCAAATTAAATGATCGGATCCTTCGTCGTGGTGTTAATATGTATTCTTGAATTGAACTAAAATATCAAAATTCTTGATTTGATTCTATCGAAACCAAGAATTAATTCTATTATTGTTTTTCTTAAATCATGCTTTTATTAATATATTTCTAAAATATTATTTAAGTAAAAAATCATAAAATACTATATTAAATTAAATAATAAATTTATATAGTGCATAAATTTTAATTGAATATAAAATTAATTTTTTCTTATAATGTTTGAATTTTTCTTGCGGGGATCAGCTTTAAGAAAATAAAAAAAAAATTTCTATGCTTTCACTACTCATACATGGATTTCTAAAATTTGAAAGGGTTCTCCTCTACAACAATACATGCCTCTGCCCTTTGGTACCATATACATATAGATTGTGCATGGATGAGTTTTGGGTAACAACCTCGTTCAAATATTATGGAGGACATCAAAAAAAAAAAAAAAAACCTTTATTGTTATCCTATCCTCATTCTTACTTCAAATACTAGTTAGCTATTGTTACAAGCATGATCTTAAATCATTATTCTTAATATTTATATGAAAGTTGCTTCAATATGATATGATCTTTTTAGAGAAATGAAGGAATATCAACACACATATAAAATTAACGATTGTAATAAGATTGCTCGCTACGTGTCCTACCACAGTCGTCTCCCTTTTCTTGGTGTTGCAGCCTTTCTTCTACTGGTTTCTTATAATGTTGCAACACAGTACAGGGCTGGCTGGAAGAGGAGACGGTGACAAGATGCAACGATGGTGAGCTAACCAAAGGTAAGACATCATTTTTTTTTTTTTCCCTAGGAACAAGGTGCAGTACAAGGGAAATTGGTGTGTGGTTGATGATATGATATCTTAGAACCGACAGGAGAAGGGGACGGTGACACGACATAAGGGCATGTTCTATCAATAGTTGCAATTGGTGATTTGCATTACATAGAAAGGATTGGTCAAGAAAAAATATTTAAATTTAAAATTAATTTAAAAAAATTGAAAAGGTACATTGTGTTGTGCTCCATATTTTTTCTGTATTTATTAAGAGAGATGGTGCATTCTTACCAAGTCCCAAAAGGAGTGGATCTCCGTCGATCCATGCGTAATAACAAGATGAGTGATAATCTTTTTTCGACATATACCATCAAATCAAGAGTGATAGGCACAAGAGGGTCCTACCAATCACATGTGCTGTTGATCAAAATCAAAGCAAGGAGGCTTGTTACATTTTTTTTTTTTTTCTTTCTTAAAACAACCAAGGCAATGTGCTAACATGTCACCACATCCTTTTCACAAAAAAAGATATGCAAAAAATATATGCCAAAACAAGTAGATAGTAGTATGAACAGAAAGTGGCGTGTTAATTTTTAGAACTTATGTACCAAGTTTTGACAATCCCCTATAAAACGTGGCAGGTATAGAAGTGTGCATATTAAATGCAATATGCCATGCCAAATACAAACTTGGATGCGAAATATCATCAATCCATCCTTTAACTTGTATACAAGTGGCTGAAGCAACTAGAACCCATCATCATCATCATTATGGTAATGTGAAACTAGATAGATTTCATAAATAACCAATAGCTATCAACATGAGTTGTTTAATTAAAAATGCAACAATGCTACATTTTACTCTTCTTGTTGGATGATTAAAGTCGCCGACATGAATTATTCTGTCAATAGCTTGGCAGCTCTAATTACTCAGCAAAAAAAAAAAGTAAGATAAGGCATTGCTATGTTTGTTGAATTATTTATTGTAAGTTTTCTACATTTAATGATGAATAATGACATTTTTCTATTTTGATATGGAGCTAACAGGCACCCTTCTCATTTTCACAACCAAAATCTAACATCAAAAAAAGTCAAACTTTAGGCAATTAATTACAAGAACCTTTTAGAAGAAAAAATTCTTGTTTAAGCATTATACTTCTTTAGAAATATAATTAACAAACAAATTTCATCACAAAAAATAATGAACAAATAATTTGACAACAATGTATTGTTCTTTTTTTTAAAAAAAAGTACGAACGAAAATGCCTAGCAAATTCATTTCACTATGGTTGGTTAACCAATATTGAGATCTGTTCTTCTGATCCAATTTTCTTGAAATAATTGGGCCCATAGGTCCAATGTTGCTCGATTGCCTTCAAAATGGTGACTTTTATGCAACTTAAAAATGGTTATTAGCATGCTCGAACTGGGAATCTCCCTTGCAAGAGGCTCATCTGAAAAATGGCAAAAGAAAATCTCTTACTTTGATAGCTCAATTATAATATTTGTTATCTAAAAGGATGTTCCATTCCATGGTGTCAAATAATCTCAATTAGTCACCAGAGTCAATGTATATAATTCACGCTTGTCCATCATTATGTTGACCTTCAGCAAATCATGGCTTTAATATTATGTTAAGAAACTAATTAACGCCGAAGATTTGAGCTGATAGAGAAAAGATCAACACTGTGTATCAAAATACTTAGGACGGTTGATTTGTCAAAGATTAGAAAGGGGTCTGGATTAGACCAAATTCAAGTCAAGCCTTAAGCTAAAATTAGATTTAAAAATAAGGCTGGAATAAACTGTGAACTGAGTTCACGCTGGTGCTGCTTGGCTTGGCATGGCCCAAACTCTAAGCCTAATAATGGACTGAGTTCAAGCTTGAAAATAAGCTCGCATCTTCATCCACTCTCGCCTCTTTGCCCTCTCCATCATCGACCCTATCTCTTCTCTTCTCTTTCTACCCTCCTCTCTCTGGTTCCCCCCCCCCCCCCCCCCCCTCCAACGTTCTCACTCTTTCCCTTTCCGCCCTCTCTAGACCACAGGCTCCAGATCTACCACGATACGCCCAGTTGACAAATCTTATTCAAAAGCTAAAAGAAACCAAACATTTATTGGGGCCAGGGAGAACCGGTCAAATCATCGGACCGCCACATTTAATTCCGAGCCTCGCTGTCCGTCCGTCCGGTCGGACATTTGTTCCGGTCGAAGTACGGCGCAGCTCAGCGATCCACCGTTGCCTCTAATGATGGCAGGAAGTTTCTGGCAAACTCATGGATGGTCGGATGACTGCCACGTCACTCATACGGAACTTTTTTTTTTGGGCATACGTAGAGGATGGACAAGATCTACATTGCATACTGGGCTCACCAAATTTATTTCTTTATGTCGCATCTCACGTTGGCACAGTTCATGGCGACGGGAAATCTAAGAGCTTTGGTGCGGGCGGGCGGGCGTTCAGGTCAAAGCGGCAGTGTTCCGTACTGTTCGCACAATCCAACCGTAGATCGGCACAAGTGGCCTGACTCATCACGGCCCCCACACTGTTCACCAACAGTTCAGCGTTCATACTCGGCCCAAATAATTTATGGCGCCTCGAATAATGGCTCTTCCACCAAGTTAGCTGCAGCTAAACCACCAATGCGGCGGCGAACCCGGACTAGATTCCGCGAACCGGAAACTCCAAATCTTTTTTCTTCACCCCGTTTCAACGTGTCAAACAAGTTAAAGTCTACGACCGTCCACGTTCCGTGTCTCGTGCTCTCTCCAGTAAAAAGACATCCAGCCCACCGCCATATCCCTCCACCAAACAATATAAAATAATTAACTCTGTCAAACAATGGGAGCGAGGTGAACTCCTAAAATTCGACCTCTGTCGGACCCACGCGTCCATTCGGACGGTTATCCATCTCGTCTCTTTTGTGGCCCAGCCCAAGCACTGGAACGCTCAATGACGGTACGAGCCTCTCCTCCCCCCCCCCCCCCCTTGGCCGCTACTTGTTGCGGGTAGCCAATACGCACGCTTTCCTACCAAACCCCTCATCAATGTGCTCGCGTCTCTACCTCATCATACAGCTAACAACCACCTCCCCCTACCCGTCTCCTCGCACGCCTTTTGAATGCCCCTTTGCTTTTAAATGCCAACTTCCCCCTGCTAACTCTCCTCTGACCCTCGCCTGGTCCTCTTCCATCCCTCTCTCTCCCAAGCTCTCAAAGTTGTCAAAAATTCTATTCAGAATGGCACCAGCTTCCTTCGAGCATGGCTCCAAGACCGTGTGCGTGATGGACGCGTCGGGCCGCCTCGGCGCGACGCTCGTCGAGAGGCTCCTGCAAAGAGGATACATCGTCCACGCCGCCGCTTATAATCATGGTTTTAGTTCTCTCTTTCTTTTCTTTCTTTTCTTTTTTTTCTTTTTTTAGTCTTCTTCTTTAACTTTCATTGCAGTTAGTTAGTTGTTATGGTGAATTGAACGATGGGATTTCGATGTTAATTGGTGTTCCAGGTGGCGAAGTGCATGGCTTGAAGGGGTTGCCGTGCGATAGCGAGCGGCTCAAGGTGTTCCAAACGGACCCCTTCGACTACCAGAGCATCGTCGACGCCATGAAAGGATGCGCCGGACTTTTCTACACGTTCGAGCCTCCCCAGGATCAATCTAACCACGATGTGAGTGCTTCCTTGGCTCGTTTAATCTTTAGTTCAACGCTTTTTTTTTTTTTAAGTAGTGCTGCATTAAATTTTGGAGGAGTCGTACGAATTAATTTGAAACGCTGAGGGAGTAGTCATGAGTTGGGCTTCTAGATGACAGCTGTCTTAATTTATGGGAGAAACTTTTCTCATGTATTAATGCTAGCACATGGCCGGAGCCGCCATGGGAGCCCAAACTCCCTTCGCCCGGCCTCCAAGTATTCGTTGTAATTGTTATGCAAACCATGTAACGTTTCCATGCTGATCTGTTAGCAATAGCAAACATACTTGCTTATGCTGTATGCTTGACTGCTTGGATTTGGATTCTCTCCAATCCCAACTTGAATTAGAGAGGACCTGTCTTTCAATCGTGGCCATCCATGATTGACAATGTTAGATAGTCCACCTAGTAGTGCGTGGGACAGTGCACACTAGGCCCTATCCGGTCACCGTCATGAAACAGTCGTGATTGAAAGATGGACTCTTCAATCTAAGTTGGGACTGGATTCTGGTTGCTTTTTAATAGCATATAATCTATCAATGTTTTACCAAAATGGATGCAAGAATTGACGACAAAAATAGACTCTCTCCAATCTAAGGTGGGATTGGATTCTGGTTTCTTTTTAATTAGCATAAGCGATCAATGTTTTACTGAAGTGGATGCAAGAATTGACAATAAAAAAATTGATAGGCAAGGAGAATTCATGAAAAGTGATCGGAACGCCTGCTCATTTACAAGTATTTGTCAACATCTTCTTCATGGTTTCTTCACTTTCTTTGACCAAATGTTATTTCTTGTTAGTGGATCTCTATCTATAATAGTGCCAACTTAATGTTCGAATCGCGCTTTGCTTTAGTGGTTATATGCCTGTTTCACTTGAAAGAAGGCTCTAGATTTGATGTGATAAGTCATCAAAATATTTGACTGAGATGATTTGCTTAGTGCACCCAAAATATATCTTTTACAAAAATAAAAAGATGATCATAAAAATAATTGGCTTAAATTATATATTGCAGGAATTCATTGTGGAGGTGGAGGTGAGGGCTGCACATAACGTGTTGGAAGCATGTGCTCAAATGGAGACTATCGAAAGAGTGGTGTTCACATCATCCATCACTGCAGTTGTGTGGAAGGAGAACCGCAAATTGAGCAGAGACTTTGATGAGAGGGATTGGAGTGAGCCAAATTTCTGTCAAAAATTCAAGGTATCATGTCAATTTACCAATCTTCTATGAGGTGCTTTGTTGCTAATGGTAGAAAGTCTTATCCGTGTGTGCGTCATGGAAGCTATGAATGGTATCAAAAACTTGGACGTATTAGGTGGTAGAGATGGTATCAAGAACTTGGACCTACTATCCGTGTGTGTCATGGAAGCTATGAATGGTATCAAGAAGTTGGACCTATTAGGTGGTATAGATGGATCTAGATTTAAATACTAACTAATCCCAAATATTGGCTGACTAGTTCAAACGAATAAAGGAGGTTAGCTTTATATTTTTGTAGTCTTTGAAAGCGATATGATACCCTTCTTCTTGTCTATATGAAAAATCAGAAGCTTATGTTCTACTTTATATCCAATCTATTGTAAGAGATAACATAAAGTTTAGGAAGCTTTTGACTCATAAATCTAAGAATTAGCATTGGCATTCTATAATGGTCAATTTCCTTGATGCCCTTGTATGATAATTATCTGCAATACCTAGTACCACCACTAAAGGACTGTTGAGGCCTTGAGGGCTCACTGATCCTTCTTTATGAATTTAAATTAATTGGGATCTTCGAGAAGACTCTTTCTTTGATAATTTATTAATATAAAAGCGCAGATTTAGACAAGAAAACTAGCAGTGGGACTCCTAGATCTAGGAACGAAAAGTACTTGTTAACCATGGAAACCTCATGAATTACTACTGGAGTAAAATATTAGTAACATGAAAAATGTCCACATCTCCATACGAATCTGAAATTTGAAGACTGACCAGCTCACGTACGAACCTGCTCAACATTCAAAGTAGGCTACTGATTTGGTCAGCTTCAATATTGTTCATGACCACGACATCTGTGGCCACAAATATATGAACCAAATATGGTTCATAGTCACCCTCAATGAAAGCACAACACGGCACCGAATGACTAGGTATAAGAAAAATCAGCACTTTGTCTGCATCAATAATTCCAAAGAACCAGTGTTAGCATCCAAAAACTTTTGTTTATGGAGAGGCTGCTCGCCACCTTAATAGACCTCCGAACACGCATCAACTCTAATATATACCATGACACGAGCGCACTATTATGATCCTGTCAATATATATTTTTGATTGATTTGATCTACTACATATCATGTGGTAGATCAGTTAGAAATAATGCAAGTTATTATTCAGTACCATGTCTACATGGCCATGGTTTGATTTTTTTTTTTTTTTTTTTTTTCGACGGCAGCTGTGGCATGGGCTGGCGAAGATGGTCGCGGAGAAGACGGCGTGGGCGCTGGCGATGGACCGGGGCGTGGACATGGTGTCGGTCAACGCCGGGCTGGTGCTAGGCCCGGACACGTCGCCGGCCAGCCCTTACCTCAAGGGCGCCCCGGAGATGTACGAGGATGGGGTCCTCGTCACCGTCGACGTCGACTTCCTCGCCGACGCTCACCTCGCTGTCTTCGAGACCCCCTCCGCCTACGGCCGCTACCTCTGCTTCAACCGCGCCGTCTGCTGCCCCGAAGACGCCGTGAAGCTCGCCCAGATGCTCTCCCCTTCCTCCCCTTCCTCCCCTTGCCCTCCTCGACCCTGGTATCTTGACCTGCTTTGACTTTTGTGGTATTTCCATTAATAAGATCAAAAGTTTGGCTATTCTGCTAAACTTATCGTGCTATTTGCCTGTAGTGACGAGTTGAGGGTGATCCAGCCGCGGATCCAGAACAAGAAGCTGAACAACGTGATGGCGGAATTCGCCCCAGGAAGGCACGTGGACGGATAGGAGCCGTATACTTGATTGGTGATTAAAAAAGACGGGCCATTGATGCATGGATGGAGGCATGGCATCGATAGGTTCTTTTATTATTATAGTTATTGATGATAGTGAAGAAAAGAAAGCTTGGTGTACTACGAGTTTTGATTTGATTGGATAAATGGTGTATCGCACCTGAGCAATGAGATGGCCGCCTGTATTTAGTGGCTTGTGAGACAGTTTGCACCAAATGGCTTCTTTCTCGATCAGTGGTGTGTCCGATTTTTTTTTTTTTTTTTGAAAAAAAAAAAAAAAACATCTACAAGGAAACAAATTACGGTGATTCAACTTTTCCTTTCACGTTTCTTCTCAACCAAATAACATCCGGTCTTGATAAGGACCAATTTGCAACTCGTATAATTATTTTGCCTGCAATACATGGGTGAGAACAAAATAATGTCTCACCTTTTACTATTTTCTCGTCTCAATCATCTGGGCCGTGCGTAATTGACACAGAAAAAAATAAGTAAATAAATAACGAAGACAAGCAGGCAATCGATCCACGCAATTCCAAGGACTTTGTGGGTGTGAGGGCCGAAGCTCTTGGAGGAATCAAACGCGCGCATAAAGCCGAACCCAACTTGCAGCGGTTTTCTTCACCTGAGATAACAAGCATACTCCAGATGAACGTTCTGCTGTGCCTAAATTACGAATAATTATTCGCAGGTGCTTGAATAATAGTCTAATCATTCTTAACTTCAAGAAGGATACAAGATCTATGTTTACTTTCGCAAGTTGGTAGCTACAAAGGATATACACAAAATTAAGGGCCAGGACGAATTAAAAGAGTATCTTAATCCCATACCTACCCACACTCAAAGATTGACACTGGCACTATGAAAAGTCATTTCTCTATCCAAACAAGGCCACATCACATGCATTCACTGGATCCCGTATGATGCATATGATTATTGTGAACAGTAGTCGCAGTGACCTGACATGCGTAGTGACCTGACATGCTTCAAAATTTATTGTAAAACAGCATCACACAGACAGAATTATGGACACGATAAAAAGAAATTATTTCAAAATATGCGCTTCACAAGAGCAAAATTATGCACGCAATATAGGTCTTTTTTTTACATGAACATTTTGCTGGTTCAATCAGTGATTTGTTGGAAGCCAGACTAGATGTGTGTTTACAGACTGAAACTCTTGAAAATGAAGTATACATATACAAAAACAAATAGAAGCCAAGAGTTTCGAGTAGTTCTAGGTGGTCCCTCAAACTGTCATCCTTTTAACTCCTGAAAGTTTACTTAGGCACTAAGCGTCAACGAGACGGCACATGAAAGCTTGAACTTCAGAGGTTTTTTGGAGTTAAATGGCTGAAACAAAAACTCAGTTTTTGGCTTCACAGCAACCACCTTCCATTCTGAACCTGAAGCCCCATCACTTCGATAATCACGGTCCGAATATAAGAGCTGGATCCTTGACCTACCTGCATTCGTATTGCAGTACAACTTAAAGATGGTAAAAGCATCACTGCAGTTCTCCTCTACCCAACCATTAAAATTTGAAAATCCCTACAGTAATTGCAAACTTAAACAACCGGATCCATCCAGTCTAGAAGCAACAGATCATAATTTATGACTGGTGATAATATCATAATTGTGACCAATGTAGGAAGCTAAGAGCATTTCTCCATAAACAGTTTCCACTAAATTTAATTTATGAAAAAAAATGAAAAAAGCCAATATATTATTTGTTATTTATTTATAGAACGTTTATGATCAGGTACCAAGAAAAATAATTTGGTGAGCTTCAAAAAGAAATGGTGTACATAACGGCATATTAAAATAATTGAAGACATGCATGCCACGACATTAACAAGTGTTAAAAGTGACATAAGTAAAAGTGTTTGCCAATCACACAAAGCTTACATCAAGGATTAGTACTAAACCCATATCTTTTTGTATTAGCTATGAATAGACTCACATCTAATATTCAATAAAAATGGACCATGGTGTATACTACATGCAAACAATTTAGTATTAACTGATGGAAATAAAAGTAGCTTAAATACTAAATTAGAATTATGAAGAAAAATTTTAAAGTATAGGGACTTAAAAATTGGTAGAACGAAGACAAAGTATACATAATACAGATTTAATGACAAATAAAAATAAAGACATGATATCAATTAAGACTAATAGACAAGAAATACTATAGAGTAACCGATTTTATTATCTAGGATCTATTATACAAAATAATGACAAAATAAATGAAGATACATGTAATAGAATTAGAGATGGATGAAGTATAGATGCCAATTTGAAATATTATATGACAGGTGCATACCATGAAGATGTAAACAAAAATTTTGTAGAATAAAAGCAAAGCCAACAATGTTGTAAGGCTCAAAATGATAGAAATAAGAATGTAAAGATAGATGTGTTGTAAAACAAAAAGGAATATATTAAGAAATGAATATATTAAATGATTTGTAGGAGTTGCATAAATTAAGGATAATGATGAAAAATCAATTGAGATGGTATGGATATGTACCATAAAATTTGAGAGGACTTATGTAAGAAGAGGTACTTTAGTTTGTATTAAAAGTTGTAAGAAAAGAAAAGGAAGACCTTAATTAACGTAGATGAAGGTTGTGAGAAAGAATATGAAGAAACTTGAAATAACATACCAAATGATAAATCAGAATTCATAAAATTGACCCCAAATAACTAAGAAAAGATTATATGATTATAATTATGATTTTATGTGACATGCTCTTAGAAAGTTTGATGTGATGCCACATCAAACTCTTTTCAGTTATGCACTCTATTCAATACAAGGACGCAAATAAACATCATTGAAATATAATAATAACTTCATCTAACTAGTATTCTGTCTGTGAAGCAATCATTCCTCAGACCATTGAAAATTTAAGGTGTTAAAGGCAAAGCTTAAAGTATCAGATATCATCATAATTCTGGTCAAAGGTTGCAAGGTATGTGTGCCTCGTAAAATTATGCCAAAGCTAGACACACACTGCAAGAAAAGATAAACAAGATTGCTGAAAGTTGTACAACAATTTCATTTACCTAGCAAACTTCTTGGGAAGGTAACCTTCCTTGAACCTCTAAGAACTCTAGGTTAAGGTATCGTTGTAATTCAGGTCAAGGGCTGCATGATACATGTACTTTACCGCATCTTGCCAAAGGCTAAACATGCACTGAAAGAAAAGATAGACAACATTGCAGAAATATGAACCACAAACAGTCCATAGTATTCTCAATTCTCCAACATGTTCTGTAACTAACATAATTAATATAGTATCTTAAACAATGTTAAGGACACCTGCTGACTGCTGCTTGAAATGCATTAAATACCATCTTAGCCTAACACACAAACTGACGAGATATTATTTACTGTAATAGAAAGAAAGGATGCTTTGGAGAGAGAAAATAATGCATGAAAACAATTAAGTGATATATTAGATGCCGGGGTTGAGTAATCAATCAACCACAAAAACTTAAGCTGATAGGAAAAGGGTCAATAATGTATATCAAGTGTAGCATCCTCCTCATGTGTGGCTTAGACTATGCACATGGAGGGACAACAATAGTTGAAACGAGTTAAGACAATGATCAGGATAATTAAATAAATAATTAGCATGTAGGGGACCCGAACTCAAGTCTCCAACAAAACTAAGCTTTGATATCATGTTAAGTAACCAATTAACCCCAAAAGCTCAAGCTGAAAGGGTCAGCAATGTATATCAAGCTTAATAGTAGGCCCCTAAGAACAGCCTTGGTTCAGTTCTGGATAAACCAAAATTCCAAGTTACAAAGGCCAAAACAAGTTGAGCATAAAATGTCAACCAACTTCTAAAGCCAACCTAGCAATGTTGCTTTCTTCAGAATTCAAGTGCCCAAATTATGTGTTCAATGCAAACATGTCATCATATAGATAAAAAGCTACTGTCCAAATAAACCCACGTTACCTTAATGTTTTGTATCCTTCAAAAATGAAATCATGTTTGTCTCTAGAACCAAATTGCACTTGGAAATTGAAGAAAGTATGTCATGAGAGGCACATCAGGTCCAGGTTCTCTATGGGTATTCTGGGAGTATCCAAAGGACAGCCTATCTTGAAAGGCCACTGGATGATTTAGATAAAATGAGTTCTATTAATAGTGACAATCCACTGGTTGCAACAAGTTTTGCAGACATCTCTACCATCATTTCATCATGGTTTTCTAACTAACGTGTAATACTGTATGTGGATGTTGTTTGCTCTCCCTAGATTTGATGATGAGCCGAATCCAACATCCATGGATACAGATGATTCTTATGGTTGATAGATTCAAAACCTTATGGGTTATGACTGGGATATGCTCAATGGACATGCAAAGCCTCAACCAGCTATGGCTATTGCTATCATGTAGCAATGGTTGCTGTACTTACGTAGATGGTAGTGCTTCATATTCATCAAATTATTGAGCACATGAAATATCTAACAGTAACAGAACTAGTGATAATAAGAAATTCTCACAATATTGACAAGTGCACTGCCTGTATTCTTAGTGAGAAACGTATTCATACTTCTGGTTATGAATTTAAAGCATCTTCGTATTGATAACTTGTAAGAGTAGTTTCATACTGTTAGCACATGTTGAAGATCACTTAACAGAGATTGTGAAAGTGACCAATCACACCAGATTTCTCTGGATTGACTTAAGATTAAGTTTATACGTAACATGTTATAAACTATATCAAATAGTTGATATTGGTCTGAACTAAAAGGAAATTGAATAAAACATTGTAACTTTTGACAAATATATGAACATGCTCATGGGAGTGCATTTTAAATGTCAAAAGTACAACCTGGTATGTGCACCTTGCTGGGTCCTGGTTGGCACAGGGAGGATACACAATGTTTTATTTTTTTAATAATATCTAGAAATGCCAATAATTTCTAGTGAAAGTTCTAGTGATTTATTCTAAAATACTTCTTTTTTTGCACTTTATATATGCCTATTTGTTGACAGCAAAGAGTATAGATTATGCTTGTCAATTATGGTCACATATGCCCCCAAACTGCCAGATAATCTAGTTCCTTATATAAATATAATGGCCAACAAGATAGTTGAGAAATTACCAAACCCTAACATTGTTGGCTTTTGGATGATGAATCGACTAACTTTTGATCTCTTCAAATTTCTCAAAGCTTGTATGTCATCTTGATTTCCTTTAAATTCAATGAACTCACCGAGAATGTTTCTATCACCTCTAAGTTCCAAGCTGCACAACACATGGAACACAATCTAATTAGATTTTTTTTTCTTCATACATGGCAACAGCGGATGGAAATAAACAGACGTCTAAAATGTAAGGCTACATGCCAACAGGATGATAAATAGGACTAAGATAAGATGTTGAAAACTTCCTAATGCTTGAAACAAATGAAGACATCAGATACAAATGCACCTGCAGTAGCACACTTAATACATGCATGGATTATCTTCCAGTACAAATATATAAAGTAAATCTACAACAGTGAAGGATAATTTAGGTAATTCATGATCAAACATTCATTTAAAAAGTATAGCTGGGTTCAAGGCTTTTGAAAAACCATCTCGATAGGTCCTACATTACAAACTTCTAGGGTTTTATTGTTGCAGTTCACCATGTTCTTGTGAGTGAAATAATGAATAACCAATTTAGTTGTTAGCACCATTCTCATCTTCAAGTTTTCTATAAATTTTCTATAATGAGTAAGATCTTTGCTCGTTAAGTCTTTCTTCTTTCTCAAGAAAAAGAAAACAGACTTCACTAGGATTCAAATCCATCCCATTTTCTGAAGTAGGGTACCTAATAGCTGGGCCACTCAGCTAGGGACAAAGATACATGGGTGTGAAATAATTTTGAGTAAACCATTGTTGTTTCCAAGTGAAACATATCTAAAATGATCAATGTATCTTGTCTCTTCATTGACTTAATCAGTTTTTTTGGATATCTTATGCAAACCAGCATGGGCTATTATACAAATAGTAAAATCAGTTGCTGTTTCGCCTCTCTAAAGAACTGAAGTTTGACAAATATCAAATCAGCAGACCAAAATCCTCTATTCTGTCTCAGCAGTTTAAGTTGATATGTCCCAATTTGCACACTCCCAGAAATTCCTAACATTCATAACTTAACATATATACTGTAGGCACACTTGTTTATGCAACTTTTATGCACTGTCATGCTAGCATGTGAGCAGAAGCAGTCTTCAAAGTGAACTGGTTTCCAGACTTTGACCATTGCTTCCAATCACATGCTGTCTGTCAGCACATTAAGGAACTGTGCATGGGCAGGATATGTTTCATTACAAATAGATGTAGTCAGGGGAATTGACAAAGTAATAGCATATTGATGCATTGACGTAAATTCTAAAGCTGAAATGTGCAACGTGTAAATGTAACAATTAGTTAGAATGCATCTATACAAGAGACAGAAGAATAATCATCATGATACCCAGAAAAACACATCTTCATGCTCTTTTTTCAACGTTAACAGAAATAGAAAAATGTAACAGGCATGTCATTAGAAATGTACCGATCCCACATTGGTGATGTACTGAGAATAAAACTAAGCTTCTGATATAACCCATCCTGCATTTCACTCTTGCTTCCATGAAATGCATCTTTAATCCAACTGGAAACTACACCTTTCGATTCTGGCTTGAGCTCTCTCCATTTGTCAAAAGAAATAACCTCTGGTTGAAAAGCAATAGAATAGGCAGGCCTAAAGAATTTACAACTCAAAGTGTGAGCTTTACTAAAATAAAGGAGAATATATAACACAAACTATTAAATTATAATTGACTTACTCACAGAGAACATGTAGAGCCAAGTTAATTTATATAATTATAAGTCCTAATTCTCTCAGTTTTAAGTCATAAAACCATACCAAAATAAGAACCTATAAACCTAAGCAGCATGGTCACAAAGCACATATGCATTTCAAGAGTTCAACACCTTCCCAACCCAGAAAAAGAAATGGAGCTGAGTAACAAGAGAACCGATTACCATAAATTACAACTGCATACATGAAGTCATATTCATTCCATAAGCATTCAATATCACACCAGTCCTATCAAGGTTTTTAAAGTATTTTACCAACATTTCATGGTTCCCCTGAAAGACACAAAACTGGCCAAACTTTGCAATATAAAATGACAGTCAGAGATTGGAACCCATAAGACAAAGATTCAAAAGTAGATTTGGGGGGGAAAAATGTGCCCGGACTATCAAAGTGCAGAGTAAGAGGCAACCTTGCAGATATATTTAATAATGCTAATATTTGTGTAAGTTATGGGGGAAAAAGAAAATGCCTAAATACAGTTGTTAATGGAAGACATTTTAACCTGATAAATTATGAACATCTAGTCAATGAAAGCTCATCAGAATAGAAAAGCATGTGCTCCAGAGTATGCACATAAAACAATAGGTTGTCACACTAGATTTTGAATAATTGGACATGACGTGAAAAAAAAAAAAAAAAAAAGCAATTTCTTTACATGAAGTATATCATGTAAAAAATCCCAGCTCTGCTCAAATAGCACAATCATTTAAAATAAAATACACACACGTGGAATATAGAAATTATGCGTGCAAGACCAGAATATGATGCCATCAATATAGTAGTGTTGATTCATGTTCATGCACCTGCAATTTGGATTTGGCAGCACTACTCTGCCACTTATGTGCCCATTGGGCAAAGGTACCCCCCTTTGTTCCAAGTATGACTGAAGAACTGCGACTTGTCTGCTGATTTCAAGCATCTGAAATAGAGTTATTTTAGAGTGAATTTACTATGCTCAACAGGAGCCAATAAGAAATATTAATCAAAGAATAATAATTTGTATTCTAATTTCCAACACCTGAAACAGATGTACAAACACATAAAATCAACCATGACCACATGGAGAATGCAGGATTCCCACCATTTCAACAATTGCGTTTCATATCATGGGAAACTTAAATGTACAATGTTTAGGAGTAATATATAACTTGGAAAAAGCATCAGGAAAAAAGGTATGTTTCAAACATTTTGATTCTTCTCCAATTCTTAGAGTTAAAAGAAGCTAGGAAATGGCAAATATCACTTTGCAAGGTTTGAGGCATATTGATTTTAGATCAAAACAAATATATCTTGTTCATTTCATTGATTAAAAGGCCAGAAAATTCAGAAAGGCTGTTTTGTTTGTCTGCTGATTATCTTTGTTTAGTTAGTCACTTGGTAGTTTTTTTAAGCACATAATATAAGGATGAAAAGAAATAAATGGAAAATTGCTATATTTCTAATTACACAAAGTTTGTTCAATTAAGAATGGTTGCAATAAAGCTTGTTCTAGGTGGAGTTCAAAAGCAATAGAGATTCAGTCACCAAGTGGTTTTTACATCAGGTGAGCTATCCTTGATTGGTGACATTTATCAAAGATAAAATGGTAAAGCTGTAGATGCAGTTTAATGTGGATGGTTGATTAAGGTTGGTAGCCATTCATGGTAAGAATCTCAGACTATGAAACAGTTCCTTAGATTATAAGAGAAAAAGGCAGAAAAGCATCCAAGATGGTAGTGCCATTTTCAACAAATATCAGAGAAGGCATCAGTAAGGACGGAGCTTAGTTTTCTATATAAGGTTAGAAAAAAAGGAGATTCTGAGTTGAGATGACAGATGGAAGTTGTGCAAAAAGATTTGCAGATGGAGAATATAGCATTTTAATGAATGAACAGCAAAGAAGTATCGGGTCAAGCATTATGATAGTCGGGATAAGAATGGGCATGGATTAGAGTTATCCTTATCATGTTTTTAACCCATTGCACCTGGATTTTGCAATTATGAAGAGAATGGAAATGTAATTATTCATCTGTTGCGTTGCCATTCATCCCACTCTAAAGTTTAGAGATGTTCTAACAATATCTATGCAACATAGCTTCCAAGAGCAAAAGCAGGGTCAGCAAGTAAAAGCCTCTTTAACTATCACCAGAATTCATTGGCTCTCTGTTACCTATCAGTTCTCAAATATATATACCACATATTCTTTTCAATCAAAACAAGTATATACCACATCAATTTGTTTCCAGCTTTATATGCTGCCCTCATATGCAGCTAGCAACTTTATGACTTATCAATGTACATGCTCAAAATGTTTCAATAGAGTCGTACAATTATATGAATAAAATTAATTTCTATTAGCGAAGCAAACGAATGGGAATAAAACTGAGACTGAATACGGATGTGTTCCTGTCTCTCTAAATTCCAAAATATGTATACATTGAAATCTTCCCCTCGTCAGTCCATTTCGATTTCAGTTGAGGTTTTGGTGCATAACTTAATAGAATTAGCTACCTGAATCAAAAAAAAATAAAAAAAAAAGAGTAGAAATTCAAGAACAGGAAACACGTACAGGATCCGGATGGATCTCCGGCTTATGTTTCTTGTCGCAGGTACAAAGCCAGCTCCCATCGTTCCCAACGTCCACAAAACCAGAGAAGTTCCTCACTGCCACCACCATCACTTCCCTGCGACAATAAAATTAGTCTCTTTCCTCCCTGCACCCAAGAAATTAGTGGTTATAAATAGCAAAAAAGAGCAATAACTAACCTTTTGGAGACAAGAACTACATCGATGTGCTGCCGGGATCCGGCGTCAGGATCGGGAATTCGAAGCCCAACGAATGCCTTCCCAGCATAAAGCCTCTCCAACCTGGGAGAAATCAAAGAACAAATGAGCTATTCGACGGCGTTAGGGTTAGGCTTTCGAAGGGAGCGAGAGGGACAGGGACTTGTGGACCTATTGGCGACGGCGAAGCTTGCGTCGGAGTCGGAGCTTTCGACGTCGGGGATAGCGTCGTCGCCGAGGAAGAGTCGCCGGAGAAACTTGTAGGCGACCAGGCCGCAGATGATCTGCACCAACATGGCGATCGTTTAATGGTTCCGGAGAATTGTTTTGATTCCGGCTCGATCGATCGTTTACCGATGCGGGGGCCTGGGAGTGCAACCGATTCTCGGAGGCGTGCCACCGAAAATAGATCTCGGTCGAGAGAGAGAGAGAGAGGACGTTCAGGCAAGTTTAATTAGGTCTGGCCGCGTGAGGAATGCTAGTTAGCGAGACACGTCCAAGACTTCGCAGGGAAGAAAGCGTGGTGAGAGCGCTTGGGCCCAGACTGAACGAGAACAGGACTGGGTCGGCTCTCCAGTTAGCGATCGCCAGATTTTTGCACGCTTAACCTATCATAAATTGACATCTATTTTAAAAAAAAATCAAACAAGATATCCGGCCATACCGCCAAGGAAGAAACCAAAAAGCAAGCAGAACTCAATCCAACACGAACCATGCTCCAGTTAAGAACACTAATAGAATATATCCCAGATAAGAGAGGAGACTTCTCAAACGGCTTGAAGAGCTATAATTAATAATCTAAAATCGACTGATTTAAAAAATGATAATTGATGGCTTAAATCGATCAACCTAAAAAGTTACGATTAAAAATTTAATCAAAATTTAAACTGATATGAAGAGTTAAGACTAACTTGACCAAAATCATACCCGACTTGAAGAATCAAAGTCATCTAACCAAAATCGACTCATTTGAAAAGTTAAGATTGACTTAAGCCCATTTTAATTAAATTAAATAAAGGATGATTGCATAAAACTGACCTAAATTCTAATTATAGCTTGACTAAATGTAAGTTGGTTACATAAAATCGATCTAAAACTTAACCTTAGTCTGGCTCAGCAAAAGACAGTTATATAAAACCAACCTAAATCCTAACGGTGTTAGGCTTGGTGGAAGACTAGTGATGCCCAACTTGATCACTCAACCAACAGCCATTGAAAATTCCATGGAATGTAGTTTGAATCAACTTCGAGTCCAACTAATGTTCATTGGTTTGATTACCAACGAACAATTGATTGAAAGCTAAGAGAGTTTTAAAAACTAGGTCGGTCATGAATAGACCATAACCTGGTTAAAAAAGATATCTCATAAGGCATATGCCTCAGGCTTTGATCTAAAAGACAATCAAGAGATGCTTAAACCATTCGTAAGGCCATTAAAAGTTCAGAAGATGCTTAAAATTTCAAGTTCAACCTAAAGGGCTTAGTAAAAATTTTCAAAAAACTTGAAGTTAGAACATTAAAAACTAGCCTATTGCTTTTAAAATCTATGCCCCCATGCAGGAGCCAAACTCCTTGAGATTGCATGAAACGAGCTACATAATAGCTCGATCAAAGGTGTGTGATCAGGTAGCTCGACAAAAGATGAGCTATAAGATAATTTGACCAAAGATAAGCTACATGATAGCTCTATCAGAGATAAGCTATCTGATAGCTTAATCACACAGAAAAAGATTAATAACCCTAAGATAGATCAGTTGTATAAGAGGTAGAAAGCTACTTTCATGACTTGAGCATGAACTTATGCTTAACCTTCAAAATGGGAGCAAATAATATGAACAAATTTGGCTAGCTAATCTTATAATTATACGTGGTAGAATTGGATACTAACACAAAGAGAGATAGCCCTAATGAGAAAAAGACTCTTCTTTTAACAGCCAACCTATCCTAATTTGATTAGTACTCTACTTATTTAGCCTAAAACCACTTTGAAAAGAAATTGATTGATCTATTTTAGGAATATTTCTTTATGGATGCTACTTTCTTTTGGATTGAAATTATCAAGAGGCATCAAATACAAAAATTCGACTCTAAAAACAACTCTTCCAAACATTTATAAAGATAGTTCTAATCATTGTAGATAAACAAGTTTTGTTTATTCCTTATTTGGATTCTAGATAGCTTGTCTAAGAGCCCTAAGTTCCTTTCTTGTCTACTTTTAGTTGACTTGAGCATCGAAAGATTTTCTCTAGAGGAAAACTCTATAACCCCTTATATTCTATCTTTTTTTCCTTGCATAGAAAGATGATAGATCGACTGGGAAGTGCTCTACCATACATGCGAGGATATATCTTATCTGTTGATCTGCGAAGATCGATTTTAAATATCAATCATTTATAAATATTTGAACAAATAATAAAAATAGATTTCGAATATAAATTTTCTTATCCAATTAATATCTCCATTCTTGCTAAACAAAAATGGATACAAATATCAACTCTACATATGATATTTTTTTAATCCGAATTTGAAGATTAATTATGACATTATCTAATAAAATAATTTTTAATAATTATATTAGTTTTTATTAAGAAATATTTTGTGTAGAGGATCAGTAATTTAAGCATCCTACCCATGATGGCCAGCAAAAATCTAGTCACAGTACACACTGAGATACATGCTAAAGTATACAAATATTATTGATTTTTACTTATACTTGAATTTTATAATTAATTTATTTGAATATTTATAGAGAATGTGGTTGGTGATAGAAGGTAACCAATAGGGTTTACAAGTTCTACGTTCAACCGTGCCCAGTATACCATGCGAATCGCAGGATTTTGAACTACAATTACATGAATCAATTGGGTTTATATTTCGCAATGGGTTGGGCTAAGATTTGGATTGTTTCTTGGTCAAGCTTTTTAGACTGGGCTTTGATGACATGAAGCAGTAGTATGGCTTGCAATGTTAGCTTGGCTTGCTGGATTCCTCCTTAACAGAGGTGGTGGTTGTTGCTGTTACTCTCCTTCTGTGGGTGATAAATGTGGCCTCTAAAACTGTTAACACATTGGAGATAGAAATGCAACAAGAAGAGTTTAGTGGAGTCTTCTTGACACAATTTAGTTAGATGGAATTTTTTCTGGAGGTATGAGAGGGAAAACCTTGCAGTTGCTTTGATGGATGGCACAATATCGAGCACCTAAATTTGGAGCTTCCAGAAGCTTGTCTGGTTTCATAAAACCCTTAGCCTGATCAATTTTGAGTTGGGCGTTAACCCACCGTCTGGAAAGCTGGCTGTGCTCGATGTGATTTTATGAGTCTATTATTAAAAAGCCAGGCTCGTAACGTAATTTTTATTTCCGGCACACTGGTTCCCAGTGATACGCTGCCTGAATGCACTGAACTTGGAGCAACGATGCCTGTTTCCTGGAGATGAACTACAATTTGCTTTTTCTGTCTCCTTTCCATTAGGATCCTGGGACTTAGGAAAAATAAAAGAACGAGGAACTTGGTCGGATTTCGAGGTTTTCACGTTCAAATGGTAAAAGAGATTTTTGGGCCAAGGCACTGAGAAGCTTCAGGGCTGAATGTTTTTGGGCCATGTAGATGTGAGGCAACAGTGATGGACCCATCCATTTTTATTGGCTTGTTGAAGAGAGTTCATATGCCTGGTCCAAATAATATCCTTCCAACATTCGATAACTGGTCGTTATTTTTAATTATATGTTTATAATTACGGGGCATCGTAGTTGTAATTCATGCTGTTAGAATCTATAAAATCTTTTAAAAAGTAGTCATATGTTAGTTAAGGAAATGAATAAAGACAACTTAGTTGTCCGTGCTATTTCCTTTTGAATTTAGTAATGAATTTCACTTACGTCTTCCTTCCATCTTCCTTCTTTTCCTTCCTGTAACTCTTCTTCCGAAGTCAAAGTAGCATGATCGACGACCGGGCATAGCTTAAGAAGTTGGCATGCGTCTTTTCTCAAAGGTTTTGAGTCCCATCAAGAAGCTTGTGATATGAATCCTAGACCTAATAGACGTAACAAGCGTGTGATGTGAAGGCTTGTTAACTTGTGAACACCATGCATTGAGCCTGTGCTTTCTGGTTGCTGGGCCTTTGAACTGGACGTGGCATATTTTAATTTTAACTTACAATCAGTACTTTTGTTTAAAAAATGTTTGGATCTCAGCGGGGATTTAAACGTGCCGTCATTCACATGGAATCACTCGGAGATTTGCCAAGCTGAAGTGCTAGATGGGGAAGGGAATATGAGCGGGGGTCAACGGTTTTAGCTAGCGTTTGAGATAACGGAAGTCGTCTTCCTCAACGTGCAACCAGTGCTAGCTACAGGCTGCCAAAAAAACCCGTTGTTCTACCCCATGGCTGGAGCTATAATGCTGGTTAGAGCTGCGCCAGAGAAACAATTGCACGAAGATGGGAAAAAAATAAAAGAAAGGTGAGAGAACTGTAACATAATGCGTTACGAGCTTCCTAAAAATAAAAATTAATTTTTATTTCTAATAAATTTTATTTTTTAATAGTAAGAATTAGTTTTTAATGCTAATAAATTTTATGGTGAGTCAACAGGAGTCTAATAAATGTATATAAGAACAAGTGCTGCTCAAAGTTCACAAGATTGCTTTGCTTCAACGCTGCTCTTTTTGGTTCAACGTTATGGATGATCGCATCACCCAAATATTCATATCATTAAAAGTAGAGGAATCCAAATATAATCTTCCTGCTTACTTTTTAGTTGAGGTCATAGGTTGTTATATAACCAAATCTGTCTTCTAATTCATTGGTTCCATATCATTAAAAAAAAAGAAAAATCAGCCAAGCCATGGAACATCTTGCCTTCACCAGCTTTGTATGCTCCTGCTTTTTATACATTCTTTATTTTCTTATTAATGAAGAAACCCATTAAATTTGACAAAAACCTCTTCGAACACCCAATGTTGCCGGATGTGAAGGTCACAAAGGCATTAAGAATATGAGATATAACATACAAGGCAAGGCAGCATGCATAAGATATGCACTTTGCACCAACTATCCTCCTTTCAGCTATTCTTTATCCAGTAGGGCAGCCTGTAGACCGTCGTGAAATAAATCGGGGTAGCAGATCTTCTTTCTAGCGAAAAATGGTGAGCAATTCTACCCAAAAGCAAATGATGAAATCTAACTGTCCAAATATGTGCTGAAACACCATGTGAAAGCCGAGCCTAGGGCTTCACAAAGTGTGACCAATAGGGATGCAAATCAAGCCAACAAAGAATCAGTCCAAATTCAACCTATTTATTAATCATATTAGAAATATAAGCTCAAATTTGACTTATACAGGTCACACGATATAATCCATATAACCCGCGTAATAATCAAGTCGTATTCGAGTTAACATAATTTGAAATCAGATTTTATTCCATTTAATCTATATAATCTCTGCAATCCATATTAATTTAGTTATAAAATAATTATATATTCATGATTATAAAATAATTTAATAACGATCTTAGCAATTAATAATTAAAGGATAAAATAACTTAAGTAAGTTTAACAAGTCTAGCAAGACATGTTATATGAATTGATTCATTTAATAATCGAAGCAGAATCGTTTTCTAATTAATGAGTCAATTCGAAATACGGCTTATTTATTAATAGATCAATTCGATTTTGATTTGCATCCATTTATATTTAATCTAAATCTATTAATTTTATATCAAGTTTGACTTATGTTCATGTATCATATCCAAAATTAATTTTATAAGCAGCATGAGCTGCATATAAGTCAGAAAAAGACTAAACCAATTTCCTCCATCAGCCGGCAAGCGATCCGGTACAAACTGCAACCTGATTCATGCCCACAAGTTGGTGGTTGCAGGCTCTGGTACCTACCTGAACGCATACAAGGCTGCTCAGAACGCGTGGGCTTGTAAGCGTACCGATGTGCTGGATCTCTGATGCACCATTAAACTCTCACCCTAGCCTTTGAGCAGCACAAGGCCCCACATCACAGACTTTAAGGGTGGTGTAAATTTAGGTGTGATCCAGTGGCGAGCTAGTAGCGTTCCAGGAGCAAAGGCTAATCGCTAAGATAAAGTCCCCTTCATTCCACGTGATTTTAAAAGTAAATGGGCCAAGGGAGATCCGACGTACCATATCGTAGAGCTGCATCGTCTCTGAATTCTGGAAACGGACACAGCTGAGCTGTGCATCTCCATCCAAGGAGTCCAAGGAAAAGTAGGTAACAAGCAGCTGAAGAAGGATTCAGGAGGGAACATGTGAAACAAGCCTTTAAAGGACCCACTGCATGAAAAAATAAAGTAGGGCACAAAGTCTTCAGCATGGTGGTGATCGCACATGCAAGCCATCTCTGACAGCGATCCCCTGACGTGCCAAAGAGCCTGACAGCGCAACGAACCAACCCCCCAACCAAACGATGGGGGCCATGGGGTGAGCTCCAAGTACCCAGAGAGGAACCTCATCGGAGACCCACGAAGTTGCTACCGGACAAAGCACCGGACCCCACGGTCCACTGGGACAAATAGAAGGAGTGAGAGATCTCAGAGGCATTCCATGCGGGATCTCGCTCCCGTCCGCCTCCCGCTCAGAGTTCTTCTTCCACGCTGCTTCCGACCCACACTCCCAGAACAAACCATGCTTTAAGCCTTTAGGTGTCAGAAAATATTAAATTATGTCGATCTTTTGTTTCTAGTTAGGTCTTCTTTCTTATGTTCTGGGAAACGCGTATCTCACCTTGATTAAAAAAAAAAAAATTCAGCGGGAATCGGTTTCGGAAAACCAGGACGATGCGAATCGCGTTTCGAGAAGCGTATGATTCGTGCTCCTCAAGCTGGATGATAACGTTGTGTTTTCGGATCTTTTATTCCTTTTGGTTATATAATTGAGAACCCCATCAGACACCCTGTGATACCCCCAACATTGGATGAAAAAAGAAATATATATTATATGCTTATAACTTAAGTTCACTTGCTACCCATTAACTTTTATTCAAATTTTTGAATCACATAAGTTTGACCTGCTAACAAAATTAATTGAACCGTCAAGTAAGCTTGAAACGTTAGACACCCAAAAGTTATGACTTTTCAATGACAGAATCAAAATCAAATATCCTTAATTTGACTAAATCGATTTAGGTTCACCAAGAAGGATAAACAAAGAGATTTAAAACAAACAAATATGTTATCATATCGTTAACATCATGTTTTTCATCTTATATCTTACACACGATTCATCCAAAGGTTTCATAGGTATTTTATAGTTTGTATCATAAATTTTTTGATTTACAGATTAGTTTGAAAATATTAAATTTAGCAAGAAGATGAAAATATATGAGAAGAAATAATAAAAAATAGTTAACTTCAAAGATACATTAAAGCATGCATTAAATGTTATCTTAATATCACTATACTAAAGAATGTATTAAATAATGCATTCATATTAAAGTGGATATTAAATGCTTCACTAATTCTTTGTATTAAAGAATCTCAAATTAAACTTTATATTAATTTAAATATTATAAGCTTACCCCACTTTCTTTTTATTCAAGAGTAATCATCATTTAACCTAATTTAAATATTAAAATTTTCTTTTTACAGTCCAATGGCACAACAACATTAATCTGAACCAAAGACTGAAGAGGTATTTTAAATTGTAAAGCTCATAAAAAATTACCATAAAACTAAAGAAAATTTTTAGTGGTTTTCAATTAAAAAAAAGAAGTTGCTAAAAGTTTTAAGCGATTTTAATTTATAATTACAATAATTAAAGCATTATAAATATAAAGGCATATGACATCGGAAAGAAATTCTAACTTTAGATTAAAATCAAGATATTTAGAATATTCTTAAAAATAACCATAGCTTATTTAAGAGCAACCTCTGTAGCTTAACCTTTTCATTCACTCTATTTTCTCCGTCTTTTTTTTTCTACTTGTAGTTTGCTCCTATATTTACCATGAGTATAAGAACCAAATTAGTCCAATCAATTGTTTATATTGATTCATCTTGTTGATTCATTTTACATTGTACTATTTTATAAATAATAAAACTTTATTTTAGTATACCTTAATCTTTATTTGTATTTGCACATCAGCAGGTATATGACGACGAGGAGAGTGAGATTGGCTGGGAGAGGAAGCAGTTGGGAGGTGGCCGGAGGAAAGAAGATACTTGATGAGAGAGAGGCTTGAGGAGGATTCCAATGTCCAATTCAAATGTTAAGCTCCTTTTTTATATATTTGTAACTATTCATTCATTTCAATAAATTATTTACTAACAAGGTAATCTATTTAGTTATTTGTCTCTAATATCTTTATAATCACTCATATATATATATATATATATATATATATGGTGTAATAACCATTTATAACAATTTCTGGTTCTTGCTAGAAAAAGCAACCATTGTCTTCATGCGAAATGCCGAATTGGCAACAAAGCCTCCTTTAAAACAAGGCGAACCGGAGCGAATTCTTGATGTATTTTATAATTATTTGTGCAGTAAATGGTCCCCGGAAGGACTGGAATGGGAAGCGGTGGCGGGTCGGTAACAAAGGAAGGTGAGACACTGACCAGTCTAGTATCCTATACCCTCGTAGGTCTCGGCCGGTAGTGGGAAATCGGAAGATTCCGACGAGTTTAAGTACAAAAAAAAAAAATATACGTCGCAAATGGCCCAAAATGCCCCCAGCCAAGCTAAGGTCCCACAGCCTCAACTACACCGGCCCAGGACGCTTAAGGGATTGAGACAGTTATTAAAAACAAAACCGGGGAAAAAAAGAAAGAAAGGTGGTGGGCGGGGTGGGGGAGGGGACGACGATGAGAGAGTTGGCAATTACCCGGTTGGTCATAAAGAAGTGGCATTCGGGTCATGGAGGGAGGGGTATTACCATCATGGGGAGGAGAATTATTTTTGAGGGAAGCCATCAAGGGGAAGAGCGAGGATGAATGATACGTCCTCGGGACCACGCCAGGCTAAAGAAAAAGCCGTCCATGATTGTGTAAAAGATGTCAGAAAGCGCCACATGACCGAAGCTCCCACAAAAAGAACGAGCTTATGAACCAGCGAGGTAGCGAGGGAGAAGAGAGCACATGAAAATGTGAGGAGCGAACATTTGAAAGCGAGCGCATGGTTTTTTACGCTTTAATGATTCTTTATAAAGTCTTTTATATATATATATATATATATAATCAATCTGAAATCTAGATTTTTTAAAGAAAGATTGCTAGTGTGGACTTTAAGTGATTTTACCTGGTAGCCCCTCTCTCCTTTCTTTGAAAGCATAGACTAGAAGGATGAGACATTTTGGTGCCAGAAACATATGTCGCGAGGAGTTGATCAAATGAGAGTAAGGATGGTTTGAGGTCAATGCAAGGTGCAATGAGATCTCAAGCTCCGATCTCTAGGGTGGCAGTTTCATTAGTTAAAAGGTTAAGACAATGACAGCCATATAATCTTAATCAAATCAACTCAACTGCCTCCGGTTTGGTGAAATATCCATTCCATTCCACTGTTCTAACATGCACCCGGGAGTGTAGGCTTCCACTCATCCTCCTAGTTGTCTTTTAATTGTTTGTGGCATCGAGGAAGTCCACCAGCAGTGCCGAAAGTGCTACTTTTTGTGTCATTTGTTTTCCCAACAGTCGGTAGGTGAGGTCGTGTTGTATTCTAATAGCAAGGATCGCACATGGGTACCTGATTCGACTTCTCAATGGGGAGGAATATTATTAATCAAATCCTCGATGGCGTGCTTGTGATGTAAAAGATCAGAAGACACCCTTTTTTTCATAAGCCATAAGCAGGAAAAATAAGAACATTAAAGGCCTAAATCTCATGCTCATTACAATCACTGTATGGCAAAGAAACAAAGAAGCAAATTATCTTCCACACACACTCTATGTTGGTTAAATTTTTAGACAGACACTACATAAAACTATTTCAAGCAATTGAAACCATGAAACTAATGGATGATGCTCAAAGCACAGCAATACATAAGATCGAACAGAGAGAAGAAAATACCTGTGGCAGGGGTACTCTACTGCTTGTGGCTACTCTTCTTCTTTAGTAGGCTACCAAATTTCTGCAACAAAGCCTTTTTCTTTTTCAGCTGCTGCTGCTGCTGCTTGGTGGGAGATGTTGCCCCATTGTCCAACTTCTCTGATAGCAATCCATTTGCCTGATCAGCAATAACAACATCCATCTTTGAATCCAACTCATGATCAGCAATAACAACATCCACCTTTGAATCCAACTCATCATCAGCTGACTCAGCCTCATTCTCCCTCTCGGTTGACAAGTCCTTGTCGTCGGTGGCCTTGCAGCATTTCTCCATGTTGCCTTCCTCTTCCAGTGGCTCTTTTTCTTCAGCTCTTCCATTCTCATTCTCCTCTTTCGGCTTTTCATCAACTTTGCAACATTCCTCTAGTGTTCCTGCTGGCACATCTAACTCGGCTTTCTCAGATTCCACATCATGCACATTCTCCACATTAGACTCTGCCATTTTTGGCAGTTCGTCACACTCTTTTTCAGTGTTTGATAACTCACCATCTACCTCAGGCTTCTTTGTTGTGGCCTCTGCAAGCAATGCAGTCAGCTCTTTGACCTTCTCTAGAGCAGCCGCTTCTCGGATCCGAAGGTCATCATTCTCCTGAATTATATTCTGCAGCTCATTCTCTTTGTCTAGTAGCCTTTCCCTCAACTGCAAGCTGTCAGTCTTTGCTAATTCTGCAGTTCTATAGGCATCAGTTGCCTCAGATTCAGCTTGCCTCAGCTTATTCATTAGCTGGACACCCTCCTGCTTGGCGGCCAGCACTTCATGCTCTCTGTCTCTAAGAGACTCGGTTACCTTATCCATTTCTACTTTGGTGGCAATGATTTCCTCTTCTGATTTTTTGATAGAACTCATAAAATTAAGCTCCTTCAAATCCCACTCAGCCCTAGAATTTTTGGCTACTGTTTCAAGTCTTTCAACAGTCTGTTGGAGGCAAACTATCTCACATCTTGCTTCTTCAATTGTTTTCTCATTACTTTCCTGAGTGTTCTTCAGAGTGAATTTCAATTCCTCTATCTGAGTTTGGGCATTCTCAACCTCAACTTGTTTTGCCAAAAACCTTTCTTCTGTCTCTCTTGCTTCTGTAGATGCTTCATGCAATGCAGAAGCTAGACCTTCCATCGCCTTTTTAATGCTTTCTGCTTCATCTCTGGTAGTCTCAAGCTCAGCAGTAAGCTTGTTCCTTTCCTCTGTCAAGCTTTTGATATTTGAAGAAGCAAGCTTTTCATTGTTCAGAGCCTCCATCTTTTCCCCTTCCATAATTTGAAGCTTAGATTTTAGAGCTTCAATCGTTGTCCCCAATTCAAAAGCTTCTTGTTGTGCCACATCAAGGTGCTGACTTGACTCATCAAGGTCTGCTTTGTACCTAGATACTTCAAGCTCCAGGGACTCCACATTTCCTTTAAGAGCAGCAACTTCAGCTTGTTTGTCTTGCAACGAAGCACTGCCCTCCATGAGCTGTTTTGTCACCAAGGCGAGAGAATCTGCAATGGATTTTTCAGACTGAGCAGCTTCCTCCAGCCGAACTTCTAACAGCTCCACCTTCCTCTTCCACTCATCCACTAGTTGGCCTGCAGCTGACTCAGCCTTCTTCGCATCAGTAACTTCAGTCCTGAGCCCTTCAACCAATGCATCCATCTCAACCAGCTTGCCCTCAGCTGTCTTTGCTTTCTCAAGTTCAATTTTTAAAGCTGAGGCCTCGGATTCCAACTTCTTAACCAGCTCAGCAGTTTCATTGGTTTTACTCTCCACCTTGGAATCGAGCAAGGATTTCAGGCGGCTTATTTCACCTGATAGGAGCTCAACTTTCTCTGCATTGATTTCAGCAATCTTCATTGCATCATCAGCATGGCTAAGGGCAGAGTTCTTGGCATCATTCGTCATTGACAGTTCTTGTTTCACCCTCTGGAGCTCTTGCGTCGTGGAAACCAGTGCTGCAACATCCACAGAATGCTGGTTTCGGATGCTTTCGAGCTCCTTCTGCCATTCCTCCTCCCTCTTCTGAGCAGCTTCGATTCCCATCTGCTCCAACTCATCAGCCCGGAACTTCTCGATCTCCGTAGCTTCCTCAGCTCTCTTCTGAGCAACAACAGCCTCCTTGAGCTTCTCATTCACCTCATCAGCCAACTTCTTCGCATCCTTCAATTCCTCTACAATTCGGGTCTTCTCCTTCTCCACAGATGCCAATCGCTCCCTTGCCTTCTTCAAATCCTCCTGAACTACACCAAGCTGTGCTTGCAACTCCGATCCCTTCGATGCTCGTGGTTGTTTCTATGAATTTTGACACATACACAAGGAAAGGTCAACCTAGTCGTTGCCATAACAAGTGAAAACTAAGAAGAAATGGAGGAGAATTTAACAAAGATTTTGGTCCTCTTACATCAGGAGGGGTGCTGATTTTAGGCGACCGACGCTCAACAGCGGGCTTCGAATCAACTGATCGTGGTGAACGATCGACAGAAAGGCGTGAATTTTGATGGGTTGAAGGCGAATCAACATCCGACCTGACGGATCCTGCCCTGCCTAATTTGCTAACCCTAGGGGTTGCCGGTGTGTTTTTGTTACTGGAAGCTTCAGATAAGCCGGATCTGTATTCAAAATCCAAAAGCCATTGCATTCAATTTCAAAACCAAGGAACGATATCAGCAATGTGATGAAATCCAAGCATAGATCAAGCAGCAAATTAGGAAAGTTAAAGTTATATCAATCAAAAAGGCCCAATCTTCACTAGGGGAGGAAAAAGAAAAAGCCCAATCTCATAATTCTACGACTAAAAAAACGAGAACTCTACAGAGACAAGCAAAGTACATAACAGATAAGAAGATACGAAGCTAAGATTAGGAAATCCAGCTTGAAAAAAAATCGGATTTTTGCACGCAGACAAAAGACCATCTCGCATTTGCGCCAGGAAAGAAGAAAAATCGACAAGCAGAGTCATCAAGACAACCTCCACCTCCACCAAAACAAAAAGAAAAAAGAAAAAAGAAAGAAAAAAATCAGCGGCTCAAAAAAAAAAAAAAAAAAGAAAAAAACATAATTTGACCACCTGGTCATGGTGAAAGCCAAAGAAATAAAACAAAGCGTATCTCAAACCAAGCTAAGATCAACAGAGACCAGTCCAATGGTGAAGCTACTCTAAAATTTGCAATCTGATCAAAACCTACTGGATAGGAAAGCAGGAATCTCCCACATTAGCGACAGATAGTAAGGCAAGAAAGCAGGAGGAAAAAAAGAAAAAAAAAAACCACATCTTGACGAAAGGAAATCAAATCACACCACCAGCTCATAATTTTTCACGCAAGCAAACAGAAATCAAAAGGAACGAATCTAAGTCCAGCGGCAAATTTTGGTCCGAGCCTTCAAAAAACAAGAAAAATCAAAAAAAAAATCGTAGCTTGGCTGCGATCCCGGGAGAGGCAAATCGAGAGGAGGCGAGATCTCATGGGGAGAGAATGCTTACTTGGATTTGGAGGCAAGCATGTCGCCAGAAAGAGGGAGAGGGGGAGATTCTTAACGTCGACGGCGTGAGAGTCCGGGGAGGATGAGGAGCTGAAGAAAGGAGGGGCTTTGCCTCGGAGAGCAGAGAGGAAGAGCCCACGAAAGCACGAACCAGTCTCCTTGAGGAGCAGTGGTAGTGTCACAGCGCGGTCCGGTACTTCTCTCCCTCTTTATCTGTGGCTTTTTCTCGCTTGGGGATTGGAAAGAGCTGAAGTGTTCGATGCGATTTTACGGGAATAGCCTTTCGCTTCACCTACAAGAGGGTAAAGAATAATAATAATAAAAAAAACAACAACAAAAAAATAATCAATTTAACGGAAGAGTCGTTGGTCCTAGGGATGCGATACGCGACGGACTAAACGGGCTCGGGCTATGGATGTTGTGCCGATTTTAAGAGAACTTTTGTGCCGATTTTAAAGTATTTTTCTTACCTGTAACTCCTTCTTTACTTGCTAAACTCTATACAAAATCAAAAATGCTGCTATTCGCCTCTGTTTCTAAGGTAGCCGTTAGGCAAGCTTGTTCTTTTTTCCTAAGAAGCAGTTATTTGCATCATTAACCCTTTCATCATCTTCTTCTCCATTTTTTTTTTTTTTTAATCTCATTTTCTAGAGACCCAAGGCTAATATTAGCCCTACTCTCTCTCTCTCTCTCTCTCTCTCACACACACACACACACACACTCTCTCTCTCTCTCTCAATCCTTCGTAATTAGATTGTTCAGGTCAGTTTGTTTTAGAACATTACTTATTATTAGGGATCATATTGAGCAAACACTTAATATGACTTTTTTTTTTTTCTTTTCTATAATTCAATCGGTATGGTTACATTGTTGCACTTGGGAAGGCAATCTAAATGTTGCCTCTTATCTCAATGCCTCTATTATATTTTAAATTATAGATTAAAAGGACTCATCTATTATCTTTTGAGCTAATTATAGCTAAAGGTAGCAGCAAAATAGGTCAAATTGAAGATAGGTTAGGTTGAGTTACAGATTAGGTTGGGTAATAGTAAGCTTAAATCTGAAATATTTATTAAACAGATCAAAATTTTAATATTCAATTCCATCTTTTCTGAAACAAATATGCTAATCCAACCTGTAAACTCCTTTAATAAACAGATCTGGCAAAGTAAATAAATGAACTAGTTCTAAACACATGGAAGGGCATATTGAATGGGTCTTAAATTCAATAAGTTATAGTTGTATTAATTTGACCTAATTTTTCATAAATCAATACCAATTGAAAGGGTTAGAATTAAACTGAACTTATTTGATAAATAAATTAAATTAGATTGGCTTATATGTAACTCAAACTTATTTATGTAAATCTAAAGCTACTTAAATCAATTGCAAGATAGGTTATAGGTTTAGAAATAAATTGCCATCCATAAATTTAAAGCATTAGTATTAAGATAACATGGTTCTCAATCTTTTCATATTTGACAATTCTGATTGTAAAATGCATGTTCTTTCAAGGGCATCAAAATTATTTAAGAATCTATATTTTTTAGATAAGTATTATCTAAGTAATACTTAGATGAGAAAATAATTTACTTATAATTTTTTATATATTAAAAAATGGCTTCGATATCTGTTACTCATATTCTTTTATATTATGACTTTTTTAAATAAGCTGCTGAAATCTATCCATAATATCTTAAAGAGTGCAAAACCTAAGACTGCACAACATCTCTTCCTACACTTTTGGAGGTAGTGTTAAAAGATGATTGAAGGTTGGGTTGGAGATAGAGGTCGTTTTCTTAACTTTGTTCTTCATTGAATGTGACCATAGATGTCATGAAAGAAAAAATGTAATGTTGAGAGCAACAAAGAGAAAAAATTAATGATATGAAAAAGAATGATCAAGGTGGAAGACGGTGAGGGTAATACTTGAGATCAGATGTAAAGGGTAGAGGTCATTTTCTTGACTCCATCTTAATCAAATGCATTCAAATCACAATGAAGAAAAAAATGTAAGGCTAAGAGAAAAAAAGAGGAAAAATTAATGATTTAAAAAAATCAAAAAGAAGAAGAGAAAAAAATCTGCTAGATTTATTACTAATTGCCAATCTTTTGAATCAAATTTAGATGGAGATTCCAATGGTACCATTTGGGTTAGGATTTCCTTATAGATAAAGATAACAAATAAGAATTATAGGAAAGAGGTAAAGATATTTTAAAAATAAAAAAAAAATATTTAACTTGACTAATAGAAATTAATTTATCCATCTTCTCGATGGATAAGTCTTTTTATATTTTAGGACTAATCCTTAGGAGGCACTAAAGTTACCCAAAAATCTATATTTTTTAAGATAAGTATTATTCAAGCAATACTTAAATAGAAAAAAATACATGCATTTTTTTATTCATTGAAAAATAGCTTCGATATTTGTTATTTATATTTTTTTGCATTATGTCTTTCTTAGGTAAGTTGTTGAAATCTATCTATCTTTTCCATGATACCTTTTATGCCTCTGGACCTATTTTGCATATTGATCATATAATGCCCTTTTATAATTGATATGTAATTTTCTAATATCAAACTATACTAGGTGGGCGCAGTGCAGAAAACCATGTGTGAGGGTGAATATTGTCTTCTCAACTCTATTATTCATCGATTGCAACCAAAAGCCATGATGAAAAAAAAAAATACAAGGTCAACAAAAAAAAGAGAAAAAAATTAACGATATAAAAAAAATAGATGAAGAAGGTGAAGAGAGAAAAATATGCTATATTTACTCATATCTGCCAATCTTTTAGTGAGAAATTAGATAGGGATTGCAGCGGATGAGCAGAGCAAACAAGAATCATGAAAGAAGGTAGGAACATTTTTGAAATTAAAAGAAAACATTTTACCTAGCCAATTGGAAATCAACTTATCCATCTATTCAGTGGATAAATCTTTCTTCCCATTTTATGAAAAAATAATGTTCTTGGCAATTTGGCTTACTCATCTCATTCCTTTGACCAAAGTAAAAGTACATGAATAAGTCGATAAAAAAGTTAATCAGCTTTCTCATAAAACTTACCTAACAAAAATGAGCCCTAATTAAATAAGTCAAAATTCTAATATTGAACTTCATCAAACAAGTAAGCTAACCTAATCTACAAACTCATTTAATAAACTGGTCTAATAAGGTAAACAAGCAAACTAGTTTTAAACGTGTTGAGTGGGTCTTAAATAATTACAATAAGTATGAAAAGGATTGAGTTATAACCCTATTAATTTGACCTAGTTTTACATAAGTTAGTATAGATTGAGAGGGTCCAAATATTAAATCTAAACTCAACTTATTTGAAAACAAATTAAATTAACCCGTTTGTAACTAAAACTTTTTTATGCAAGGTTGAAGCTACTTAAGTCAACTGCAAGACAGGTTATAGGTCTAGAAATAAATTGCCACCCATAAATTTGAAGCGTTAGCATTAAGATAACATAGTTCCTAATCTTTTCATATTTGGCAATTCCAATTGTAATTTTTCAACTTCTTGATATCTCATGTGCATCAGAAAGTAAATCAAGCTGTTGATCAGTTACCATGGAAAGCTATAAAATCAAGGGAGGATCATCTTTAGTTTATAATTTTTTCAATCAAATTGTGTATGTCAAAATGCAAGTAAAACTTCTAAGAAAACACTTATTAAAAAATTATTTATTTTTAATAAAAAATTAAAAATTTGAAAATTTATAACTAGTTTTCTAGAAAACTTTTCTAACTTCATGCAAGAGTCTCGATTTTTTTTTCATGAATTTTTTTTGCAATCAAATATCAATGAATCTCGATGTTGCATTTTTTAAGAGTTCTAACTTAATAGGATGGGTCCTACATTTTCAAAGAATTTTAGATTTTTTTAAAAGAAAATAATTCTAAGCTCTCATTTTCAAGGAGGCTTGATTGGAACATAAATTTTTTATTATATGAAAGACCGTCTTATTCGATCAATAATTTAAATTTTTTAATTACCCTACATAACATATATTTAAAGAAAATACTAAGATAAAAATATAATCATAAATAATTAAATCATATTAAATAAAATGTAGATAAAATAATAAAGTATTGAATTGAATAAATAAAATTAAAATTAAGAAAATATTAGAAAAATATGCTCAAAAAAAGTATTTCTAAAATACATAAATTTGTAATTAGTAAAAAAATAATAATTATTAAAAAGAATATGCTCTCAAATAGCTTACATTTGAAATAATTAGAGGGATTGATTGGACTTCATGAAAAATAAGTCATGTAGCTAACACTAAATTTTCTCATGCCCATTTATGGTGCACAAGAATTGTGGAATGACATATCATCATACCTCCACTAGATATGGTTTGCTGAACCATGCCGGTGATTTTTACAAAATTTTATGCTTGCATGACCGTGATGAGTTTCTGCCAGCTTGTTTAGGAATTACATCTAATGTGAGAAGCCATCAAGGAAGCCAATGCTTTATGAAGGTTGAACTGTCATCAGCATGGTTGTCAGATGATAAGGGTCTCTGTCGGACCCCTTTTTCGACGGCATGATTTCTTATGAAAATTAGGTAAAGATCTGTTAATCTTTATGCTAAGCACCATAACGCCCCAGCGATCCTTAACTAATTGTCATAAGTTACATGCACAAAAAATACTGAACCTATTAAAAACTTTGACCTGCTCATTTCATTTATACTGTTCATAAAATAACATCACAATTTATTTAACCCTGCTCAGATAAAATATAATTTCCACACTTTTCATCACATGATTCTAAGCAGTATGGCCTCATCACAATGCTGCTATAAAGATCATATTCATAAATTCATTCTACCGTGAAAGTCATTTCTCACAGCTAATCCAAGTCAAATATACATTATAGGGTTACAGTTATACACATCCATCCATATTCATTTCAAATACATATACAATCCAAAGAATATAAATCTATGTCATCAACCAATTCATCCAACATCTAACAGCCCACATCAAAATCATGCATCCAAGAGTCAACCTGCTATCTCTGATCTGAAATCCAAAAATTTCAACAGTAGAGGGGTGAGACCTAAGTTCCAGTGACTGGATAACCATCTAACAATAGGGAAAAGCTGAGAACCGCATTACAAAACTCATAATCATATTAACACGACATATTGCAAAAGATACAGAAATCTTTATAAATGAGATAAGATAACTTATAAGTTAACTTATGCTTCCAATAATATAACTTAAATAAAGAAATGCTACATTTACAAATTTCATGATGTTGGACTGGATGTGCTACCACTAAGGTACATCCTTACAATCACTCTCCTACAGGTGTACTCTCAGTGGGTGAGTGTACTGAACACCGAGGATCCCCGCACCACATGGCACCCCTCACATGTGCGGTTCACCCCAGGTGTGAGCTTGCCCCTTTTTCCTAGGCTTCCTGCTTGCCCCCTCCATGGATTAATATCTCTGAGCCCCCTCGGGCTATATGTAACCTAGCTCTTTACTGAGCTGTGATTCTTGCCCCACTGGACTGATCTAGCTTGTACTCCTCCTGTCCTCAGGATCATAGTATGATCAAATCGCAAGAAGGTGCCGGCTATAAATAGTGTGTGCAATGCTCATGCTATGGCACAATTTAAAGGGTGATCAGATCCATAGATGCCCCAATGCTCTTTATGTTGTATGCTGTAAAAATACTCCAATATAAGTTTATAATTCAATATAAAATCAGCTATACTTTTTTTGAAACATTACTACTCATGCATGCCCATGCATCACTTTGAAACATAATTCTGAAAGATAAATTTCAAACTTTACTGAAACATATGTTTTTATCCAAACAATACTTTTCATGAAACTCTATACTTTTCTTTGAAATATGCTATGACTCAGGTTTCCTTTTCTTTTTCTTAAATTCATGCTTTGCTGAAACTCTTGCTTTTTCTGAAACTCATACTTTGCTTTGCTTTATACATGCTGTAAACCCATGTTTATTCTTCAATCTCATGCTTTGCTTTAAAACATGCTTTAAAAATATAATACAATTATAACTGTGTCCTCATTTCTCATATTTGACTACTTAAGATAATCTATTTAGCACGATATACTCTAATTTGTAGTAAAATATCACTATATTATTATAAAACAGTTCATAAAGTTAGATGAGAAACACACTCACCTTAGCTGTTAGCACACTGCTATAGCTACTATTTCTCCTGTTCTGGCTCTCTGAAACCAATCTCTTGGTCTAAATCATTATGCATGCATTATTAGGGTCACATACACTAAGGGTTTCATGAAACCATGCATGCATGCTCTATGCCTTAACATTTCAGCATAATATTCTTTAATCCCTGCATACTCAAAGATTTATAATATACACATGCTATCACTCCATTTGCCTCTAAATCATGATATTTTAACATCATTCTCTAGCTTAGGAGGATTTGGACTTACCTTAACAAAGACGGCTAAACCACCAAGCCTTCCTCCTTTCCTTCTCTTCCTCTTTTTCTCTTCTTCTCTTCTTCTTCTCTTCTTCTTTTCTTTTTCTTTCTTCTTTCCCACGGCTGAACTGTCTCCTCTTTCTTTCCCTTTTTTTCCTCTTTTCTTTCTCTTTTCATACAGTGGCTTATGGGCTAAGGAAAAAAAGTAGATTTTTAATGCCCTTGAAATTCTCATTTTGCCCCTCTCTACTCTTAAGTCGCGTTTTTTAAAGTCCATATGGCTTCTTTTCTACCAAGTATTTTTACCCTTCAATTTTTTTTTCCATCTTACCCTTAATCAAACTCTTAAATAACCTTTGATCAAATTTTACTTATGCCTCTAGCTAAATTTTCGTTCTCAGATGAATAACAGGAGTTATTCATCTATTAGTCGGCATGAATACTAGCCAATGAGAATGATATGGGTCTCAGACCAAATCCACAGAAAATTTTTATCCACCAAAACTCATAGTTAAGCATGCTTAGGTGAGAGCGATGGGTGACCCCTTGGGAAGTCCTCAATATACTCATTAGCCGACTAATGAGAGTGAAATTGGTCTCAAAGAAATTTTCCATAGTAGTCGACTACTGTGGTTAAAATTGGTCCCAAACCAATTTTACAGAGAAATTCTATCAGTTAGTCGACTAACTAGTCGACTACTTATAAAGTAGTCAACTAGAGTCAGCTAACTTCATAATCTCCTTCCAAAAGCCATTTTTTCATGAGTTAGCTGGCTTTAGAGTCAACTAACTTCATAAATCTTCCTTCCAAAAGCCATTTTCACAAGTTAGCAAACTTTAGAATCAGCTAATTTCATAAATCCTTTCCAAAAGCCATTTTAATGCATTCCAACCTACAAAATTTTCATTCCAACCTCTTCCAAGGATCAAAAGCAACTAGTAGACATTGAAATCATTACAAAAACTTTAATTACAAGCCCAAATAATTGACTTTATTAAACTTTTGGAAGGATCCTGAAAGAAAACTTAAGAAAACATCCAAAATTTTAGCTTTCACATTTTTTTTTTTTAAATTTCACTCAAATCATTTATACTAAAAGGCTAAACTAACAATAAAAACATGCTTAAAATAAAATTACAATATTTCTAAGTTTAGGATATTACAGTTTCATTAAGATTATTGTGCAAATCATACTAACAAGTATTTAGTCCAATATAGAAAAAATCTTAAGTATTTATATAGGATTAAAGAATTTAAATAATATTTTTTGATTAATTTTTTTAAATAAAATTTTAGATTATTACAAATAGTATAAGCATCGATTATATATCAAAAAGATTCAGGCAAAAAAATTGAAATAATACTTTCTACTTATTCTTTTTGGTAAAATTACAATCACAAGCCACGGTTGGACTCTCCATATAGAATTATGGCTTTAGCCTGACGATAGAGGAAACAACAGCATGCGAACAACAGTTATTTGGCTCGGTTCACCTCAGTGAAATAGGTGATATGGTAGAGTTTGTGGATGATTGTTTGAGAGGCCTCCCTGGTTACATGACTTGCTACATTCAAGTTGAGAGCTGGTCAGAGGCCCTCCACCCATTGACATTTAAATAGTTCAGTTATTTATTTAATTTTGCTTTTAAAATGCTAATTCTGATGTAGGTTATCAGAGGCAAGAAACAATCTTATGAAGTTAACATGTACTTGTTTTTTTTAAATCAATATGTTAAAAGGTGTAAACTGTCAAGTGTGAATTCTACGGTTTTAAAGTTTATTATTATTATTATTATTATTGATCACTGCCTGGGTGATACTTAAAAAAATGATTCTGCTATACCATGTCTTGTTTTAACATAATCCGCGCATAGTTTAACCAAAAAAACAAATCTATATTGGTAAGTCAAAGAGTTCCTGGAACAACACGTATTATCAATCTCAAAAATTTATCAGAAAAGACCTCCAGCCCTATCCGCACCAAAATGCATGCCAGACCTATCTGATGATTTCCATACGTTTCTAAGCAAGTGTGACTGTGAGAACTTTACATAACTTGGTTGAGGAACCATTTTTGGTTAGACCTGCTCTATCAGTAATTATAATGCCATAGCTTCCACTTACCTTCTGTCATGGCTTTCATCAATTTATGTGCCCTGATAGGTCTGATCCACCATTCATGTGATAGATCAGGTTTATCTTTGAATTTTTTTGTGGTTCCAGAACTTTTTGTACGATCTAAGAGATAGGGATGCAGGAAAATCCTTCAACAAAAATGAGATGCCACCAACCACACGAATTGTGGCTTTACCTGGGGTTATAGGCCAAGCCTAGTCTCTCTAAAGGAATAGGATTGTGGGCCTACCGAAAGAGAAATATGTGTTTCCTTATCTACCTTTGGGACCATCACCTAGAGATGGTACAGATAGGATGAGCAATAGGTTAAGGTAATCCAAAAATTAATACCAACCTAATTTAGAAACGGATTGGTTTGGTTTTGAGTTCAGAATTCTTGAATCAACTTCTTTTTCAGTTGGTTATTAGTTTCAAATCAACTACCTTCTTTTGTTTAGCAATTTTTTAAAAAAAATAAATTGTTTTTGAGACCAAACCTGAGACTTGAGTACAAATGGTAAGTTGGTCTAATCCACAAATAACATATATATTTTTTATTAAATACAACCAAGAAAGAAAATTTTTAGCCATCTGATACAAGAGGTGTCAAACTAAAAAAGTAAAAGAAAAATTAGTTTCATTTTGGAGCTAATCTAAAACTGAATCATTCTGATTGAGTTGATTTTGAATCAATTCGGTTCTGAATTTAAAATTCTAAAATAACCTTAATTGGATTAGCCCTAGACTCAAATTTAGAACCAATCCAATCCTATTTGATCCATGCTCACCCAGCACAAAAAGCAGAATAACATATAAGTGCTATGACAAAGTTGACAGACTTCCATCATTGTGATTGCAGGATCGTTCCAATGAGATCCATCAAACGGTATAAAAGTGCTGTGACCTTGGATGGTTGGGATTTCATATGGTTGCATCTTGTTTTACCCATGTTTCAATTTAATTTTGGAATACCAAAGACGGGGAGTTATCACATGTCAGATCTTGTAGCACTCAAACAGGAGTAGTCAGACCGAAAATAGTGGGGTTCATGCTACAAATTTCATCGAGGATCATGTAACCTTGGAGAGAGCATAAAGCTCATCCCTATAAATTCCAAGAGACACTATTAATTTACCCATGCCCAACAGTCGATAGCCAACTCTACTTTCAAAGTTCCAATTTCTTACAGGCTCTTATCTTTCTTCCCGACGTCCAACTTCTGGGAAGCAGCGCTTCCAAGCCACATCCGACTTCAATCAATCTGAACTAGAATTTCTTCATATCTCACGCAAGGCAAAAGACGTTTTGAACAAAGTGTTAAGCCTCCTCCAGTGGTTTTCAGCACAAGCTAAACAAATAAGCATACAAGAAAAATCACTGGATCAGAATGATCCACATTCCCTATAATTTGTGTTGAACAATTTATTAGACAACCAAGTTATGTCAAAGAAAGAAGAACGAGACTGTCATCAAAACATTTCCAAAGATGTTCCTAGCAGGCTTTGCCCTCTCCTTTCATCAAAAAGTACAGGAAAAAAAAGATATCTAAAACAGAGAAATCCTGTTACACATTCACTCTGCAACATGTAACATATGTTCAATAATGTTCTAATGATGTTTCTATTGGCGTACAAGAGGAATGTCCTGAAACCTTTCAGACCATCACAACATACCTGCATGAAGCCAGAAGGTTAAAATCCCTACGCAAAAGTAATCACTTACACCACACCACCTGCGAGAAAATGTGCCTGGCACTGATCTAGCATTCATCTATTGTGTTCGTATGATTTCCAACTTGCAGCTGATTATACGCATCTAATATGACAATCAATTACTCTTACCATTATCTAGAGTCGAGAGCTTTCACAATGAAAGTTGTTAACTATTTCATGAAGCTCGAATTTAGTAACTCCTTCAACTCTCTCTTTTCCATGCCACGCCTTTAAAATTCAGTGTTTATCGTTTTCTCAAAGAGTGCAAACTTTCTTGGCCTACCATAACGAAGCTAGAATTTAATAACTCCTCCAACTCTCTCTTTTCCATGCCACGCCTTTAAAATTCAGTGTTTATCATTTTTTCAAAGAGTGCAAACTTTCTTGGACTGCTATAACAGCCAAGAATCCCGAAAGATCTGCGTAAGAATAGTGTCAATTGAATGACTCACTACTCCTCTTAAACATGATGAAAATTTCATCTCTAACCGAAACTCTGGCCAGTTTAGTCACTTTACTCTTTAATAATGCTTGCTGAAAGGGTTGCATCTCATATCAGAGGCTGGTGATTTGCTATCATCAATGGTCTTTGAACTTGCAACATTCACAGATGGCATGCAATTCTACACACGTTACTATGATCAGACACAATATTTGGCTGGAGCACTGTCCATGCCTTGGGAACACTCAAAATTCCTTGACATGAAGGAATTGATCATTCTGCATATCTCAATGGATAGATTCACCGAAACAACAAGAGCATGAAACTTGCCCTTCATTAGAAACTAAATTTCTGAAATAGTATTCCGTAGAGAGATCAGACATTCAGGTTTTTCTTCAATAAAATAGATTGGTGTGGCCTGTCACAAAACGTAGCAAACTTATGCGCAAAATCTGCCTTTAGAACTTGAAATACTAGCTTGTGTTGACAACATGTACCACATAAGAATTGTATGATCATTTATCAACTATATGTAACTTGCAAAAGAAATATAACGTTTTCCAAAAGAAATATAACCAGACAAATTATAGTGACAACATTTTCCAAAAGCTCCAACCATGTGATGACCCAAGAGACAGTGAAGTCCAATCTCTATATGCTAAAAAGATGAATTTTCCATGAGATAAAATAAACAAATATATCACTAAATCCATCCCTACCTTCAAAGGGGGAAGCAATTTTTCAAGTTAGTGATGCTCCAACAGACCACACCCATTTCTACCCAACTTCTTGGTAGGAAGCCATCTTTAGTGGCCCGAAGGTACAAAGATACGGTGATTCCCTCACAATGAACTTATATCACATGATTCCTCTTATATATGTGTAAAACCCAACTATATCTGTTTGTGCACAGTGCTCCTGACTGGAATAACCCATCCTTGAGACCACACTCACCAACCCAACTTATTAGTTCAGATTTTACTCCCCCTCTGAAACTTTATAATCATAAACCATACCTTTCTATAGAGCTTGTGCATCATTGCCTGGACTTGCTTCATAGATGATTGGTTCATGCAAACCAACTAATGTCCCAACTCCCAACCAAGTATAACCAATACCTCAATCCAAACCCAGTAAAGGTGACATGCAAATGCTAGATCAAAACCCACCCTTATTTTTCATTTCAAACAAACTTGATACGTACTTATAGCCTCCAAATCACATTGCACATGCTTTTTTAGTAGCCCGTCCTACCAAATCACAATTCTCATAAATATTGGGCTTTCTAGCTTCATTTTTCCAACAAAAATTGGCTAATCCTCAAATATTCCAGGATATCTTTTTATTCATGACGAATGCAAGACAAGCTGGAGAATGTGACGAGAAACAAGATAGAGCAGGCTAGCACAATGTGGAATGCAGTTGCCATGCTTTGTCAATGATATTTGGAAACGCAATTGACAGTGGACTAGTGAAATGGAAAAATTCTTACTCTGAAGCGTTCCTTCCAATGAGCCTTCTGAAGACCTTTGGGAATACTTAAAGGCAAAGGCAAGGTTTCTTGATTATGGGGGTTTGAGCAAGCCAAATTAGCAGGTTGAGGTGAAAGAACGCCTAAGGAGGCTAAATGTGCTAAATACTCTGGCTTATCACATACATCATTGGTATATGGTAAGCTGTAAGAGCTCACGCAACAGGTCTGTATACATTGCTCTGGCTTCATTGTTGATTAAGATGTAAGAGCTTACACAAGGGAGGGTTATGGGTGTTCAGGAGTAAAGAATCAGAAGAATATTCATTTATTTAATTGTAGCAGGATTTCTAGTTCCAGGAAAGAAAAGTGGTCTCAACCTATCTTTGGATAAAAGGAAAATTGAGGGGGTGGGAGCTTTTATGGATAAGGTAGAGGTCTTTCAGGGTGTCTACAGAAAGAGAGGTTAATTTAAAAAAAAAAAAAAAAAAACTGTTCAAGAAAAAAGCTTTACTTCACACCTCTGGTTATATTGAGCCAAACCATTAATTTATCTGATTCTCTATGCAATCAGATTTTCCTATATTGATAAACCATCTTTCAGAAAGCTTGGTCAATAATATTTGCTACTCAAGTTCTGTTTACTGAGGTTGTTTCTTTATAATATCAATCTCCATTATCTTCCCATCAGCTATATCTATGAGTTAAAACTCTTACACCATAATAGAGTGTGAGAAAAGCAGTCAACATTTAGACCATTAATTTAATAGGCTTTAATTTCAGATAATTGGTCAATATCATAATATATTTTTCTATCTATTTAATATTTGATATTTGTAACATACATATGTTTTGTTAGTTTCTTTTTCAGTTCATAATAAATTGACAAAAAAAATATTAATTTAATAATATTAATATTTTTATTTAAGAATATTAATATTAAGTATAGGCCTAAGTCACCCTAAACAATTTGGATCTCATCTTTGGATCAAGAATAATTGGGATCATAAGATTTAGAAATAATATCGATACATAATTTATTTTCATGCCACAAAATAATGTTGGTGGATAGGTTTTTTCTAAATAGACCTACCTCTAAATTTCTTTTAAAAGCAATGATAATGCTCTAACATATATTAAGTATGTTTACCAAAATCTTAGTAGTTAGAATCTTGTATCTAAGATAACACACCCACTTCAAAATCTTCTCGAAATCTCGAACCCAAACCTACTTCTTCCTAAGCAAGCACTTACTTAAAAGTGTTTCTAATGTATATGCAAACCCCCACCCACAAAATATATATATATATATATATCCACACCCACAACCAATCCTACACTAGCTTCCAATTTCAGCAACTATGCCCAAAACCACAAATGTCCAAATGTTCGAACAAATTTATAAAATAATACGAATGAACACCACAATCCTATAATGGAAAGAAAGATGACATACGCTCATGCTATAGCTCCATTTATATGAAGGGTATTCCACATCTTCATTGAAGAAACAATATAAGGGCATCGTACTTGAATTGATGTGAGAGTCACTAATCACATCCATATACAAGATACCACGATCCATTTAAAGGAGATCTCTGTCACCCAAATGGACTAAGGAATCAAAGAAAGTGCCACCCAATATCACTTCTCTTTGGCAAAATAAAAAGCTTTATGATGGATCCTATGGAAATAATCACTAGGCATGCAACAACACATAAGGGGTTACTATGTACCTCGTAGACATGTATCATTACTTAAAAGTCTAGTATGCCAATTATGATATAAAAAAAACACATTTATTATGAGTATGGAACTGGATCATCTTATATGCATACAGAACAAAGGCATATGCTCCTCCTCTTCCAGAAGCAAGAAGTCCTAAATATAGAACCAAACCTGCAATTCAAACTTAACATCTTTGACCGACATACAAATTTTTTCTTGTGATATCTTTCAAGTCATAAATTGCAATTCTCACCTTGATATACAAAAAACATCCTAGTAGAACACCTTAAAGTAGTTAATGCTGAATCTTTCAACTGGCACCAAAACCTCTTAATGTTATGTGCTTCCAGCTTCCTTGGTAAAAAAAGGTCAGTCTTATTACTTTTAAATGCTATTATTTTCATACATAAATTTGTTCTTTTCCATCAAAAGACAGCCCTCTCAATATCCAGCTATTGCTCACGAATCTGTACATGTCACCACAATATCTAATATCTTATAAATGTATTATCTAAAATACAATCCTTAAGCTCCCCTTATGGTTGTTTGGATGCCGTTATTTACAAAACAAGAATAACAATTTAGACTTGCTATACAATAATTGCTACCCGTAATTCCAGGATTTCACAAATTAGCTTTTGATTGATTTATGGATTCACGTCCTTCATCGTTTTACAGCATACACTAGTTGGCATGCTGATGTAAATGTGCACACACTCTTTTCCCTCCATGCTTCACAACATTGCTTGCCTCATTATTATCAGGTAAATCCTTACTTCTTATTCACAGTTGGCACAACATTTTTGAAGATGGCAACAGTAAAATGCCATCCCATTCCTTTTTTATTGCAGGCATCTGTTCTATTTCAATAGAATTTGCATGATAAGCCTATTCAAACAAGTAGCTCGTGGAACATCTCCCACTTGCCCTGCTTTTCTCAATCTTCTATCTCGGACTACGTCATGATCGGGCAGCCATGCAATGCATTTCACTCCTAGCGAGGAGTGATGGCCATAGAAATTATTTACAAATGGGTAAGCAGATGTCTGGTGGTTGTCAATGGTTAAGGGCAGTTGTAGCAAGTGCTAATGGTTAGAAATGATCTCTCCAATGCTACCAATTGGTGCTAGTCTATCATGTGATGGTTATGGCAGTGTCTGGCAGTGTCAGCAATGAGGCTGCATGGTGGTAATCAATGGTGTGCATATGGTGGTGGACATAGCATATGATGGAAACAATAAGCTTCAGTATGATTACAGGCATCAGTGAGAGCATTTGCTGTACATTGATAGAATTCGCTAAAACAGTGAGAAACAGTTTGCTAGTATTGTGGCCTTAAAAGTTGAAGGAATAGGATCATAACATACACTTTCTCTTATTCCAGAAATTTTCCTTCCCCAAGTTAGCCACCCTGTGAATTTATACATACTCATACCCTACTCTCAATCATTTGATTCCTAACTCTATCCCCCTTGCATGATCTTCCATTCAAGTTTCAATAAATACTAAACTCTAATCTTCCTGCAGCTAACAACTTCAGTTCCCTTTGACATAACCAAATATCTCATAATCTATATAAAATTTTCTTGAGACCTTGAAATACTAGCATGACCTAAACACGTTTAAATTAGAAGCCCGCAAACCTTTTCCAGAAAGTAGCAATTGACAAAAATAGGTGTGACATGACTTCAATCTGCATGGAAAATTTTGTGTTTCACTACATTTCAATGCACCATTTATTTATCAACTTTACATATATAGAAATGTACTGAAGGTTCTACCATTCTTATCTGATGCAAAATCATGCTTAATAACCTTACATTCCCTTTATATGAGCAACTAACGCTGCTGCATTAGACCCACTTACCTTTATATGAGCAACTAACGTTGCTGCATTAGACCCACTTATAATGAAACTAAAATTAATATTATCAGGCTGTCAAATGTAACCCAGTTCATAATATTTGCCATCAAATCTAACCCATTTTGCAATATTTGCTGCAATATATGAACAGATATTTGTGAGGGGTATTTTGCCTTCCTGTTGCCAACCAAAAGCTGACTCTCTGAACAATGAGAACAGACCACATTATACAGTATGCATTCTCCTTGCACTGCTCCCTTCACTTTTTTCACCTTCTCAGCTTTTTGCTGATTTTACTTCTTCTAGTAGAATCTTAATCAAATCTTCTCTTATTCTTTGCAAACCTTGAAAACAAACGATGATAACTAAATACCACAACTAGCAAGCTTATCAGTCATTTCTTCCACATCTACTTTCCAATGCTTAAAAAAAAAAATTAAAAAAAAAAGTGATCCATCTCAGATTTCATATAACTACACACACAGTCATACAATTCCACGTAATTGAATTTGCTCTGGCATGCAGCTGAGTTTGTTTAGCATGTTTAGCTTTATTTTTCCTTTTAGCCTTTTAGCTAACATGGTCTTACTTTTGTTATGTAGAATCATTCTCAAGAGTCCACTTACTAATATCCAACTTCTTTATTTCCATTTCAAACAGCACAAAATGACTCCTGTCCAATGTTATACAGGGTCAAATTACTCACGAACTATTTATTGATTAAAAAAAATTCAGGAAGTCTGTCAATTTAAGCAAATATTGCAGTATCACAAGACTGATGCATCTCCACCAAGAGGGAACTATTTACAAGCAATTGCTCTGCACAAAAATTCTCAATGTCTCTTTCTATTATGTCACTATCGTAATAAGAAAAGAACAGACTTCTAATGCATAAAAAATGTGTCTTCTTGCACAAGCAACCTTCCAAGAGGATATAAAAAGACATCAAGCAGGTTTGGAATATCATTGGAATATATATATATATATAGGCCTATGTTTCATACTCTATGAGACTGGAAACTACAAATCACGAGCACCAATGTACATAATAATAATGGTCAAATATACCTCAATTTGTCATGGAACCAATATTTCTCAAACAGCACAGTTTAAGGACCGTGCTTCCATCATCAATCCATAAAACCATTATAATTTAAATTCACTGCCTAATAATAACCCCCAGGAAAAACTTATCTATGTCATAGGCACACTGAAAGATACCAATATAACGAACAAGGTGATCATGTGTGCACCCAAGCCGACACAAATAACTGCAAAGAACATTGATACCAAATTTATGGCTTACCATCATCACAATCCCATTATAATATACTACCCCAAGCACATCCATAGTCAAGCTACCCAAACTAATCAGTCAATGCTACAAGAAAAGATATTGTAACAGATTCCTAATCAAGCTCCATAGCAGGTTATTAATTAGTCATTTGAAGCAAACCACAATTAACATCCTGAAAAGTGTTAAATAAAAATTGCCTCTACCACTACTTACATATCTCAAGTAAGGATCAAAACAGCATCAAAACAAAAATTTCCCACTGATAGTTACTCGGGAACAAAAATGTTTTGAGAAAAAAGTAGTTTCACTCTGCAATTATTACCACAAATCAAAACAACAATTGCCACCTTATGTCTACCTCAGGTGATAAAGAAGAATGAGAAATAATCAACACCAGACCAATGTGAAGGTTTCTCCTTCATGCCATTTAAAATAAATACAAAAACAACAGAACAAGTGCTTATCATTTTCTCTGTATGGCAATTGCCATCGTTAAATAGAAAGGACTAGCAGTCAACTCCACATTGTCACGACCAATATGATATTTGCAAGACCATATATAGCATAATTACAAACTGTATAGAAAGGATAGACAATTAAAAATCATAACTCTTCCAAAATGCAGTTCATAATAAAGTTACAACATCTGCAGTCTGAAAGTGAATGAAATCAATAGATCCATAAACAGAGTTATGAACTACAAGCATTTAGCGATAGAGTTCACTAATTAAACAGGAACTAGAAGTGTACAGCACTGCGCCTACCTCGTTTCCCGCTATACATGGAACCGAACACCCAGAATGTCAACCTACTTCTCCAGAGAGAGAGAGAGAGAGAGAGAGAGAAGAACACCAGTTTTCCTAAACAAATAGTTACCTTCTATCTTTCTTTCATGCTTTCCCTTCGGATTTTGGTCAAAGCATAAGACATTTGAATTGTTACGGTATCCAGTATTTGATACAAGGAGGAAGTCATGCTATTGTAACAAAGGGAGGAGAGAGGTCTGTCAGCCGCTACATGTCCCTCCATCTCGGGCTCAGGATGGAGAGGAATCCCGAGGGCGACTGCGGGAACAACAGCCCCGGCGATGGTGGTGGCTGTGGCCCCGGCCCCGGCCCCGGCGAGAAGGCGAAGTTGGGTGTCAGCGGCGGAGGGTACTGGAACCAGGGGGACAGCAGCGGGTAGGGCGACTTGGGGGACAGCAGGTTCGAGAAGGGGCTCGGCGACGGCACGACGAACTGCGAGCTCGGTGACTGCAGCAGGGCTGGCGGGATAGCAGGGGGGAGGGCGTTAGCTCGCGGGGAGGGGAAGGCGGGCAAAAGCGGGGAGGGGAGGAGGCCGGGAGATGGGAGGGGGGGGGGGGGGGGCGGGGGGGGGTGCTGGGGCTGCCGGGAGGTGTCGGAGCTGAGGAGGGAGCTCTCGAGGTAGCGCATGTAGGCTGTGACCGGGGACTCCCGCCCAGGCAGGGCCGGCGCCGGTCGGGGAGGGGACGGGGCGGGGGAAGAAGGCGGGATTGGTACTGGGAATTTGGTAGGGAATTGGGGGCGCGAGAGGGGGAGGAAGAGGACGAGCGATGGGGGTGAGGGGAGGGGGGCGGATCTTCTGGTGGCGCATGCTGGGGGGGTTGGGGTGGGGAGGGCGGGCGGGAGGAGGAGGGTTGGAGGGGTTGGGGCCGGGGCTGGGGGGGTCGCGGGAGGGGGTGCCGGTGAGCTGCTGGACGATGCTGCGGAAGTCGCTCTTGCTGATGTTGTAGACCTGCGGCTGCGGCGGGGGCGGTTGATACTGCTGCTGCGGTTGGGGCTGTGACGGCCTCGCGTTCGCAGCCAAGCTGGGCTGGTGGAAGGGGCTTTTGCGGATGTTCTTGCCCAGCTTGTTGATGCCCAGGTGTTGATTGTGATTCCTCGAGTGATCCATTCGCTGCCAATAGTACGGATTTCGATCGGTATTTTTTTTGCGCTCTCTCTCTCTCTCTCTCTCTCTCTCTCACTCTCTACAGAGCCTCTCTTTCTGGAGAGGATGGGTGGGTAGAGGGATTGGTGGAAGTGGGTTGTTTCATTCCTTGGTGGCGTAAGATGGGATATGGGTGACGGGTGGGCAAACTGGGTAGGGGATTTTGGGCAGCATTGACCTCTGGAAGTGAAGGAATCTGGAGGCGACCCGAGACTTACTATTAGGGTGGGGAGATTGGGAAGCCCAACGAGGGAGAGGGGAAATACGGATGGTTCTTCTTTATTTTTTCTTTACTCGCCGAACTGGTTTTTAGGGATCTGGTTTTGGTGCCTCTGTTCTCCTCTCCGCTTGACCGTCGGCTCACGGGAACGGAGTTCGCTCCGCCCAGTCAAAGCGGAGAGTGAAAGCGAAAGACAAGTGAAAAACAAAAAAAAAAGAGACCCCGAACGGTACCTGCTAACGCTGCCATTGGAGAGTTCGTTTGTAATTTGTCCAATTTTTACTCGTTCCTCCCTCTCAGTGGACCAACTATTTTTTTTAACGTTTTTGGGCCCCAGGGCGGAAATGCTCGCGGAGGAACCGGTTAGAAGCGATTAGACGAGGGCAGTCGACGTCGGCTTTGATGTTAGGTGGAATTCAGCATACCGATGCAGAGAAAGTGTTCGATTAATTGATTAGAATCAATTAGACGAGGGCGGTCGGCGTAGGCTTTCATGCTAGGTGGAAGCCAACATACCGATGCAGAGAAAGTCTTCAATCCGATTAATTGATTATTTGATATTTTAATGTATCTCTCTCTCTCTCTCTCTCTCTCTCTCTCTCTCTCTCTCTCTCGTCGCATAGCGATATTAGCTGTCAACTTAACGCTATCATAGTAATGTTTACAGTGACGTTAAGAGCAAAATTCAAAATGTTCATGGACTTCAAGGGATCCCTCTAATTTTATGCAGTTAGGTGGTGTGGTATGTTGAGGATAGTTGGGTTTTATTAAGATAGATTCTTAGCCAAGTTCAGGCCCTTTTCAAGTTTACAAGAAGTTTGGATTGGCAACGGTTTGTCGCAGGTACTTTTTTTTGATCCGCACACTCATCCTTGAACAATGTTTTTGGGTCTCTCAGGACTGACAAGTTTGATATTTTATGGTTATTGTGTGGAAAAATGGCACTGGATTCAAGAAAATTTGAAGTCTAAGCTATACATTTGGTCCTCAACCTTTTATTTAAAATTTATTTTAATCCTTACAAATTGTCAATTGTACATGCTCTAAGCATATAAATTATTTTTTGTTGTGTATAGAATACCCGATGATGGGTTGAGTTTTACATGTCTTATCATGCTTGCAGTTCACACTTCATTCATTGTGTCCGTCAAACCAAACTAATTTAGTTATTATTTCTTTAAAAAAAATTAATGGCTTGAACTTTAACTTTGATCCAACAAAACCTCATAACAGAATAATATAAAGTGCTCTTTTGTTTATCCATGGCAGTTAATGCCGTATGATTTCGTTCCATGTTTTGTAGTCATTTTTTAAGCACTTAACTTTAATTTAAAACGGATTTAGGCATATTATGAATATAGTACATGTAATAATCACATATTTGTAAGCTTTGCAAAAATTTTCATAATGATTTTAGAACTTTTGGCAAACTTGGGATGATTTAAAATTAATAATCTTTATTTCACGTAAATAAACTTTGGCTAAAGCAAACCACTTAAAATTATTTTATTTTCATATTGGATTATTTTATTTTTATCTCCAATGAATATGGTGGAGTTATATGTTCGAATTTATCCAAATGTACGTTATTATATAGTGAAAGAATGTAATATAATAGTAGGCTAGCATGTCTTTAATATAATAAAAAATTTAATATTTAATACTACTATGCCATATGTATTCAAAAAATAGAGCCTTTACACGAGGCTACAGGTAAAAATATCAAATGATTTCAAAGTTAAACTATTTTAAAATACAAATGTTTAGATAGAGAGAAATAACAACCAAATAAGTTATTTTTCAAAGAAAGAATAAGGAAAAAAAAAAAAAAATCCATGGTGAATAGAATGAGATGTTAGACATTAGATGACAGTAATTTACATGTGATTATACATGCAAGGATGAAAACTACATTGCTTACTTTTCTTCTCATGATCACTATTTACTCAATCATTAGTCATGGATGATAACAATAATATAATAAAAAAAGATGAATAATGGATGAGACATGATTATAAGTATTGTATTTATTAAAGAAATTTTGTACGATCCTCTCTACTTTATTACTTAATAAAAAGATATAAAATTTAGAGCCAACTAATAGATGCGTTGAAGATGCATCTTATTGTGAGATTCAACCAATTGAACTAGCATCTAATAACCTTTTTTTTTTTATATATAGTTTTAAGATAAAAACTATACATCCATATTTGTCTAAGTAGATCACATCCTCTTATGCCATATACATTTTCCTTTCTTTTTTGTTTTAAGTAACGTATTTCAACAATGACATTATTTTTTTCTATTTTTTTATGGAATTCAACAATCACATATTATAATCAAAGAAACCATCAATGCTAACAAATGCAAAATTAGCTTTTGCTTAACTGCATGGTTAGAAGTGTAATTTAATTTTATATTTGTCAAAGCTGATGATTTTTCAACAATCATATATTATAGCCGGAAATCATCAGCTTTGATTATTTAGCTGCATGGTTAGAAGTGTAATTTATGTTTGTCTTGAGTTGATCACGACTTGGACCAAGTAGTTTCTTGAAATTTCTAAAAGAATAAAATACCTAACATCCACCTCAGCCAATCAAGCATCGTCCATCTTGCTGGTTTATTTTAATGTCCAAAATGTGACGACATATTCTCTTAGAGGAAAGTTCAGTGGGCAATCCACCTCAGATTTCCACCATGTTGTACGGAAAAAATAAAAGGGGGCCCTAAACTCCTTTCATAAAATTTTGTAACATAAGCAACGATTGAGGGGGAAAAAATATTAAAAAAAAAAAAAATAGGGCAAAAGATACGTTATTGGGGTGAGAGAGGCTCGAACTCTCGACCTCAGGATCACTCAGAAGCTATGAGACCTACGCGCTAGCCAACTGCGCCACCACCCCGACGTGCTTTGGCTTCGGACTTCAGCCATAAAAATAATTTTTATAAGTGGCTGTATGCCCCCCCCTCCGGTCCATCTTCGAAGCTCGATTGAGCGCGGCTGCCACGCCTTATCTGAGGCGGCATTTCCGCTGCCTTTCTCTCTATTTATCCCATCGCCGACTCCGTCTCCTCCCCTCCGCCCTCCCCGAACTGAATCGGCTCCATCCCTCTCCCAAGACCCCATCTCTCTCGCAAGCGTCCAAAACCTTCCACCCCCACCAAAATATTCCATTCCAATTTTATATCGGTAAGAGCCCTCCATTGGGATTTTTTTTTTTTTTTTCCTTCCCTTCTCCTTGTTGATGGATGAATCCCCTGTAAAATAGCTTCCTCGCTTCTCTTTTTGTTGATCTTCCTCTATTAGATACATCATGGAGACACGTTTATCTCTGCATCTCTAATCTGTTTTACTTTTTGCCGCATAGGGTTTCGTAATGATTTTGCCCTTTCCAATCGAATAAGTTTATATCTTTTGGGCATTCATATTTTCCTCTAGGTTATAGTGGAAAAGATCAAGAATTTGCGTGGAAGATTCGGGAGTATTGTGCACATTGTCAACATCTTGTTGAATGTTATCCATCAATAGGAAGAATCTCCGCGTATAGATTTGCATAGATTTGATCTCTAAATCGTGGCAAATAGATTTTCTTTGCGTGTTTGATGTTTGTCGTTATGAATATTGATTGGCGTGGAGATCTTTGAAATTTAATTTTTGACGAGGTTGAGAATTTGAAGCTTGTTGCCCTGAAGCCAGTGTTTTTCAACAAAATGGCTGACACGTAACCTACTAACTGTGGCATCACATCAAGGGTTCGGTTGTGAATCACCTAGGTTGCTCCTAATTTATAAGTTAGTCTGCGACGAAAATCCTATATGAAAGCAACGCGCGTGCAAGGTACACTTGTTCTAGTCTGACAAAATTTATCACTTGTCACTAAGTGACAGATATATATATGTGTGTGTGTGTGTGTGTGTGTGTGTGTGAATTATTAGGGAGAAAATTTTAAATGAAGCTCTGGCTTTTCCCCCTTCATTAATCATGACTGCCCGATAATTACGGTGATCACTTTTGACGAAATAGAAGTAAGTGGGTCCTGTCTCAGTGATCTCGGATGTCTTCCACCTATTTGATCAAGAAATGCTGAACAGGTGCTGTTGAAAATTGACACCCATCCCTTTGACATGGTGGTCAGGGTGAATTATGGCAACCCCTCGGTTATAAGAGGCTTGCAAGAGGGGATGTTCGCAAAGTGTAATTAAGCATTTCTTTAGTAGATAATTAATTCCCTGTTATTAACAGCAGTCAAGCAGTCTACTTTGTGTGGCAATCAAAAATGAATAATGCTTGAAATTATGGGGGAAATATCAACTGGGTCATACGGTTTGCATCAAAGAGTTTTTTACCCTAATTTATTTTCCATTCAAAGCATGCCAATTGCCCAACCTCATTGACTGCTTAGTTCTTATTAACCTTAGTCTTGCCATGTGCATGTACCCTCCATGACATATTCACCATGCATCGATAAAAGTTTGGTTGGAACTTCATACGCTTGGCATCTGCAGTAAAATTGTTGCTCAGTTTTTATGAGTATTTTCAGTAAAAAAATACATTTCATAGTTTGAGCTCTTATTCTATACTAAATGCATCATAATAGTCTTCTGATTAGCTATTAGTATTTATTAGCTTACATTTGGAAGCCTAGCAGATCTAATTAGTTTGGAAATAAGGCTTTGTTGCTGTTGTTTTTTTTTGAAAGCCAAGTTATTAGTAGCACATGCTCTTCGTCTTCAATTTTTCTGCTTTCGATTTCCTTTATTCTCAAAAGCCTAATTTACAATGCTAGCAAATATAAAAGTTATTTAGCCTCTTGATCTGCCTGTATGTCATGCAAAGGAATTATGATCATGAGATTTTCTATTGCTAGCATGTAGCTTTTGCTCCTTGTTTCCAGAGAGAACGAAGCACATGATTGACTGATGGACCGTGACATGCGAGGTGGTGATGCATATATTTTGATGTAGTTTTGGAAGATGTGAAAACTAGGGCCATCATTGGCTTGTGGTGTGCTTTCATGTTGAAACATTGAGGCTTAATGCGTGTCTTTGTTCTTTTATTGCCGGTACCCTTTCAGATGAATGGTTTGTTTATTGAAGAAGGGCAATCAAGTGCTGTTTAAGCAACTTATTTGACTTCAAAATCAAACCAAGACATCAATCACAGAATGACTGCAGGGGACGCAGAAGGTAATCCCGGTGACCATCACCCATATGATGAACCGAAGGTTAGTATCTACATAAGATTTACCTTTTCCTGTTAGATCTTCTGAGGAAAACATTGTATTTAATATTCTGGTCATGTGTCATATCAATCTAGCAACATAACACCTCTTGACAAAGTCAATTGGAATATACGTAGAACAGGGGAATGAATGTGCCAAAATTAATGCCGCATGAAAAATAAGGATGGAACGATGCTTAGATGCATTGAACCACATGAAAATTTTATTTTGTTTGCCGGTCCTGCAGTCGGTCCAGCCATCACCAGTTGTCGATGATGACAAAATGGAGCGGCAGCGAAGGTACGGGGCAAGGAAGCGCCTTGATGGAGATATGAAGTCATCTTCGCTAGGCCAAAACGGCTTGCCGCCAAGTGAAGAAGCACTACCGTATGGAATTTCTATTGGTGTTAATCCCTGCCAACCTGTGGCACACAAAAATGAAGCCTGTGTATATTCTGGTCGAAACTGGAAACGGGATGCAAGGAGAACGCATTTATTCAAAGAGCTAACGGATCCATCAAATGTCCCTGGCGTTTCTTCTCCCTCGGTGAAGCCACCATTTGAAGCTGGATCCCATCTCGAGAGCCATCGAAAGCCAGCTGCTAAAAGAGACTGGAAAGCAGATGCAAGAAGCAAGGCGGTTGTGGACGTGGGAAATCGTGAGAACCATCCCACTGCGTAACCCACTCCAAGGTGGCGCACTTTTTATCTGCTTCAGAGAAAACCTGGCGAAAATAAATGTCGAGCTTGATTGTTGGGCATTCTGTTCGACAATATCCTAAGTTGAATGAGGAATTGGGCTATGTGTGCTAGTTTTTCTGCTTCATACCGTTTACATAAACTGTTTTTGTGGTGTAACATGCGAAATTGTGTGAAACTGCAGACAGCTGCAGACATTTTTAAGCGTTGGACTTTTTAATTCTATGCATGATAGGCATCTCAAGTTGGTTGTGAAATTTTCATCTTGCAATCGAACAGAAGAGATGAACATGTTTTAAGTATTACAGCCTTGTCTGTCTGATGTGGCATGTGGACAGATCCCTTTGAAGACATAATAATCAGAGCCTGTCCTGCTATCAAAGAAGCATGCACTGCATCATGTCTTCTTAAAGATTCATGTGAAGGAGAAGAAAAACCTTGAATACATTTTCAGGTTTTGAGATCCAGCCCTGCATGCTACAGTTTCAGGTCCTGTCCAGGGCTTTACCATTTCCGTGAGGCTGGTGCTAGAATACAGATAATTTGCAGGCATTGTCATCTTTTGTCTGTGATGAACCTTTTTTGATGGTTCTGACTGTGGCCTTGGACGATTGACAAGCAGTCATGAAAGGATTACTGATATTAAAAACAGCAATTCTAACTCAAATGTTTTTGGCAAATACTTTGCTTCATTTCATTTTGCAGCATCGAGGAGAATTCGCACTTGTATTGGATACATATGCACTCAACATCAAATTCTACAAGCAACATGTATTCAAGAATGTCACAAAAGAAAACCTACCTATGCTTTCATACTTGCATGTCTGAAAATCGTACGTTGGTTTGACTTAGAAACTCAACCCAATAATTCCAGACACCCAGTGTCACGACCCAGGCCTTGCATTTCCCAAGGTCAACCCCAAGAAATATGCAAGGCGTGGGTCGTGACACCAAGAAGAAGAATCGAAGTCTGATCTTATGAGACCGGAATGGTGAGGTGATGGTCTTGGGTTTTGCAGCTTCTTCTTGGCTATAACTACGTTTAGAACTCCATCTTTGCATGAAGCCTTCACCTCCTCTTGGTTGGCATCTTGTGGAAGCGTTAAGTTTCTCAGGAACTCGCCCGCCTTCTCTGTATACTTGTTGGCTTCGCTCCTGTTCCTCCTCCATCTTCTTGCTCTTCTTTTTCTTTCCTGCCACATCAAGCATCCCATTCTCCACTTTCACCTGGACAAGCCAAGGCTGGTTAAAGGAAGATTGCGATACAATATAGATTTTTCAAGGAGGTTTGCATGCATTGGTTGCCTTGAGAGTCCACTTTGAGAGGAGAATCGAAGATGGTGAGCGCTGGAAATGGACATTTGGGTGGAGTCTGGTCGTCGGAGTCTGACTCGGTGAAGGTTCCAAGGAGAAGGCCTGTCAGGGAGAGGCTGAAGAACTTTGCTCCTCTTGACTTTTCCTCGAGGGACGGGCGTAGACATTGCCAACAAGGTAGAGGTTCGGGCAAAACACCCACGGATGGTGAGCTTGCATCCTAGGTTCGGGAGAAGACAGGCCCAGCAAACCGGTGGAAGCCAGAGGCCGTCTCAGACGAAGGAATCCAGGGCTGGAACTGAGCCAAGGACGAGGGCCTAGGGTGGAGATCCTTGCTGATCGGGAGTTAGCCTTTTGTTCCACCCAGAAAGCTGCTTTCAATGGGGAGAATCAGGCCACTTGAGGAAGGACTGAGGAAGGACCGCCGGAATGGATTAGTGTGCCGGTGGTGTTCGCCATTCGGAGCGAAGATGCCCACGGAATCGGATAGATCCGGCTGCATTCAAGTGTATGGAAGTTAATATATTTTTTTTTTGAAGAGAATCGTGGAAGGAAAATAGTTTTATCACTGCCATGTCATGATGCCACGCCAGCTTACCCCATAGGGCCATGCCAATAATGCCATATGGTTGGCCACATCATTATAAAAACACGGACACATCAACTGAATGTGGTAGCCACGTAAACGCCATGTTAGCAGCAACATGTCGACATTGTGCGCACATCGCGCACAAACTATTCTGCCATGTAGATAAGACTCCTCTCTGCCACATCATCACTAAGCCGCCATATTAACTTGCCATGAGGTGGCCACATTGTTGGTCACGTGCCACATCGTCAGCTTGCATGATAGCCACGTAAGCTGCCTCATCAATGGCCACATCAGCAACTAATCTGTCGTGTCACCACAGCAGCAAATAATATTGCATGGCTGGGTGCTTTGGATAGGTGAAAAGGGCCTGTATTTCATTACATTTACAAATCCCTGCCGCTCAACTCCCACGAACTAGCGGCCGTGAAACCGACATGTGAGGCAGCAAGAGGAGGGTCTGTGGGCTGCCGACGGCTGTGGGGAACCGATCTCTGGCCTCTCGGGCGGCTCGAGGGGATAACGATGGCATCAATCGGAGGTGATAAGGCCTTTGCAGCAAATTTTTGAGGTGGGCCAAAACCATCTTTCCAGTGGCATGGCCAAGTGCTAAATTTGAGCGGAGATGCAATCGAATGTGGAGGCGACAATGGGCCACTTGCGGATGGGGCGACGAGCGCCCGCAGTTGGGTCGACGGCCGGTAGTTGTGAAGGTGGACGCCGGCGTCCACCATGGCTTTTCCACCATGCGGTCCATGCACAGCGTTGGTCGAGACGCCACGGGCAGGAGTCTAGGTCATGTCCGCCACCTTTGCGCCTCAGCGTCATCCGTTGTCTCCCATATGATCAGTGAGGCAAGTGTGGAGGTTTAAACCAGGCTCTGATTCTAATGAAAGATGGGGAAATAAAATTAGCCGGATGTGGAAGATTACGGATCAATGGACTTTTATTTCTCTGGTCACACGGAATCATCTGACGAAGAGAGGCTACCAAAGTCCCCTTCTTGATCCAAGCTACAGTTAACTTATCTGATTGATGATGGATGCAGAGGTGGCGGGAAAGAAAGAGCACTTTTTTCCAATGTATGGAAGATAATATCTTTGGAGCTCCTACGACTCCTTATAATTGCATGCTTATGTAGAACACAGGAAGCCAATTCTGTTGAAAAAATAATATTACTTTTGAAAAGCTGTTTAAAAATTATTAAAAATTTTAATTTAAAAATTTAAATATAAAAAATTAAAATCAAAAGAAAATAAGAATCGTGTCTGAACTGAGGCGTGTTAGACACTGCCCTAAGGACTAGTTTTCGCTCCTTCGTGCAGGTTGTAGGCGATCTGTCCCCAAGGTACAACGATCCGTCTCGATCCAAACCTCCTACTACGAGCACGATCGCGTAGAGGTGCAACCCAATAACTTCTTCAGATGCCCAAAAAAAAATCAGTATAAAATAATAATAAGAAGAATAAAAAATAATTTAAAAAAAAAAAGGAGGTGAAAAAGCTTTTTTTTTCAGCAGGGCTTCCAAGACACGGGCAGCACCACTTTCTTCTCACAGCATAATCTCAGAAAAAGTTTTGACAGAAGAGAAAAAGGATTTTTTTTTTGAATTGAAATGCTTAGAACCTTGGATCCTTAAGCTTATTTATAGACTCGATCCAAATAACCCCCAACGGCTGAGCTCATAATGGCCTTAAAGACCTGATAACCGTTACCCCCAAATCACGTCAGTAACAGCTTCAAAATCAAATTATTTATACCGTTTCTGATTGTTCACGAACGTTGGCGTGCGAACGCTCGCGTAGCGTTCGCGGAACGCTCGCGCCTCACGCGAGTGTTCGTAGAACGCTTGCGCCTCAGCGAGCGTTCACGTTCCGCTCGCAAGCATAGCTCACGCGAACAAAATGCTCGCATGAGTTGACACGAATGTCCGCGAGCGTTCACTCACGGGCATTTATTTTTTTTTATTTAAAACTTTTTTTTCTTTTTAAAAAATAAAAAGGTCAACAATCCCCTATAAAAGTTTTTAAATTAAAATAATAATAATAATAATAATAATAAAACATAAATTTTAGGGCATCTTATACTGCGTAATAGGTGAGGTGTCCTATGGACTTGAACCAAACTTAGTGTTGATTATATACATCTGAAGGAACCATAGTGGATTAAACCTTGAACTAGGTCCTTGACTCAGATTTCTACTAATCACACACATAGTATGGATTAATTGGGTTTAAGCGGTCAGCGCATATTAAAGGCCTTACGCTTAGTACCTTGATTTTTCATGAGAATTTCTTAAGATTAGCCCAAACCTTTAGTCACTGCCTAATATAACAATTCTCATATAGGTAAATCCTCCAAGCGTATTTGTGACTAATATCCTGTAGATATCCTGTAGATAACCTACCTTTGATCCATCAACCTTACACAGATTTATTTTATCACTTTATAAGAGCACTCATCATAGGGATGGGATGAGAAATTTCTTCAAAAAGTGTGCTCTAATACGATCACTTAATCAACTTCGTTTCTACTACATTTAACCTTTTTCATGCGATCTCCAATCACAAAGGTTGGGTATCCACTGCTGGTAACCAAATAATGGGCTTAAGCCCCATCCCCCCCATGATTCTAGGACCCACTCCTAAATAGTCCTTTGGTTAATTGATCTGCCAAATTCTTCTCAGACTTGACAAATTCCAAGGAGATAACATTATTTTTCTTATGTTGTCTTATAGATTTATGATGAAGCCGTATATGGCAGTTCATCTTTTTATTGGTACTCTTTAATTAGTCAGTTCGATTACGGTCTTATTATCACAATGGATTGATATAGCCGGAACTGGCTTAGGTACCAAAGGTAGCTTTGATACTAGATTTTTAATCCACTCTGCCTCATTACAGGTGGTATCCAGAGCTATCAACTGGGCCTTCAAGGTGCTTCTAGATATGATAGTTTGCCTAGTTGATCCCCAAGCAATAGTAGTACCGCCAAGAAGAAAAAGATATCCTGTGGTTGATTTAAGATCATAAGAATCGATGACCCAATTAGCATCACTGTAACCCTCAACCACCTCAGGGTATTCAGTGAACATCAAAGAGAGATTAAGTGTTCCCTTTAGATATCGGAACACTCTTTCTAAGGCTATCCAATAAGATTGATCAGGATTTTGATTATATCTGCTAAGTCTTCCTGCAGCATAGGCAATATCCGGTCTTGTCCTATTTGCCACATACAGGAGGGATCCTATAATTTGAGAATATTTTAATTGATCAATTGGATCACTAAATTTTTCTTTAGGTAAAAGCTAGGATCATATGGAGTAGATACTGGTTTAAGATCAGAATAACCAAATTTCTTGATCATTTTTTCTATAGAGTGAGAAAGAGAGAGAGTTATCCCTTCATGTGATTTGATAAGCTTCATCCCTAGAATTACATCTGCTTCACCTAAATCTTTCATATCAAATTTAGAAGAAAGGAAAGATTTAATACTTGAAACAATTTCAAGAGATGTTCTAAAAATTAAGATATCATCGACATATAAGCAAAGGATTACACAATCATCATCGATGATCTTAGAATAGACACATTTGTCATGATTATTGATCTAAAATCCGAAAGATAGGATGATCTGATCAAATTTCTCATGCCATTGTTTTGGAACTTGTTTAAGACCATATAGGGACTTAACAAGTTTACAAACCTTATTTTCTTGTCCCTTTATAACAAAACCTTCAGACTGTTCCATATAAATCTCCTCCTTGAGATCTTCATTAAGGAACGCAGTCTTCACATCCATTTGATGAATGATCAACTTATGTATGGATGCAATGGCAAGAAGAGATCTAAGGATTGTTATTCTAACTACAGGAGAATAAGTATCAAAGAAATCTAACCCTTTCTTTTGGTTATACCCTTTGGCTACTAATCTAGCCTTATACTTTTCAATTGAACCATCAGGTCTAAATTTCTTCTTAAATACCTACTTACATCCTAAAGGTTTGCTACCAGGGGGTAGATCAGATAAGATCCAAGTTTGATTTTATAAGGTTGAATTAAATTCAGAATGAATGGCTTCCTTCCAAAAAGAAGTGTCAGGTAAAGACATGGCCTATGAAAAAGAGGAAGGTTCGCCTTCGACTAAGAAAGTAAAGCAATCTTCACCAAGGTCTTTTTCCTTCCTTGTCCTTGAACTTTTTCTAAGTTCAGAAGGTTCACTTTTAGAGTTGAATCTTTTCCTTTTCCTTGACTCATTGGAGGACCCAGATTCAAAAGAATCATGAACCAAGAAAGGATTCAAAGAGACTTGACTTGGAACTTGGTTCTTAAAAGGAAATACATTTTCAAAATAACTAGCATCTCTTGATTCAATAAGAGTATTATTTGATATGCCACTTATTTCAAAGTTTATCACAAGGAACCTATTGGCACTGCTATCCAAAGAATAACGTATAAAGATAACATTTATGGTTTTAGGTCCTATCTTTCTTCTCTTGGGTTCAAGTGTTCCTACCTTAGCTAGGCACCCCCACACTTTAAGGTAATTTAGCGTGGATGTTCTACCTTTCCAAAGCTCAAAAGGTGTTTTAGGATTATCCTTAAATGGTATCCTATTTAGGATATAGCATGCAGCTAAAAGAGCTTTCCCCCACAAGTTTTCGAGTGCGCCTGAACCGATTAATATTGAGTTAACCATATCTATTAAGGTATGATTTTTTCGTTCAGCTACACCATTAGACTGAGGAGAGTATGGTGATATAACCTCATGAATAACCCCATATTCTTGGCAAAATATAGTCATTTCATTTGAGGTATATTCACCACCTCTATCAGACCTAAGTTTCTTAAGGTTTTTCTCTATTTGTGTTTCAGCTTCTGCCTTATAGATCTTAAACTTATTTAAGACTTCATCCTTAGATTTTATCAAATATGTGTGACAATACCGTGAGAAGTCATCAATAAATGTTACAAAGTAACGACTTTCTCCCCGTGTAGGTAACTTGGTAGAGTCACACACATTGCTATGGACCAATTCAAGAAGAGTTGAGCTTCTATTTACTAATTTAAAAGGTTTTGTAGGCCTTTTGGCTTGAATACAAATCTCACACTTGATCTTTCTATCAACATGAACTTTAGGTATTAGATTAAGATTTATCATGTGATGAATACAATCAAAATTCACATGACCAAGTCTACCATGCCAAACATTTAAAGATTCAACATTGAAAACAAGAGGACTTTTATTAGATAACTTGGAGACTACATTTAATTTGAAAAAACCTTTAGAAATAAAGTCTTTTCCAACAAACTCATTATTAAAAGTAATTACAACTTTATGTAACTCTAGAACAATTTTATATCCCCTAGATATAAGGAAAGATCCACTAATCAAATTTCTTCTAACACTAGGAATGAACAGCACTTCGTGAAGGATCAAAAATCTTCCCAGAGGTCATCCTTAGGTCCACTCGACCTTTTCCAAACACTTGTGCCGAAGAATTATTTCCAAGTGTTACACCTCCTTCACTTGATTCCTGAAAGGTGAAGAACCAAGAGCGATCAGAACAAACATAAACATTAGCTTCTGAATCAAGCCACCAATCACAAGAAAATTGGGTTAAGCTAATTAAGGGTTTTGGATTTACCGACCTGAAAGAAGGTTCGGTACCACTTTCGACCATGTTAACTTGAGGTTTGGATGATTTCCTCAGTGGTTCAGTCTTTCGATGGTAGCAGTCCTTCGCCACATGATTAGATCTTTCGCACACGAAGCAGAATATTTTTTTATTATTCTTTGACTTCTGGTTCGATCGGTTCTGATTTGGTCGATTTTGAGGAGGTTTGAGTGATTGGTTGGATCTATATTGGAATTTCTTCTTCTTAAAATTCTTTCCTTTAGGTTTGAATTGATCTGGGGTTGAATTTGACTCAGCCAAATGGATCTTAAGTTCAAAATCAGGTTTCTGCTTGAGCTTAAGTTGATGTTCTTCTTCAATTATAATAGAGTTAATCACTTTTATTAGGGTCCAGTCACCTTGCTTGTGGCTTAGCTCTCATGAAAAGGTTGACCAAGAAGATGGAAAGGCATCTGTTAAGGCTTGGACCTTATAGCTTTCAGAAAAACTACTGCCAATAAACTCAGCCTTTCTAAGAAGATCTTGGAATTCATGTATTTGAATACTAATAGGTTTAGAATCTACCATTACATACTTTCAAAATTTTGAGATAGTGAATCAGTCTAGACCAATATCATCCATCCAATATTCAGCATCAAGTGCATCCCATAGTTCCTTAGCAGTTTTAGTAGGAAGGTAAACATCATAAAAGTTATCAGAAAGAGCACTTAGAATTCTATGTCTATAATGAAAATCTATTTCTTAGGGTGTTTTTAATGTTGAGGAAGAGAAAGTTTCAACTGGACTAGAAGAACTTGGTTGAGAATTAGATTCGGGGTTTGGAAATTCTATGGCAGAAAATAATCCTAAAGTGGTAAGCCAGTATTTCACTTGGCTTTGCCACCTCCTAAAGACGACCCGTTAAACTTTTCAGGTTTGATTACACTAAGGTTGCGTTTGGTAGCCGATAATCTATCCAGATTGCCGACAATTTAAATTGGGCCCACCAGATAACTAGGTTTGGTATATTTTTTTAATGGTAATCTATCTTGCAGTGGTAATCTGGATTACCTCTCATGAGCCAATCCAGATTGCTTGAGGAAGGGATGGTTATCCAGATTACCAGAAATGTGGTAATCTGATAATAATTTTTTAAGACAAAAATGCCTCTGCCCCTTTCTCTTTCACGAAAACAAAACACATCCTTCCGTATGCTTTTCCCCTTCTTCCTTCACTGTGCTTACCCTACTCCCACTCCTCTTACATCGCCGGTGAGCTCCCCTCCTGTCGCCTCCGAGAAGATCACCACCGGTGAGCTCCACTCCCGTCGCCTCCTGGAAGATCATCACCGTTCAAGCCATCAAAAGTGATCGGTAAGTTTTTTTATTTTTCATATAAAACCTCCCCCTCTTCTCCGCCACCGTCGTCTCAGGCCTCCCCTCCGCCACCGTCGTCTCAGGCCTCCCCTCCCCTCCCCCATCTGATCTGCCCCCTCTACTTTTCTACAACCAAGTCCGTAAACACAGGCCTCCCCTCTTCTCCCCCATATGATATGCCCCCTTTGCCTTTCTACAGCCAAGTCCGTGAACGCACTTTTTTCCTGACGTAATTACTGGAGTTCTGATCAATGGGACATGTCTAATTCATTTTTTTTTGGTAGATATCCGCATTGTTTCCAGATTTTTTTTTTTTTGAAATGCTTTTATAGGATATAGATTTAAAAGAAAATATCTGTTTCAGATCTAAAGCACTATTGGGTATTCAGATTAACCATTTGTTGGCTGAAGGGTGTGTTTTAATTTCTTTGTTAGTTGGTTGTTTTTTCGGTATTGTGTTGGATGCTGGTTCTATACTGTCGCTGACTGCCGGCTGCTTATTTTGCATCTGTTTTGCTGCTGATCTGTGCCTCAAATCCTAGCTACTTTGCATCCTGGAATGCCTCTGCTTTGCTGCTTATCTGTTTCTCAAATTCTGTCGTTGCTTGTTGGTGTTTTGTACTACTTTCCTACCTTGGTTGGGCTGGAGCCTTTTTTCTTCATTATGCTACTGTTGGGAGCTGGTTTATTTTTTACTTTGCTTGATGGTCTCTGTTATTATTCTTTCAGTGTTGTTAGCTCTTCTTCTCCTAGCTACTTTGTACTAGTTGGTGTTTGCCTTATGACTTTGTGTGTTTTGAGTTGGGTTCTTTCTTTTGTCGGACTCCCATCGTTTACTTTGGGTGTTGTATTGAACATTGTTCCTTTATTGTTCTTTTATGTAGTTCTGGCTTTGCCAAGTTACCAAAAAAAAAAAAAGAGAATATCTATCGAGGCTTTGACATGTCTGTGATCTTATGGATGGAAAATATTTGTGTGCTTTGAAGAAGAACAAGTGTTTTCCATTGTAGGTTAAAATTTCTATCTAATAACAAAAGGCAATTCTATAATTAAAATACATGAAAATTTGTATGCACCTGATGAAAGTGTCACGTCCAGGAAAAAGTAATGCCTTATATAATGCCATGATGAATATGTAGAATGTGTTTTGAGTGCAACCGGGTATTAGATAATTTTTTCTTTTCTTTTTTGTAAATCAGATAAATTAAAAAAATCGAGTGTAAATATATCCATGGAAATCAACATTTTACATAATTTTCTTTATTAATACGCAATAAGGTATTCCCCAAGTCCCACCCACAATACTTTGCATCCAGAGAATAATGATGAAGTCTTAGGCCTTTTGATTAAAATCTTTGCTGCAGATGTACATATGGGTGCATGTAGATGTGACAGAGGAGGTAGTGGATTAGGCCCGCTTAGCATGCACCATTGTCTCCAAAAGAGAACACATTTCCACCAGATCATCCTCTGAACCCCCCCCCACCCCCCCAACACACTTCCATTCTCATCCCCTCCTCTCCCTTCATGTCATCCAACCTTCTTTGTCCCCTTATTAGTTTTAAATTTTATGTTAGTTTAATATATAATTTGCTGAAATATTTACTTAAATTTGCTGAAATATATTACTGAAAAATATATTAATTTTCTTGTGATAATATTATCATTTAGATAGATCGACTGTCAGAAGAGTTGCTTCCAAAATTATCATCTATCATTGCAATGTACATCAACCTTCATAGGGCCATTGTTGCATTAACTGTTCTATTGCATACATACTATGTTGCTTTATTGAATAGGAGAAGCAACAAGAGAAAAAGGATTGATCTTGGTGAGTATGATAGACACAAGATTAGGGAAATTAGTTTACAGAAGATTGTATTTGATTTTGAGCTGGCATGTATAGAAAATACACGCATGGATAGAAGAAGTTTTCATGCATTACGTGATATGTTACAAAGTACTGAAAGATTGTCGAGTACCAAAAATATGTGTGTTGAGGAGATGGTTGCTATATTTTTACATATATGTGCTCACCATGTTAAGAAGAGTCATTAAAAGACAGCTTGTAAGGAGTGGTGAGACAATTAGTAGGTAGTTTACAGTTGTGTCGAAGTCTATTCTTCTTTGCCATGAAATATTGCTCAAGAAACTAGAGCCCATTCCTAATAACTCAACTGACTACAGATAGAAATGGTTCAAGGTAATTTTTCTAATTAGGTTGATAAATGTTATATTAATTTTAAATTATTTAAGAAATACTTTATATTAGCATAATAATATATTTTTTTTTTATTGTAGAATTGTCTAGGTGCCTTAAATGGAACATACATTAGATGCACAGTCATTGACATTGACAAGCCTAGGTACTGAACAAGAAAAGGTGAAATAGCTATGAATGTTCTAGGAGTTTGTAGTCAAGATATGCAATTCATCTATATTTTACCTGGTTGGGAAGGATCAGCTGCAGACGGTAGAGTACTAAGAGATGCATTATCAAGAACAAGAGGTTTAAAAGTGCCCCAAGGTAATAGTTCTAGTTAATTAAAACTTGTTTTCATTATATGTTGAACTTATTTTCTAACAAGATTTTTACTTATGTTAGGTCTTTATTACTTATGTGATGCTGGATATACAAATGGAGAAGGGTTTTTAACTCCATATAGGGGTCAACGATATCATTTGAATGATTGGAGACAAAATCATCAACCGACAACACTACAAGAATACTTCAACTATAGGCACTCATCTGCTAGAAATGTCATCGAGAGATGCTTCGGCTTTCTTAAAATGAGATAGGCGATTCTTAGAGAGAAGTCATTTTATCCAGTTAAAACACAAGCAAGAATCATTAATGCATGTTCTCTTCTTCATAACCATATTAGAAGAGAGATATCAATTGACCCAATTGAAGATGAGATGCCTGATGTCCTCCTGACATAAGAAAATATCAATGAAGGAGAAATGATTGATCACGTTATGAGTACAAATGCTTGGACTCGATTTAGGGATGACTTGGCAAAAAAAATGTGGGACCAATCCAGAGCTTGAAGAAATTCTCAACACTATTGCAAATTTTGCTATGTATTATTATTTTATGTATTTGAGTCTTTCTTTAATATGAACCTTGTTACAAATTTAATATAAACCTTGTTACTGTCATTTGGAACATGGGTGCTTATTACTGTTATTTTCAGATTGTTTATCTTTATTCAACTTATTATTGTTATTATTTAAATTTACAATATGAATATCTATTATCTTTTGTATTAAATTATTATCTTAGAAATGGAAGCTTCTTTAAGTCAAAGGAGGAACCAGGGGAAGAAGCATCAATGGAGTGTAGAGGAAGATGCTATACTAATTGGATGTCTGCTTGATTTGAAGAATGATCCTATATGGAGGGGAGAAGGTGGCAATTTCAAGGTCGAGTTCTTACCTCAATTGGAGAAGATGATAGAAAACAAGATACTTAATTGCAGCATCAAGGCTCATCCACACATCCATTCAAGGTTCAAGTTGTTGAAACAACAATATGGTGCTATTTATGATATGTTGAATACATTAAGATTTGGATGGGATGATACAAAAAAATGTATTACTTGTGATCAAGATGTATGGGACAAGTGGATCAAGGTAAATGCACAGCATATTAATTAATTCTCCATTCTTATTTAATTTTTGATGCTTTAGGTATAGTTTACTTAATTTATATTGGTTCATTATGATAGAGTCATCCTCAAGCATTTGGTCTTCGGAATAAGCCATTTTTATACTTGGAGGAACTCTCGATCATATTTGGAAAAAATCGTGCAACAGGTCAGAGGGCTGAGGATCCTGCAGATGCAGCCAATGAAATCCTGACATAAGCAATGAATAGTGAAGAAGAGGTCTAGTTTGTATATCCTACAGGATTTGAAAGTAACAACTCCATTCCCCAAACTCCTATTGGTCATGTTCAACAAAGTGCTTCTTCATCAAGGTCAAGAAAAAGAAAGTCTTCTAATGAGGAAGAAGTTGCTCTTATGGGCCCTTTGATTGATACTATAAACAGTCTTAGAGTAATGTGTCAAAGCTCAAGTAAAGGTATTGATAAGTTGGCAGATTGTTTCCAATTCCTTGCAAATGATCAAGAGATGAAGAAGAAGGTTTATGAGGCAATAGCTGAGATTAAAGATTTGGAGCTGCATGAGCCATTGATGGTTAAAGCCGGATTGATAATTGCTCGTGATAGTGCAAGTCTAACTTACTTCTTTTCACTACCTCAGAGGTTGAGAAAATATCATGTATTAGATGTCCTTGGTTTGAGTCCTAGTTAGGACATCTATGTTGCTAGTTGTGGTTTTGTTTGATGTTGTGATTGTTTGGTTATTTATCTATGATAATTTGGTATTATCATTTTGGTTAGCTAGCGGATAGTTTTATTAGTAGTTTGGATTTGAAGATACCAACTTTTGTATTGTGTAGTTGTTTTAACAAACTACAAATACTTTTTGCTAAGATAGTTGAAAGTATTTTGAAATTTCTTCTATGAAGACTGCGTCACTACAGTCGGTCATGTCATCATAGTTTTTTTACATTTGAGTCGGTTTTCTGGTTATAGTACATCTTTTATAATTACAACCCATACCTTAAATTTGTTGAGTCCTATCATCCATGGGTGCATTGTTTGGTTGTGGTTGATATATTGTTGTTTGGCGAGAGAGATTGTGATTTTGGTGTAGAGTGTGTATAATATTGATAGCAAAATCCATGTTTGGAATCTGTGCTGCTAGAGTTGTAAAAGTGAGTAGCTATAGAATTTCGCTAGTGAAAAATAATTCTACAATAATTTTGGTACTAGATATATTATTTTTATGTTATTTTTCTATTGAAGTGTGAAAATCATCCTTCTGTATTCCGGGTCTATGTGGACGTGATATGGCCATGTCGCAACTACCCATAGCTCAAGAAGTGCATTCCAGGTCTTAAGTGTTTTTGGGTCCAACATGTAATAGTATATCAATTTTTAATATTGCCAAACATGTAATAATATATCAATTTTTAATAAATTTGACTCAGAGGTATTTTGAAAATTTGATGTTACATTACTGGTAATCTGGTTGTCATACCAAATACAGTAATCAATATTACTGCAACATTGCCTGTGTATACCAAACACAGTAATCAACATTACTGGCAATCTATTCAGTGGTAATCTATCTTGCAGGCAATCCATATTACCTTTCAGGATTACTTGGCAATGCACCAAACGCAACCTAAGGTCATCTGAACCCATTTATGAGAGTGTTGGTTGCTTAATTGGTTCTGCATAACAAAAATTTGAAGGTTCAGCCTTATAGTTTGAGTTTTTAAATTAGTGGTTTTCCAGATAATTTCTAGATTTTGAATTTAAATTCAAAAATTTAAATCTATAAACTACTTGCAATAAATAAAGTAACCACTAAGCAAAAATTAACTCAATTAATTTTAAATTTGAATTTAAGTTTCAAAATATTGAATTTTTAAAATTCAATATTTTTTAAGATTTTTAAAATTTAAATTTCAAATTTCAAATTTTAAATTTTAAATTTCAAATTTGAAAATAAATAAATTTAATTTTTTTAAGATTTTAAAAATTTAAATTTTAAATTTAAAAATTTGAATTTTAAATTTTAAATTCAAGACATCTCTCTTTTTTTTTCAAAAAAATAATTTTTAAGGCTTCTGCATAGTTTTCAAAGCAGAAAAAAAAAACTTTTTTCCTTTAAAAGTAGTTTTTTTTTTCTTTATCAGTAAGTTACAATAAAAATCCTAGCAATTTCTAATGAAAAGGAAAACTAGTCCTTAACTGTTGGAAAAATAATATTGCTTTTGAAAAGCTGTTTAGAAATTGCTAAAAATTCTAATTTAAAAATTTAAATATAAAAAATTAAAATCAAAAGAAGATAAGAACCGTGCCTAGACCAAGGCGTGTTAGACACTGACCTAAGGACTAGTTTTTGCCCCTTCGTGTAGGTTGTAGGCGATCTGTCTCCAAGGTACAACGATCCGGCTCGATCCGAACCTCCTACTGCGAGCACGATCGCGTAGAAGTGCAATCCAACGACTCCTTCAGATATCCAAAGAAAAATCAGAATAAAATAATAATAATAATAAGAATAAAAAAAATAATTTAAAAAAAAAAGATGAGAGAGCTCTTTTTTTTAGTAGGGCTTCCGAGACAGGACAGCACCGTTTTCTTCTCACAACATAATCTCAGAAAAAAATTTGACACAGGAGAGATTTTTTTTTGAATTGAAATGCTAAGAACCTTAAGTCTATTTATATATTCGGTCTAAGTAGCCCTTAATGGCTGAGTCCATAATGATCTTAAAGATCTAAAAATCATTACTTTCAAATCACAACAGTAACGATCTCAAAATTAAATTATTTAAGTTATTTTTTATCATTAATAAATGTTAACATATGAAATTATTTGAGCTATTTTTGAACGTTGGCGTGCGAACGTTCGCGAATGCTTGTTCGCGGAACAGTTGCGCCTCACATGAGCATTCGCGGAACGCTCGTGCCTGAGCAAACGTTCCGCTGGCATGAGTTGGCGCGAACATCCGCGATTGTTCACCCACGGGCATTTTTTTTTTTTAATTTCTTTTTAAAAAAAATAGAATGTTCAACAGACACATGACGATAGAAGTCAATTTTGGGAACTAGTCAATTTTGGGAACTAAATTGTTATGGTCTCTATGGACGTTGAGGAGCTCCTTCAATCCCTATAAACGTATGCCTCTATAAAACACACAGGAAGCTGATACACAGTAGAAGTCTAACTCAATTACTATGGTCTATGTGGGTGTTGATCTGGTCAAACCTAGGTCATCAATCAATGGATATAAAGTATGTCTCATGTAAAAGATATGAGGTGCGTCATTCTCAATAAATAATGTTCAAAAATATATATTTTTAATTATTTATTCATATATATATATATATATATATATATATTTGTCTTTTTACTTGTACAGGGTCCTACTAATTATGAGATTTATGGAGTGGACAGTAAAATTTAAAGGAGCATATAGCATTTGTACGTCAGGACATTTCTGGCTTCTCTCGAATAAAACAGCGGTTTTCAAAATATTTTTTGATATTTTAATAATAAATAACATATACATACATATATATATATATATATATATATATATATGTATGTATGTATGTATGTATGTATGTATGTATCCCAGGTATCACTAGTACAGTACGAAGAAATTATGTGGTCAAGTAAGCCACTTCTAGCTTTCTACAAGGTAGATCCCAGGTTCACCGAGACCAGTTCAGTGGATCACAATTTCACTGAAACCTGTTGACCAGAGCAAGAGTCGGAGGGGTAAATCTTTGTTGATACTTGTTTGTGCATAATTATCTGGGATCAGCTTTATATTTGATCACCTGCTTTTGTTAGTGTGTATTTCCTACTCTTACTAAAGAACTTGATGTTCACTCTAATGGCCTTGCTGATAACTGGCTGTTTTAGGTTTGTTAATCCATGTGAAAGTTCGTTTAGACTCGGTTCACCAAGATCAGTTCACCAGGAGAAGAGTCCGAGGGAGAGTAAACCTTTGTTGATACTTCCTTTCTTTGTGCAGGATTGACGGTTACAGGTCAGAGCATGGAGGACCGGTGGAAGAAGTTACAGTCATCTATGGAAACTGATGGGCCAAAGCCTTAGAAGATCGCGATATGAAACCTTGGGCAACGAAAGGGAGTATGGAAAAAGAGCGGCGAGTTTGCGTTAGAGTTAAATGATAAAACTATATGGATAGATAGATAAGCAATCCAATCGTGGCCGGGTGGAGAAAATTCAAAATATGGAAAAAGAGTGGTGAGTTTGCGTTAGATTTAAATGATAAAACTATATGGGTAGATGGATAAGTTGTCACGCCTCAGACCCGGTGACGAATCTAGAGGATGACAATCCACTGCATATTAGGCATGCAAGGCGTCCAGTAACAGAATAAATATCACATAAAGAACATTAAAAGTTGATAACATTCTTAATACAAGCCATATGAAATAAGATTTGGACAACATGCCAAAAGCACAAAAGCAATGTTCGAAGTTACATGCAATAAATTGATCTATCTACATCGTTGAAAGCTCCAAACTACCTCAGATTTATCCTCTTTAATTCTTTGACTTTAAAAAATATTATGAGAATTTAATGAGCTCACACTCAATAAGTAAGCCTAATATAATATATCATAATGATTTCAATATATAGCATATCAAGCTTCCATAAATCAAAATACACATCATCATATTATCAAAATATTCATTCTTCTATAAGCATGCCGAAATCATATTCATTATATGATTGAAATAATTTGGAAACAGATACTATATGGTATCTCAAAAATACTGTTCCAAATCAAAATCCACCGTAATTAACATGTATATTTTATCTTGTTACAAATGCCCCACGATCATATACTATGTTCATAAAAACTCTCATAACAAGCTTAGAATAGAACACCTCAAAGATGTATCCTCCCTATACATTTCCTATGAAAGTAGGGTCCTGATAGCAGTATCATGTTACAAATCATATCATGTCACAGAACAGAACACCCCATGGGTGTGTCCTCCACATATGACCCCTATGGAGGTGGGTCCCAAAGTTAAACATAATACCTTTTGGATGTGTCCTCCACATATGACCCATGTGGAGGTGGGTCCCGAAGTCAGAAGTTATATCATATCATGTCATGTCATAATGGACTATGGTAACACATATTTTCATAATCCCAAAACATTATTTTTATATTATATTTGCATGATAACAATTATTGTTGCAAAAACATAATCAATATACATTTACAGTGGTTTGAACATAGCAAATGCACATGTACACTTGTACAATAATTTTGATGCAACACATATTATGCAAAAATTAGCTATTTTTCAAATAATATTATCATGTAACCAAATGCATATATGGCACAGCAAAATCCATTTTTTCATGTTTTCCAAATAACACAATATGTAAATTAATATAGCATTTAAATCCAAAATTACCATATTTTAATAATTTATGAAAAACATTGTAAATAGATTACTTACCTCTTATCGCAAATCCACAAGCATAAATCAGCTATTTGGGCTCCTGTGCACCTACAACATAATATTTAAAATTTTTAATTTTCAAAATTATGGCGCCAAAATGACTTACACTCTATCCAATCTAATCTTGGACCTAACTTGGAACTTGAATATCTCCACAAATATCAGTCCAAATGAGAAAATAAAAATTTTTCAATAAACTAAGATCAATGCTGATCCAAACCCCTGTCTCCTCATGTTGGGCCAAGCCCGAATTGAATCCCAAAAATTGGACCCAATCGGGCCCATTGGGCTGAATCCAGCCCAGACCAGCTTCTCCCTTTGCCCCTAGTTCACCCAAACCAGGGGAAGGTGCCGGCGGCCAAGGGCCACCACCGGCCCTCCCCTGGGCCGTTCGACCGGCCACTGATGACTGGCCCAATGCCGGCCGCCCCCTTCTCTCTTCCTCCTCTATTCTTCTTCTTCTTCCTTCTCCCTGGCTCGTGTTATGTAGCAGGAGCCATGTCGACATGGCTCACCTATGCCAAGGGTTGGCTTGGCTCGAGGTGAGCCGAACTGTATCGGCCTGTGTGCCGATCCATATAATTTTTTTAATATTATTTTTTAAAAAATTATATGCATATCTTTTTTATGGGCGACCAAACGGGTTGTTGCAGTCGCATCATTTCATTATTTTATTGCTCCATCCTCTTATTTATCTTTTATCCATTCGGAAGAAAATCTTCAATCTTTTGATCTTCATCTTCATCTTTTCTTTGACACAGTCCGAACCCTAAGTTATCAGACTCAATGGGTCAACATGCTAAATAAATTTTTATATACTATTATTTTTATTATTTTAAACTAATTTTGAATAAACTAAATAAAATAAATTAAATGTAGTTATCTTTTTTGGGACTTATTATTGGCGTGACCCATCACAATCATTCATCTCGTCTGACCTCTAGGTTCATGATGCGTCATGTCATCTTCTATCTTTAATCTTTTACTGCTCTACTTATTATTATTTGTAGGAAACTCTTCATCATCATTTTTCTGATTTTGTATTCTCTCTTTGGCATCATACCAATCCTTAAGGCAAATTAGCATTTTCACTATATCGGGCTTCAATCGGCTCCTTTTCTCATCGAGTACCCATCTTCCTATACTGAAAACAGACTCCGATGTTATTGTGAATACCAAAGAGATTAATAGATCATGGGCCGTGATAAAGAGCACAGAATAATTATTTTCTTATCAACAGGCCAAAATATCAAAATTATCTGTTTCTCTTTGTATTAGAAAGTTCATAATATTATTAGTCTAATAAATATTTAATTCAGTAAGCGAAGATGATGAAATGATAATTCTTTATTTTTTTAAATAATAAAGACCAAACACCCACAGCATCTATGATCGGTCCTGAAGTAGCAGACCTTTTATCTTTATTATATTTTCTATCATATAATATAAACATTTCATGTAATAAATTTTTATTTTTTAAAAAATCTATTTATATTTACTTCATAATTCATATTTTTAAAAAATTGCTTCTAATATTATATATGAACACTCTAATTTAACTTTAGGATCTATAACTAAAACTAAACAATAAAAATATGAAATTTCTTTTCAATATTTATTAAATTTTATTTCCATTGGTAAAACTATACTTTCAAAATTGTCACTTCTTCTATATTCTTAAAAATAATTAGTAATATTATATATTTGTTACAAAATAAGGAGAGAGGTACAATAATAAGTATAGATAAAATATTAATAGCTTCATAAAAATAGTGTAAAAATTTTATAATAACATCAGAATTATGCCAATGATATTCTAATAAAGGTTCACCAAGGAAGTGACTATTATAAAATATAATAATAATATCTTTATATTTAAAATATGATTGTAACATTAAATATGTTGAATTCCATCTATGTTTTATATCTAATAAAAATTATTTACATTTTAATCCATGGGCACTATATAAAGATTTAAATTCTTGTTTTCTGGCTCCTGATGATTATATATATGTAATGGCATCCCTAACTTTACCTATATATAATTCAATAATTTTTAGTTCATCTTGTATAACTAAATTTTTAATATGATATGAACATCTAATATGAAATCATTTTCTATTTAAGATAGGTTGAAGATACGGTTTGAGTAATTGAACAACAACATTATTAGATGCATTATCTAAAGTAATTAAAAAAAATTTATCATATATGTGGTACTTATATACCGTTTGCATGATATGGGCATGAATAGTGGTAGCAATGTGTGGGTGTTCAATTACTTTAAAACTAAAAATTCTTTTTTTGTAATACCCAATCACAATCAATAAAATAAATAGTAGCATAAATATAGAATAATTCAACTACAATAGTCCAAATATCATACATAAGTGCTATTTTATTATCAAAATTTTAAAATATAAAATTATACTTTTTTTATAATCATGAGATTGTTTAAAACAATTAGATTTAGTAGTATTTTGAGAAATTTTTTTATATGTAAGATTTAAGGTATTTTTCATATAACTTTCAAATCTTAAACTTTTGGCAAACATAAAAGGCATTTTACTACCTACAATAAATTTTAATAATTCTTTTCTATTTAATTCTTAAAAATAAGTAAATCTTTCTAGCTCACTTCTCTGGCTAATTTTAATATAAGATTGGCTGGCCTCAGTTGTTGCACTCTCATGTTTTTTCCAGTGTTGGACCTAGTAATAGGTTCTCCTAGAAGTAATGCAGCTATAGTCCTTCCTACAGATTTTACATACTGCACAAATTCCCTTACCAGCGATATCCTTAGTGTCAAAGTGCGATGAGACTTCAGAAGTCCTAGATCTAGCTCTAGACCTGACCATTGTTGATGTGGCACCGATGGCAAGACTGGGCTTAGAGACACTATGTTCAATCTATAATCGATGTATCCCATAATCCAACATGTTAGCATCGAACTCAAACCCTTGACCACGGGATTGACAAAAGCTACTAGCATTAGATATTGTCAATTATAGAGTATAAAGAGTAATAATACAGAGTAGAGAGAGATAATGATAGTTAACTAGAAACCAAAAAAAAATTAAGAGCGCTTAGGAGAATTTGGAAGGCTTGTAGGAAGATAAGAAGGGCTTATGAGAGCTTAAGAGAGTTTTAGAAAGGTTTAAAGAGCTTATGGTTTAGTATAGAGTAAGGAAAAGGGTTGGGGCCTATTTATAAATGTTAAAAAATTTTCAAATGACTTAAATAACCTTAGAATAAAGTAGTTTATGATCGTTAGAAAGAATAATAGGTCTTCTCAAACAAAATACTAAAATACCCTTAAAAACTAGTCATTTTTTTGCTATTATAGAGGATATTTTGGGAATTAGATGGAAATGCTCTCCTCAAGTAGCTGTTTTTGGCTGCTGGGGAGGGCATTTTCACCCTTTTCTTGTTAGGGCCTCGCATGCTAAGCTCGTGCCCAATGGGCGGTGCCTGGTGCACTGACCCAGTGAGCCTAGCAAGCCAGGCCCAGCACGTGGGGCCTAATGTGCCTAACGGGTCGGTTCGCGAGCCTTTGGAGAGCAGCCTCCCATGGCCCGCTAGGTGGGCCATGCTTGGTGAGGCATGGTTGTTGTAGTAGTCATGCCATGCCTAGCACAGCATGTCTCATGCTAGGCTATGCTGGTACAGTCCGTTTGACACCTCTAAATAGACCGTTATTTTACCGTGGTTCGCCATTTCATGAGTATTTCAAGCTGAAAAAACACGGGTTGGTAAAGCATAGCTAGGGTTGGAGTAGGCCAGGCCATGCTCTAATCCAAGCTTGATCCAAAATTTTTTTTGGGTTTCGAATTAAGTTTGGATCTAAATTTCTTTTCAAAAATTAGGCCTGAGCCTGGTCCAAAACACAATTGAGACAACCTACAACAATATATTTGAAGCAAAAATTAGACTGATGGAGTCAATTTTTAATTTTTTTTATATTTACTCCAAATAAGCAATATTTAAAATAATTGCATCTAATTACTTTAGAAAATTTGTTGTTATATAAAGAGCTATTATCGCATAATTAATAAATAATTTAATATAAAAATTTAAAAATCTCATCATATTTTAAGGTTTTGAGATTATATTTGAGTTAGATTCGGACCTAAGTGGGGGCCAATTCTTCGAGCCTTTTTCGAGCTATGGTTTGGGCCAAGCTCAAGTTGGGCTAATAGTCATCCCAAGCCCGATTCGAAAATTTTTTTTGACTCTAATTTGAAGCCGAGACCCAACCCAAATTAGTTGGGATATGGTTGGTTCATAGTCCAATCTAAAGTTGGGCTGGCCCGATGGGCTTTGAATCAGTCCTAACCCACTTCCAACCCTAATAGTGGTCTGTCCCTGAATTTCTGAATCTAATGGAATGAGATTACTAATCCCATCTCACCTCAATCTCCTTGATGATCCAAACACACCCTTAGCCGAGTTCTATGGGCAAAAGACTCTTGAGAATGCTGTACCTACTAGCCTGTTTCAGTCTGTTGATGCATACATGGCAAACACTCTCAAACCAGTGAGCATATTGGAGAGGGAGTTGCATCTGGTGCCATTGCCAATCCTTCTAGCTCAATTACACCTCAAAATAAGACAGTTAGCCCTTCTAAAAGACCCGTTGCTACTTCCTCAAATGGGATATATGACCAGATAAACGGCTCTGGCTACGCTTTAACGCCTTGTAGCCAGGCTATTTAATCTGAATAGGACCTTATCACGTTGGCCCAGTCCTTGGGCTCAGGTGGAAAAATTCGGCTGAGTCTGATTGGGTTTCAAGCCATCGATCGGCTCAGATTGGGGCCTGGATACTGTAAATATTATCGAATCTAAGTTAGCATGGCTAAGAACGTCGCCCTCCCGATCCAGCCTAGTTTCGCTTCCTCTGATCATTTCCTATATCCAACGGGAATTTCATGAGTGCGTTGCAATAAATGGAATTTGCATGTATAACGTGTTATCATTTATCAACCCATCAAGCATCTCGACAAGCCTCAAAGCTATTGCCACAAGCATATGCTACAGCGCATCGACGCAAGCCAAAAAGCTCGAAAGGCAAGCGAGCATCCTTTCTTCTCTCAGTCAAAGGCTATTGACAAGCATTAACGCTCGCTATTTGACCAAAAAATATCAAACGCCACAAAAAGCATGAATTGCCCATTCACACATCGGCCACTTAATTGTGGAGCTGTGAACAACCTCAAATCATTGACGCAGAGAATTGTTGGCAAGGCTGAATTGAAACTTGAGACGTCAAGCAAAGTATAAAGAACTATACTCGAAATAGCAGACACGCCCCATCAGGCATAACGTGTTGAAATTTCATCTGGAAATTGGAACCAGCTAAAAGGAGAATAATCACAAAAGCAAAATAGGATTCCACGCTAAATCCCCATGAAGGGGAGGGAGTCAAAAAGAAATTAACAGCGCTAGTTATTCGAACAAACATCAGACTCCCCGCACTAAAGGATGCATCGTCTATTTACAGGTTGACTACACCACCGACGCTTGGAAAACAGACCGCTTAGAAGCGTGCGTAACAGCAGTCTTCTCCAAGATCACAGCCCCACCAAATTGCAAAGAGAAGGGGAGGTACCCTGACAATTCATGTAAACTGTAAGCATAATATGACAAACTAGCCGAGGTCTAAAAACTCATCTCAGGGCCTTTACAAGCCACCGAGTTGAGCAATCCCCGGAGGAACAACCCCCTTGGTTATTAGAGGAAGCACATCTATCTATTGCTAGGGGGTTCTGCCACTCTGGAGAAGAGGGCGGAGCTGAGCTGCTCCTGAGTGTAAACCCTACTACTGGACATCTTCACCGTCGCCTGCTGGATCATGAGGTCCTTGACGACGGACACACTCGCATAATGGACATCAAGATCGAGATCTCTCAACGCTGCCATTAGCCTCGCCGCCGGGTGATTCCTCCTCTGGGACTGAAACCGGATCATGGCCTCGAGGCCCAGGATCTTTACCTCAATCTCCACTCCATGGCACCGTCCGCCATGCATCATTTTCATATCCTGATCGGGCGGCTGCAATGGGCGCGCAGGTGTGGAATCTCGCTCTCTCTTGAGGGTCTCAATCTCGGCTTGGAGACCCTCCTTATCGGACTCCAAAAATTGTAGCTTGGATCTTAGCTCATTGATGTAGGAAATGGCGTCCCCGAGGAGCGAGGCTTTGTCCATCTTGGACACATTGGGGACCACCGCACGGAGGGCATAGAACCTCTGGTTCAGCTTCTCCCGGCGCTGCCGCTCGGCCTCCACGTGATTGAGTGGCTCCTCCCGGCCGTTGGCCGGCTTACGGCCCCGCTTTCTCGGCCGCTTCTCGGGCTCCACTACCCGGCTGCTCTCCACCTCCCGCACCGACGCCTCGAGGTCCGAGTGGTCCGAGTCGGCCCCGCCAAGGATCCCGCCACCGGACTTCACGTGACCTGCAGAGGCAGGCCGGGCGGCGGCAGAGGAGAAGGAGAGCATCCCCTCGTCATGGCTTACCGTCGATGTGGCCCCAGTCGATCGCTTGTTCTTCTTGTCATCGGCGGCGGTGGCGGTTGCGATCTGGTGATGCGAGAAGAGGCTGCTGCCAGGGGCTGGTGAGGAATTTCTCTTGCTCTCACCGAAATTTAGGATCTCGCCGGTCTCCGGTTTGAAGGACTGTGGAGGGGCAGAGCCGTTCAGCACGGCCTCGGAGAAATTGAACTCTCTGGTGTTGAAGAATGTTTGGGCCTGTAAATTGCCATTGCTATTGCTGTTCTGATTTTGCTGCTGCTGCTGCTGCTGCTGTTGGTGTTGCTGGTGGTGGTTGTGGTGTTGCTGCATCTGAATCGAGCTTGGGTTTTCGGTGACAGTACTGGAGCTCGGGTTATCGAATTGGATTGGGGATTTGGTAACGGAGATCTCGGCAGTCGCAGACGCAGGGGAGACGGAGTCCTTGATATCGACCATGGTTGGATCTGTAAGCCAGAGCATCGAGGGATCGGTCTCCGCGTGGTCGGCCACAGCTGGCGTCGCCGCCGGTGTAGGGAGCCAGGATCCCGATGGGGGACCGAGGTCGTTGAAGTTGAAGAGGATTCTGATCCTGTTCATGAGCTCCAAGCTCTGATAGATGACATCCGTGGATCCGAGCTCCAGCACGCCGTTAACCACCGGGACGCAGACCATGGTCTGGAGGCCCAAGACCTGCGCCTGTCGCGCCCGGTCGCCGGGTGCCGACTGCTGCCGGTCCGCGCCGGCAATCCAGATCGGAGCGTCGGTGAAGAAGGCCTGGCCTGGGAGGTCGGCGCCGTTGATAAACGACTGCGTCATGGACACGAGAAAAAACCACTCCGTGTCGGTGACCTCCTCCTCCACCGTCTCGTCCGGCGAGGACCCGCCGGCGCCACCGGAGATGAGGGAGTTAAGCTCCCGGAGCACCCGCTTCCGGTGCTCCTGTTCCGCGGCGGAGGCGGCCGTGGTGGCCTTCTGCTTCCGCTTGTCCTCTTCGCATCCCTTGTAGTAGCCGTCGCCCCAGACCAGTAGCGACGCGCCGGAGGCCACGTCAATGGACGATTGCCAGAAGATCGCGTAGGTCCAGCTCTCCCTTGCCCCCTCGATAAGTGACAGCAGCCGCTGTTGGAGTGTATCCTGGTTAAAATAGGCCGGTGGCGGCTGCACCGGAGCGGATAACGTGACGGTGGACTGGGAGGAGGGCAGGTGACCCACTCCAGCCGCCGCCGCGACAGGCGGTGGCGCCCAGGGGAAGCCCTGGAGATCGGTGGTGGTGGCCATGAAGGCCTCCATCATGGACGCGTTGTCGTCGGTCCACAGGTTCATCTGGCGGCGGCCGTGCCCGGACTCCGTCGCATCAACGGGATCCGGCCGGGTGAGGTTGCTCCGGAGCAGCTTCGCTAATCAATATTAGGGTTTTGACCTGCTGCTTTCGGAGTTCTGGAACGAGGGTTCGGCGGCGAGGAAGGGGGCCGCGAAAATGGAGGCGACGCGGAGGAGAGCCGAGGAGGGGGACAGAGAGGGTTCGGCACGCAAAAGGCAGGGGTTTTGTTGGGTCTTGACAGCAAACGTTGCGGCCCTTTCACATCTGGCATGGGTTTGGGCGTAATTTCGAGTTCATTTAATTTGAGTTTAGAGTTTCTATTTTTACCATCTTCTTCCTTTTTTTTCGTTACCCTTCGGATCCACACCGTGGCTTTCCTTAACTGATTGGCGATCCAACCGCGATATCGCCGCTCCCTTAAGATCTTTAGAGCTGCACTGAATATTACAAATATGCCATTAGTGTGACACACCACTAACTTGTTACTTAAATCCGCCGGATCTCGCGGCCCAAATTAGAATTAGATCTACGCCACGTGGCTTTAGAATTCGCGCAGCACTCCTTTTTGCACACGGGAGACTCATGATCACCGTGGTTATTGTCAGTTAAATAGTTTGGTGATTTATTTTTTATTTTTTATTTACGGGGGCCGCCATGTGATTGGCTTGTTGTATGACTTCGAAAACGGAATCGCCGGTTTTATTGACTTGAGTTGGCCCACGTGCAGAAGGGGTAGATAAGACCGCGAGGGAATCAAAGGCGGAAAAACTTAGGCAGGAATAAATGAATTAACACAGTATTAAAAAAATATATCACCCCCCACCGTTCATCTCATTTGCTGTGGATGAAATCAGAGTCCTTAGAGTTACCCCCAGGCATTGTCGTGAGAAAAACAATATTCTTGTATTTTAGTTTAAATATATATATATAATTTTTTAATGGCAGCGAAGAAATTTCGCAGCAGCACGTTTTGCTCGCCCTGTCCAAACGAAACGTTTTATGCGTCCCATGGTCACGTGCCCAAAGCACCTTATCATGTGATAAAGTTGCACGCTTTAGTCACCATGATAGCTACGTGAATTAATGTAATATATATATATATATATATATATATATATTTTAATAGAAGAATAAAAGAAAAAGTAGAGCACCATTGGAGGAGCTATCACGAAGATATCGCTCCGGACGAGTCGTTGCAACGCGCGTTGCGCTCGGTGCGCCTGTGGCGGGCCCTAAGGGGGAGTTGGTTTGCGTGGGATGGGCCCAATTTGCGTGGCGTTGAGCTTCGACTATGTTGCTGCGCTTTGATTTTAATTAGCTACCAAGTGATAGGTGGGTGCAAGTTAAAGCAAGATGGATTAATAAATGAAAGGGCCTTGATGACTAAGGGCGGCCGTCGGAGTTTGAATAATCTATGTTCCCACTGGATGGACGAATGAATAGAATAAGGGCTGCTTTAGTTTTCTTTCTTTTTTTTTTTTTTTTTTTGGGTGTCAGAGGTGCATGTGATGGAAAGAAAGAAAGTTGACCATGATCTCGTAGAGGTTCAGGAACTGTGTTAATTTACGCATTCAGATGGTAGCATTGGACTAAATAAAATCTTGAGATCGACGCTGAATTCTGAATCCTCGAGAGAAGGGTGGGTGGGTGAGGGGGTAGGTGGACGACATTGTTGCAAACCTTAATCATCCCTAATGTTTATTTAATATGAGCCAAATAACGAAAAGATCTTGTGAACCCTCATTCCGTGCATCATCAGCTAATTTGCATGAACATAAGAGGAATTATGCCTATGTGAGTTGCTTCTTTCGTTAATCTTCGTAGCAAATGCTCGGAAGTCTTGCATACCATGCATATCCATGCATGTTTTATGTGCAACCTTTGAGCAATAATGGATACCATCAATGAATGCATTATGTAGGTGGTATGATTGCTCCTTATACTTTCTTGTTCGGCCATTTCGCTGTCATCCTTGGCATGGTAACCATAAATTATTACACAACTTGCTTTAATCGCATAATCCATCCATAAAAGAATGTATGTGGTTGACTACTTGTTCTATGACTTCCCTTGAAAGCAACTTAATAGTTGATGTTGCACGTTATGATGTCCGAATGTTTATCATTTCTAGTTATGTTTAGTCACACATTGAACATCCTATAAATTGTAGTATTAAACATTTATAAAAATTCAGAAAACTTATCAATATATATGATGATAAATTATGTTGATAGTTATTTTTTGACAAATAAATTATGTTATTGTCAAGTGCTACTTTGGTAATTTACAACCTGTATTGGTTATTGCTTTAGGTGAAATGTAAAATAGATTTATTAATTTTCAAGCATGATGGAAAAATAGCAATATCAACTATTGGATTTGCAATAAAAATCATACCAATTAGAGCAAAAAATACATCATTTATGAGAATAAGAAATTTATATTTGCATCCACCTTAACAAATATGAAGTAGAGCAGTAAAGATCTATTTGTCATATTGTAATACATGGTAATTTGAAAAATATCATTAGAAGCTCTTATAATCAAGTAGTATATCTTAACAAGTTCCATCCCTTTTAGCACCAGTTCAATGATCATAGTGAAATTTGTCTTAATTAATTGCTTCTGTGCACTATATCCACATGGTAGAGTTCATTAATTGATGCTCATTTTTTTTCATACAAAAAAAAAAATACACTCATTCTAATTGGAAAAATTCATTGCCCTTTCATTACCTGTTGTAAATAATTATTTGAACCCATGAAAATATAAGACAATAATGTTGATAATTGTGTAGAAACTAGTTAATTTTTTTAAAGATAGATGTAACTAAGGTATGCATCCAAATAAAACATGTGCTTATATTTTTTATAGTTGAACGGCACTTGCATGATATTAGCCCCAAATCAAAAGCAGAACATTTATGATCGTGTCAATTGCATACATATGTCTCTTTGGGTCATGTTTTTTTTTTTTCTTTTTTTCTTTAGTTGTCTCTATCATTCAGCACGTTCTAACCTTTGCAACACAAATTAATACTAATCATTTATACTGTGTCATAGTTTAAGACCAATTTCATCTAGTTTAACAGACAAAAAATTTAGACAAATATCTCTTGTTGCACAACCATCACATCAGATTGAGTGGCATGCAAATTCAAGCGTTTGCAGTTTGATGTTGGTCATTCACATCTATACACATACGACCATCCTCGATTAAATCATCATAAATGAGACTATCATTCATGACAAGATCAACCGGGACAGCTACTCTCTTCTAATTTATATCAGAGGTGAGGTTTCCGTGACGTTACTATCCCAATGGTCCCTCACTCAAAAACAAATACTTATCATCACAATGAGCAACAACAAAAAAAAAAAAAAAAAAAAAAAAAAAAAAAAAAAAGGGAGAAGAAGAAGAAGAAGAAGAAAACGTATGGTGTCTGCCCTGAGCAACATTTCAGGGATTTTTTTAAATGAAAATAGTAATTATTAGCTTCTATAAAAGAAAATTCTAGATAATAGCAGTGCATGTCCTTGTTCATAAAATAAGATAACAATGCTTTTTAAATTAGAACAGAGATAGAAGATGGCGTACAAATCAAATGAATGGGGCAAATAATATCTTAATTCTTTTTTAAAGAGAGTTATGTACGCGATGCGCACACAACCCATGTGAAGTCAGGCGCCTCATCCTCGACTTAACCCGTCATTATTTGTTTTGTTTTGTTTTGTTTAATCGAGCCCCAGTGGCTGCACGGTAAACACGTCTTCCTCGATGCTCACACGTCACGCGTGAAATAAATTAATCCAAAGCAAAATTATTATTCAACACATCTCGCTTGCGTCACAGAAGCATAAAAAAAGTTCAATTATTAGACGCAAGGAATGCGTTTATCAATCCCCTTCTTTTATTATTATTACCTTTCTCACCTTATATTTTATTTATTGATTTATTAAAGAAAAAACAAAACGTGCCAGGTGGGCTCGCCCTTCGTGGAAAGCTGGTGAGCCGCATGTGACCGGTGAACTCCTTTTTCAACCGAGCAATAATATGAGACGCTCGAAGTTTCAGATGACCTCTCTCCACCACGTGGCACTCCGCGAGTGGATGTAAGTCCGGTGGTTCCTCGTTGACCGAACTCCTTGCGGGCCCGAGAAACGGATTTGGGCGGGGACTGGTGCCCCCAAGCGCCGATTTGTCCGCCCGGCACTCGCTGTAGCCACGTGGCAATCGTTTGTCGCGACAGGGACGTACAGCTTTCGGCAGCCTCAAAGTCCGTGATGCTGTTGGACAACGACAGGGCACCATCCACGTGGCGGGCGCTACATGGCCTTTTATGGACCGTCGTGTTGGATCTCGGCTGCGGGGCAGGACTAGACGTCCCCATGATCACCGCCCTGAGCACGTGCTCGGATGACGACTTTGTCGTCCTCGTTGGGGTGTTCCGCCGGCATGAGCTGGGTAATAATGTTCCCTCGCGGAATAAGAAACCAGAGCCCTTCTAAGGTTTTCAAAGGCTTTAGAATTCCGGTTTAAGCGGAGTCAAGGGCGTGGCATCCTCACTCTTTAGTGAGACTAGAATTATTCTATTCAGAATATATATATTTGCCACGTGCCACTTATTGGGCGCACAATTTACTGTATTAGATTTTTATTTTCGTTATACTTATTTTAAAAAAAAGTTGTAATGTTTTTTCTTTAAATTTTATTTCGTTATAATTAGGACTATAAAAGAACGTTGAAAGAGGGATGAGGGCGAGCTGCACCAAAATCATCAGTATCTAGCTTTCAAATATCATCGGCTAAATCAGTTGGTGCTATCAATCTAATGGCTTCGACGACTAACAAAAGAACAATCTCTAATTTAGAATCGTGTCGCGGTTGAAATATTTATAAAATTGGCAATAAACATCGTATGCAACCAATTGATCTAAGACGAGTTGCAATAATCATCCAAACTGCGGCTTGATGCTCATCTTTGGATATTTAGAATGGTTTGGACGTCCCGCGCAAGGCATTGGAGTTGGCTTAAAAGACTCAGATGATGATGATATAAGAGGTGGTAAGGAAGCAGAGATGACAATAAAATGGGGTAGAGCAGGGTTAGGGACCTAATCTCTATCCTCAACTCTATTACAGAAAATAATTTTTATCCCTATCAAGTTCCATAAATAGAGATTTTTTCATCCTAATTTATATCTTATGAGAAAAATAAATCTTCATTCTCACTCCATCCCCATTTCATCCCATTCTTCTCCTTATAACATATATGAGTTTTTAGTGAAAATTATGAGAATAATTATATATATATGAAAATATATTAAAGTATTGTATAGGACAAAAATCGGGAACAAAACGAGACAGAAAGATATTTATCACATTTTCACTAGTGAGAATAAAAATATTTTTTGTTCTTGTCTCCATAAAAGGTAGGGGTGGCAATTGGGTCAAGTCTAATGCGGATTGGCCGTAAAAACTATCAATCTAAACTTGACCTATTTATTAAATATGCTAGAATTTTAAACCTAAATTTGATCTATTTAATAAGTAGATAACTTAAGCTGACTCGTTTAAATCTCTTTAACTTGTATGACAAGTTTAACCTAATGGATTTGCTACATACATAAACTTGAATTGATCCAACTCAATCAATTATTTAAACAAGTTAAATAGGTTAAAAACATGAAATTTAAAACCGATCCATTTAATATATGGGTTAAAATAGATTAATTTGTCTATAATCAAAACCCATTTAATCCTAATTTAAATTCATTTATTACAGATTAGATATGAATTCGATAAATAGATTCGATAAAATATTATTATCTTTAATAAAATATAAAAAATATAATAAAATTAAATTGACAGAATCTCACATTATGAGTTAAAATTGCGGAATGAAAAACCATTCTCTGGTTCTCATATTAGACATGTTTTACAACATGGGGTCTTCCTTGAAGGGCAGCTGGGAAAATGACGAGATCTGGACGGGACATGCATGATTCTTTCAGGCATAGGTGGCATCATACGCGACGCATCATGCATGTGATGGGCATTGCGCGAGGGAGCGTGTGATAAGTGGTTGTGATTCAAAAGAAAAAGATAATTGATAGAAAATTCAGGAAAGAGATGTATATGATGAATGGTGCCACTTGCTTGTGAGACGCATGTCGACAAGGCATGATGGAATGAATGCTAGAGAGGGGTTGTTACTGCAATCGGTGGATTGTTTGATAGGAGGCGTCGGTTGTTGCAGAGGGCTGTGAATCTGGATTCAAGGAGTCATGTCAGCAAATGATAAATCTATGCAGGCACTCAGCAAGCGAGTAAATAGAAGCTATTCAAAATAAGATTGAACAACATGTAATCTTTGAGGAAATAAGTAACACTAGATGGTTTATTAAATAAAAAAAAAATCATAACTTTATTTTTTAAGGAAAAAAAAGAAAAAAAGAAAAGAAAGGTCCCACCATCTATTCTATTTCATAACTATTCTTGATGAAGTAATAAAATAACGTGAGGGAATATCTCTTCCCTCACTTCTACTTAAACAAAATTCTTGATGAAAATAAAAAAGAATAATGCTGCACAAATATAATATTATGTCGAGCTCTTAAAAATCGATTTTATCATATATTGCAATATTAGTGTTACGTGGTCTTAAAAACTTCGAGCAAAAGTTAATTAGCATCAAGTGAATTTGAAAGCACATTAATTTTTTTCATCTAATATGAGATTATTTTGGAAGTATTACAATTAGTGCATAAAAAAAAGATAATAAACAGTACGCGTTTCATTTTTAGAATAACCAAAAAAAAAAAGAAAATTCTCAAATATGTGGAGCCCATATTGTACCATTTATTTTAGTACATAAAAATAAGAGATTCATTAAACCACAACTTGAATAGCCCTCTCCTATGATTTGATTATATGATAAAAATGATGATATTTCCAAGTGTCAAACCATTGTGATAATAAAGTCAAGTTTTAATTAGATTAGCATTTGAAATATTTCATATAACTAACACTTGGAGAGGTGCAACACACATTCAAAAGATATAAGATTTTAGTTATATTATACGCACATATAGTGAATAAAATAATAGGATTTCTCTTTTTTTTTTCCTTGCATTATCATTCTAGAAAGCCATGCTAACTGATTTTTCTTCTTTTAAACAAACAGGTTTGTTTTTTTTTTTTTTTTTGAAAGAAAAGTAATTGGATTCATTTAAATATGAGTTAGCTATGCATTATGATGGAGGTGGATGAATATTTTTGGAACGAAAATGATAATAGAATTTAAACAAAATTTTAATATTTTTTTAACCATATCCTATAATACTTATATTTTTATTCAAAAAATAAATATTTTGAAGAATATCTCGTTTAAAGATTGAACAGAAAAACTCTTAAACCTTACCCTTCTTCAACACAGGTGGACGCCAAAAGTCTAGTTATAGCGATGCTAAACCTTTTTTGTGCAATTATTTAAGGAAATAAACTTATGCTCTTCGGACCTAACGGACTTAAAAAAGAACCTTATGTTTTATATGATGTGCACTCTATATTGGATAGATCTTAAGTAGGGCCAAAAGTGGATTTGGATGGGCTTGAAGCTTATCGAGTTGAGCTGGCTTCAAGTCGGACCTAGCTAAGTTTTCTATATATTTGGGTTATGCTTGGACTTAAGAAGTCCGAATTATTTTTGAACCAGACTCGAGTAGAATAGTAGTTTAACCCGGATTTGACCCAAATCAGACCCGAACTTGAGTCCACTCTATGATCTTTTGAAATAAATAAATGGAAGGCATTATGCGATGAGATACTCATACAGGATCAAGCCACCTATGAATCCCAACAGAAGAACTTTAACCTTAATACATCCACATCGAGCTATATAATGCCTGCTCGGCGTCTCTCCCAACTCCTTTCTATTGGCTAGTCTTCCGTGCCCTCTGTTAAATTTATCTTCGCCCTTACTTATGCCGATTACTTATTGTATGACTGACAATAGTATAGGATTGGGGTTTTGGAGGCTGGGTTGGCGTTCTAGAGGTAGCAAACAGAGAGGGAGAGCGGCCTCCACCATAGTCGGGACCCGTAGAGATAAATTGAGAGGAGGAATTACGATTAAGATTAAGGTTAGGGATTGGATTGAGAAACCTCATTACGAGAGTTCATTTCCTTTCTCTTTTTCATTATTTCTTTCTCGGTCTCTCTTATTCATTTTTCTTTTTATGTTGAAAAAAAAAAAAAAATGGAAAGAAGTGGAGGTTGTGGGGATTTGAGAATAACTGACGGCAATAGTGGGAAGAAGGTCAGCAGCAAGGAAGAGGCTAATACTAGAAAAGAGTATCAAGAAAGGTTTCAGTAAAGAGCAATAAGGAAGAGGGTTTTGTGTTGGGCTCGAGTTAGTCCAATGATTTTGGATTGAGCTTGAGTTTGAGTTTTAAAATTTTTTTTGGATTCGATCTAGCCCAAAACTTTTAAAAAAAATTTATTGGACTCGATGTACCTCAATCTAGCTTGATCCGCTTTCAGCCTTAATATTGAGAGATGAAAATAGCATTGGACAACGTCCAACGGAAAGAGTCCAACTTTATTCTAAATTATTTGATTAATCAAGAAGTGCCATCCTTAGTTTTTAGTTACTGATCAAATGATCATCACGCTTGCATAAAGCATCAGCTCAGCATTGGAGACCAAAACCCCATGGAAGCTTTTGGCACTTTAGCAACTAGCCGATGTTTGAGGCTTCGTGGATACATCCAATCTCTTTTTTTTTTTCTTCCTCCTTCCCATCTTTCAATAATCCATCTTAATAATACAATATCATCATATTTAGTAATTAAACATGATAATATAAATAAAAAAATTTAATTCTTGATAATCTAAAATCATTACAAATTATGATGGTTTGATTTTTATCTAAAATATATATTTTTTATTATAAAAGAAAGGTATGCATTTGAGGTTATCAAATTCTTATTATATCCTTAGCTTCTTCCTATTTTCTTATCTTCATTCGCCTTTACTTGCACTCTTTTCCTAGCTGATATGCTTATCTATTCGCACATAATTTTATATTATATTATATATTATATATTATATAATTTTTTGATAATATTATTAAATATAGTAATTTTATGTTTTAAGGCCACTGGGCATAAGGCTATCAAGAATATAAGAATTTTCATAATGTTACGTTATATTATAGCGAACTACAAGCCCTGTCGGTGGCAAGCTCGCTGTCATCACGTACCCTCACTGTTATGTTGCCTCAGAGACCACCAGCTTCAACAGTTGGTTCATTTCTTACATTGTTGTCCCTCTCCTCCACTCCAGATTTCAGTTGCTAAGATCCTCAGGTGTATTCAATTCCTTTCTTTTTATTTACTCTCTCAGGTAAACCATGGAGGGGGAGGGCCACCTCCATTCACTGTCCGCATGGTAGGTTGAGGGAAAGATAAGACGAAGAAAATATTTCCGTTTTACGGCTTGACTGATAATGGGACGGACGGCATAAAAGCGCACGTAGCTGACGGCCTGAGCGTGCATGCAGCCGGCATTTTTCTTTGAGAATTTTTATAAATCCAACTTGCCACCAATAGCGTTGCAAAAATTAAGTCAAGATATGCGTCATGAACATATATATAAATTTTTTGAATTTAAATTTAGCAGCTCTCAACGCGCAATCCGTGCGTCGCTATACAGAATCGTCTTCCTCCACCGTTAGGCTAGTAGTCTCCCTCTAGGAGTCGGATCCATTTGTCCACCATCCAAGTCCGTAGCCGTCAAGCCCATCCATTTCCATTTAGAATCACCCGGTGAATTTAATGAAATTATCGTATTGGATGACATTTTAATAATTTTATATAATAACGATTTATGCTGAAGATAATAAAACCATCGCATTATATTGCACTCCAGTGATCCTACGTGAAAAAATTTTGAATCATTCTATTTTTAAAATTATCATTCAATCATATGAACTTATATTCAATTGGATATTCAAGTTCATCCATAGATAGTGAACTGGGCTTGAGATTTAATGATAAAAATACCTTTCATTCATATAAAAATGCTTAATATTATAAATTTATATTATAAAATATAGCACATTATTAGTATATTAGGATATAATTTTAATATTATGATAATCATAATGTTATATACTCTAATATTATAATTACATTATAATTTAATTTAAATAATATTATAAAAAAATAATATAAAATAATGATAAATTACTTTGATATTTGTAAAATATATTAGAAATAATAATTTTTTGATAAAAAGATTAATTAATTAGAGTAATTTTCATATGTCATGTTCAGTAATCTAGAATTCCTACGGTGAATCAATTATAATGGTTTTAAATTATCAAAATTTTTAATAATTAATATATATTATATTAAACATAATAATTTTAAATTATTAAAAATTATTAATGATTTTAACATCATGATAATGATTCTACTTAGATTATCAAATGCTTCAACAGGCTAGAGGACGACGAAAGAGAACAAGATCCATCCATTTTCTTTCTAAATAGTAAATAATTTAAACGAATATCTGCGCTACTCCGTGGACAAACCATTTTTTCGGATATAAATCCTAGATATAAAATGATAATATTACTTGTTTTTGGCACGCGCGGTGCACGCGATCATTCCGCAACGGCACCCGAGGCAATCAATCAAAAACCCTACCATCCCCGCTCTCCCCGCCTCTGTCCTCTCCGCCTTTGCCGGTCCTTCTTCTCGTTCCGTCCTCCGACCGGCCGACGGTAAGCCGCGGACGGCGGAACCCTTCTCTTTCCCTCTCTCCAACTCGACGCATGCTTGGTCCATTGGCATCCGCCCTCCTCTCTTTTCCTCTGTCCCCGATCAGCGTTTAGGGTTTTAAGGCTCTTCCGTCTCACCGTCCCAAACGTCTCAAAGCTCCGGTGTAGATTCTTTTCATATTAGGGGGCGGGCGGAAGTTGGGACATTTCAATTTTTTCCCTCCTTTTTCCTATTCTAATTCAGCAAGGCGGTCATAGCAGCGATGGAGATGGTTAGGGCGGATGGGCGTACCCCAAACCAAGTGAGACCGCTCGCTTGTTCTCGCAGTCTGCTCCACCGAGCTCATGGATCGGCTCGTTGGTCCCAAGGTAATGCCAAAGCAGACATAGTAAGTTTACACTTTTCTTCTCTTTTGGATTGAAAGTTGGATTGAAAGCTGTAATGGGTTTTATCTCATTTTCTTTTTTTGGCCCAATGCTGTCAATTGCTGCCCATTTTCTTTTGTTGTGTGATCTAATGTAACCAGTTGCTTGCCCTTTATGGTTTGCTTTTTCGAATTGCTGCCGCCGAATTCTGATTTGGTTATTCCTCGTAGGTGGGCTTCTGTGTTTGTTGACTGAATTATTTTATTTTACTGTCTCTTGATTGCTTATTCCATTAGACTAATGGGACGTCATATACTTTCAATCCATCACTTGTCTCTGTTTGTATCATGTTCCTAGAAACAGTGATACTATGAAACATCTATTATATTTCTGCATCTTCCTTTTGTTGTCAAAGTTTCTTGAAGTCCAAACTTACATCTATTGTTTTTTCTCTTATATTATGTATGAATTTGTGTTAAATGGGTAAATCGGACATGAATCTGTGACATCCAAGTTGCAACTATGCTTCTCTAACATCTGAGTTTAAATTCAAGTTTGTTTCTATGAAGGATAAACTAAGCATGAAAGTTGCATCACACTAATGATCACTCAGAATCAAAAGCAAGCATGAAAATCCAATGTTATTAACATCGGCACCAAGTTGTATATTGTAGAGGGGGTTAGGGGGTTAGATCAGATTGAATTTTTGGATTGCTAGATTTTTTTTTTTTTTCGATTTCTTAAAATTTCAAGATATAAAATTGTTAAACATTAAAAGATGAATCATTGCAAAGTAGATGAAAGAAGACTAAAGGGCCATACATATAAGTAGTCTAGCGTCCATCGTCATAGATCCACATTGAGCATGTCTAATGTGACATGTTTCATGTCTGGCTATTTAGAATTTTTATTAATAACATATCAATTCAAATATTCTTTTAGATATAATATGTCTTGGGAATAAAGAATTAGATTTCAACAAATGGTTGTAAAAGTATGAAGATTGCCTTTTGATCTTTAATTCCATGAACTCCAAATTTTATTTTAGTTTTACTATTTAGAAGTGAAAACCATAACAAATTTGCTAATTTCACAGGCTCAGACTTGTTAGAATGAATAGGGATTTCTAAAAGACATATAGTTAGCATGATTTAATATGCAAATAGCAAGATTAATTTAGTAATTATGATCCTACGAATTGTATGATGCTTAATATAAATCTAAATCTTATGATACTAGCCAAACTTGATCGACAGATGAAATCCAGATCTTTTTGGGTGTTCTTGAGTGAATTGTAAGATTCGGATCGTAGCTTCATGCTAAACCCAAATCCAGTCCATTTGAGTATCACAATGATATGGTGGCGTACCATCACAAATGTCATATACGTCTCTATTTTAGATGCCAATGACCTATTGAATGTTTTACTTGGTTCAGTTGAATGGCTGTATGGAATAGGTGTACTATCATAACTATATTATATTGTCATGGCTATAATGGCGTTCTGTTGGGTAGAACATTTTTTAAGCCATGCCATTTAAACTACAAAGAATTGAACATTTAATTCAATGGCGTGCCATTTAAGCTCTGATAAGACTTCCCAACATATTCTTTACTCCAAAGGGATAAGGGATTGCATTCAACATGTAGCTGACTTGCTGTGTTCCCACATAACAAGGGTGATTCTAATTACTAATCTAGGGATTATCCTATGGTTCCTGGTCTTGACTTAGAGTGTGCGGGTCTCTATATATACATATATTTTTTCGTATGTATGTATGTATATTTATGTGTATATATGTTTTTGTGTGCGTGTGCGTGTGCGTGTGTTTATACAGAGAAATAGACTTACAGAAAAATAGCAGCCTTGATTTGTTGTTTTGGTGAAATAATCATTTACATCAAAGTGCCAATTGTTTGTGACTATATGATAGTGATAAGTTTTTACAAGAATTCGAGTTATGAAGAATTCAAGTGACAATGGCTTTTGCCTACCACTTATGAACATATGCTTAGTCGAAGGTCATGAACAAATTCTCAGGAACACAACCCCATTTTCCTAGTAGTAGTCAGCATATATTCGCTCTTTTGGGTCTGGTGGTGGTACAAACCACTGTTCATTTGGCTTTCTTCTATGGTCGTATCATATGCATCAAAAAGAAAAAATGGACTTGTAAATAGGGACTGTATGCTGGGATGTGATTCATTCTAAGGATTCCTAAAAAGTATTGTTTGAGTCATTTTTGGAAGTTGGAACAAAACCATAAAAATATGGAGATAATTTTGACAAACAGAAACGTTAATTTTGGATTTCTCTGATATAGACTTGGACAGCTTAGTGGGTCTCAAATAATGTCTTCTAATTGCTGGCCTAAACAAGATCATTGAATAGTTAAAATTATGTATTTTATTTGTAATTAATAGTTAACTACTTGTTTTCTTTGTAATTTTGTTGAGTATGATGATACAATTTCTCTTGCATCGTGTGCATATCTTGCGGTATTGCTCAATAGTTGATAATATGCTTTTCATGCTCTGTTTCAACTGCTGTTGTCCAATTAAACACCATATTAACTATATTTCCTCTGATAACAATGAGCTCTAAGTGTTAGAATCCAGGACAGAAAATTGGAGTGGAGCAGAAATTGCTTTGATGGATGTAATCAGGATAGCTAGCAAGAGTGAGAGTGTCTTTATAGGTGCTTTGAAGCTTTGGCTAATCAAAACCTAGAATGGTCAAGCATGACTTTTAAATTATGTTATAAATATCTATCAGAGGATAAATTTGAGAACAGACCTGTTTTGTCAATACACTCCTATAAGTTGGTTTGCAACAATCGTATTAGTTGATTTGCCCTGAAGCTTATATCATGTATGCCCTTTGGATTAATAATGGAAATTGTATTATGGAACTACCTTGTGGTTAATTGTTGTATTTAAGTACCTTTTATGTATGAAAGTTTTTTACTTGAAAGAAGCAGAATAGGGAATGCAACTTGAGAATTTTCTGGGGTTAATTGAAAAGGCTAGGTTGCTCTGAATGATTGGATTATTAGGCATGTTTAGTTGCATATGCTTATTTAGTTTGGAAGAAGATTTTATTACTCTTAGGTGTAAAAGTTAGTACTTTGGTTTGTCAGTTATGGAGATCAGCAAACTCATTTGTCAGCATGCATTTATTTGTTAAGGAGGAGAGAGAGCTCTGTATTTCTGGGACACCTCTTTATAAAGGCACCTGAGAAGCTAAGAGTGGGAATAGGGAGTGGAATCTTATTCTAATAAATTTTATGTTGCTTATAGTTCATTGCAGCACAGGGAATGTGGGCGAGAGATATAATTAACTTGTTGCTGAACTTTTCATTTTTGGTCTCCTTTTCTATTATCACATTCTACATAAACTTATTTTATTCGGTAACTTCTCATTTGACCTTTAGAGATCTTGGTTTATACTCTCAAAGAGCTGTGACCAGTTTCTTAGACATCCTTAGCACTGGTTAAGTAGGTTGTAACTGCCTTCTACTTTCAATTGGGTCTTTGAATAAAATTCCCTTTAGCAGGCACTTCAACATTATTATAATTATTCTTTTCATATATGTAGGCGATACAATTGTATTAGCTGCTGTTTATGGACCTAAAGCTGGAACCAGAAAGGGTGAGAACCCTGAGAAAGCCTCTATTGAAGTTATTTGGAAGCCCAAAACTGGGCAGATTGGTATTTACCTCTCTTGTTTCTTTCTAGCAGTTGGGCATATTACACATATATGCCCATTCTTTCTGAAGTTGCTTATATTTTTCTTCTGTTTATTGAACTGATTGTTCATGTTAATCATGCAATAGTGAGTGCATCATGTGGTTATTTTGATGAAGTTGGGCTGGCCTATCTGGAGGTCGAGCTCATGAAAGATGGAAGTTCTACTTAAATCTCTCTTACATCCATTCAAACTGTAAAAACTATATTTTAGTATTTTGAAAACTAGATTCTTGGTTTTTTGTATTTGAAGCTATTATTTAGGTCTTGTATCTTTCTTTCATCCTTGTTACATCATGAATCTCAGAAATTCTTCTCTTTATTTGAAAAGAAGACCCATTTATATCAGTCTAAAGCAAGTTAAATTGATGCTGGTTTTTCTTTTTTCTTTTTTAATTTTTTATGTTGTTGTTTTGGCATGTCTTCCATGATGATGGTTATCCCCTTTGTGGAAGAGCAGATTAACAAATTTAGCATGTGTCCTTCGAGAACTAACAGATATCCCGAGTGAAAAAAAGAAAGAAAGAAAAAAGGCTGACTACCTTCTCAGTAAGTGGTGTTTCATGCCAATTGAGAAGTTAGTGACTCAAGGTTAAATTACAATTGACCCAACCAGGGTTTTCTTCTTCACAAGAAATTAGAGACGGAAAGATGTATCAGGATATTCAGATGGATCATATCTTCGAACTAGTTGACTTCTTATGGCAATGCTATTGTTCAAAAGTCGATAAAAGATCAGTTACTTTGTTACAGAGTTCTTGGACCTTAGTAGCAAGAAACCTCTATGTAGGATGATGAATCTGCTAAATAATATCCCTGAAATTCACACCAGCACCCACTTCCTAAGTGCTTGCTTTCTCACTCTCTCCCAATTCAAGTAACTAAGTCTTGGACTGGTGCTGTTGTAGAATAGAAGTGATATAACCCATAACAAGGGAGGAGAGATGTGCAACATGGTCAAAATATGAGATTATGCAGAAAATTGCTCTGTGATACACAACATGTCCATGAGTTTATGATAAAATGGCCTAACCTTTACAATTCATGTCGAGGTTGGTGCCATAGATAGCCTGTGCATTGAGGGCTAAAACTTTGATAATCCAGAAAGAACATCATCTCATATACTTCATTACCAATTGGCATGTTTCAATCAAAATAAAGCATGGTTAATTATTTAATGAAATATTAAGTTCAAATTCAATGTGCTTTACTTTTATCCAAATTATTCTAAATTATTAAGAGCTTCTTATATGTATTGTTTAGGAAAAGTGGAAAAGGAGTATGAGATGATCTTGAAGAGAACTTTGCAAAGCATCTGCCTGTTGACAATCCATCCAAATACCACAACCTCTATCATACTTCAGGTCAGGTGTTCCTGTCACACATTTTGTTTGTATTCCTTCATCTGTCTTCACTTTGGAATTATTGCATATTTAAGTTTTATACTTGGGTTTTTCATCTATTTTAACTCATGTTGACTCATCATTAATTCTTATCGCGTGAACTCCTATCGATAATTATCATACAAACTGCTATGCATTTATTTTTATGTATTTGATTTGGATTTGAAGTTTGAACTGCCATATCAAAGACTAAGCTAATATGCTAAACCTCAATGGTTCCAAAAGCCAAATCTGCACTACTATGAAGTCGCAATAGGTTATATTTCAGAGTCAAATGGAATCAATTTAATATGAATCTTAGATATTGTTGCACTATTCCTAAAAGTACAGCATTTCAAAATTTGGAAACTTTTTGTATCCTGTATTGAATTACATGCATATTTTAGATAAATCTTGTTGATGAGTTAAAGTTGGTTTGAAGTTCATCTCAACTACCAAAGACTAAACCTTAACTATAGATGATGATGATATTATGGAATGTTTTAGTGTATGTGTGGAGCATGATTTTAGTTTCTTTAGCTATCATGGTTATATAACAACCATGGCAAGGAACCATAATGGGCTGTTAGAACTTACAATTATGTTGGACTATCATTTGATTTTAGTTTCTTTAGTTGTACAACAACAACAATAGCAACAAAGTCTTAATCCCAAACTAGTTGAGGTTGGCTACATGAATCCTTTTTCTTCGTTCAGCTTTGTTTTAAGTTATATTTTTTTGTAAGATGCAAAATTATAAGTCTTTCTTTATTACTTTCTCTATTGTGATTTTCAGTCTACCTTTACCTTTTTTTCTCTCTACATGTATCAAGTCATTCTTCTGCACAGTTGCATCTCTAGATTTACGTTGTACATGTTTAAACCATTTAAGTTATCCTTTACTTAATTTATCCTCGATTAGAGCTGCCTCTACCTTTTTTACAAATAGTTTCATTTCTTATTTTATCTTTTCTTATATTACCACACATCCGTCTTAACATTCTCATTTTTTCCACATTAATCTTATGTAAGTATACTTTTCTAACTGTCCGACATTTCGTACCATAAAGCATAGATGGTTTTATGGCTATCTTACAATTTTTTTTTTTTAACTTGGCAAATGCGCTACGATCACATAATATTTCAATTGTACTTCTCCATTTTATCCAGCTTGCTTTAATTCTATAGACAACATCATCCTCAATATCTTCTTTCTTATGAATAATTGATCCTAAATACTGAAAATAATCATTTTTAGTAACTTCGTGGTCCCTAATTTGTACTCTACATTCATCTCCATTTCTAATTGCATTAAAATTGCATTTTATATATTCTGTCTTTATCTATTTAACTTAAAAACTTTAGGTTCTAATGCATTTCACTATAATTCTAACTTACAATTAACTCCAGCTTTAGTTTCATCTACTAGTAATATATTATTTACAAGTAACATGCACCATGAAATATCATTCTGAGCATGTCTAGTAAGCTCATTTATAACTAAAATAAAAAGATAAAGATTAAGAGTAGATCTATGATGTAAGCCTAATATAATAAAAAATTCGCTAGTTTTACCACTAATAGTTCTTATATTAATAAATGCCATATCGTACATATCTTTTATTATATTAATATACCTGATAGTTACTTCTTTCTTTTTCAGTACACAACATAAGATCTTTCTAGGGATCTTATCATATGCTTTCTCTAAATCAATAAAAAGCATATGAAGATCATGTTTGTGTACTTTATACATCTCTGTTAACCTTCTAAGGAGGAAAATAGTTTCTATGGTCGACTTTTCTGGCATAAAATTAAATTGATTCTCTGATATTTTTATAGTACATCTTAATCTATATTTAATTACTTGTTTTTAAATTTTCATAATATGATTCATGAGTTTGATAGCATGATAATTAAAGCAGTTTTAAATATCTTCTTTATTCTTATAAATTGGTACTATAATGCTCTTCCTTTATTTATTAGGTATCTTTTTAGTTTCTAAAATCCTATTAAATAAATTTGTTATTTACTTTACTCTAGTATCACCTAAACATTTCCAAACTTCTATAAGAATTTTATAATGTCCCATAACTTTTTTTACTTTCATCTTTTTTATAGTCTCATTTGTTTCAAATGTTCTAATTCTACGAGTATACACCATAACTTTATCCTTAATGGAGCTAATAAGGCATCCTAAATTATTTACATGATTTTTATTTAATAATTTATTAAAATAGCTTTTTCATCTTTCTTTAATCTCTTTTTTCTTAACCAAACCTTTTTGATCATCTTTAATGCATTTAATCCGAAACATATCTTTAGTTTTTCTGTCTCTTACTCTTGCAATTCTATATATATTTTTCTCTCTATCTTTAGTTTTTAACTTATGTATAATTCCTTATATGCCTTACATCTAGCTTTCTATACTTTCTTTTTAACTTCTTTGTTAATCATCTTATAGTTTTCATACACTTTTCCATTCTTACATTTAGGTAGTTTTTTTATAGCACTCTCTTTTAGCTTTAACTGTTAATTAAACTTTCTTATTCTACCATCAAGTTTTCTTATCATATGGTCCTTTTCTTTTTGACTCTCCTAATACCTTTATAGCTTTTTTTTTAATATTATTAGCTATCTTTTCCTATATGGTATTAATCTCTCCATCTATACTCCATTTTTCTTCCTTCATCACTTTATTTTTAAAAGTTATTAGTTTTTCTCCTTTCAAATTCCACCATTTCACTTAATCCCTGAATTCTTATACTTTATAGTATTTCTTCTTCATTTTTGAATATTAATAACCATTAATATATATGTTGTGTAGTTAAACCTTCATCCGGTATAACCTGCAATCTTTATAAACATTCGATCAATCTTTCTTGTAAGGACGAAATCTATTTGACTAGCATTATATTCACTTTTAAAAGTTATCAAATGAGAGTCTCTCTTTTTAAAATATGCATTAGTTGATACTAAATTATATGCCATCGCAAACTCTAAAATAGCATTTTCCTTATTATTTCTATCTCCAAATCTATAATCTCCATATTTTCTTTCAAGACCTATATTATATTTTCTTACATGTCCATTCAAATTTTCTCCAATAAATATTTTTTCTTCAGTAGGAATCTCTTGAATTACTCCATCCATATCCTTCCAAAATCTTTGCTTTGTCACACTATTTAAACTTTCTTGAGGAGTATAAATGCTAATAATATTTATTAACTTCTCATCTATCACTAATTTAATTAAAATTATTCTACCTCCTATTTTCTTAATGTATACAACTTCATCTTTTTAGACTTTTATTTATAATAATTTCTGCTCCATTTTTATTCGTATCTTTGCTAGTATGTCAAAGTTTAAAATCATCAACTTCTTTTGCCTTTTTATCTATCCATTTGATCTCCTGCAAGCAAGCTACGTTAATTTTTCTTTTAGTTATTGTATTTATCAGTTCCATTAACTTTCCTATTAATGATCCTGCATTCCAAATTGATAAATGTATTATATTTTCATTTAGTTTATTTTTATTTTTATTTTCTTGGACTAACTTCTTTACCCACACCCGTCCATGAGGGTGCAAGAATCTTTGCTTATTTTTCGTTATATCCAAATGCCAATGTGATGTGTTGCTTTCGGGGATCGCCTTAGTTATCCTTGTCATTTTCATTACATCTAGGGTCCTATGCAGTGTATCGCTTCCGGAGAATGCTTTAACTTTATCGATTTTCTCTATTGAATTCATGTTCATAGGGTGTGGCTATTGTTTTATGCTTGCCGTCAACTTACCGCAACTCTCTTTCTTTATCCGAACTTGGGACCGGCTATATATAAAAAAACTGATACATAGGTGGAGTTAGTTTCTTTAGTTGTCATGGTTATAAAACACTATGGCATGGAACCGCAATGGGTTGGTACAACTTACAAGTATATTAGACTGTCATTGAGAGAAAATGTGCTCCAACAATGTGACAATCTTTGAGAGCCCTCTGCTGTCATCTTTTTTTTTTTAATTTTAAGTGCTAGTTCCTTCTTCTCTTGCTACCATTAAATTGCTCGATCTTTATCTTTTAGCAGCTTTCTCATGGTTTCTACCTCTTAGTCCTTTTGATCCTTCTCCACATGATTTTGCTTTTTGACCCTTCTACCAAGTCTCCTATTTCTTAGGTTCATACTAGATCTTGTAGCTTAATGTATTTTTCAGATGTGCCCTTTTCAAGTCCAGGCTTTGACATTTGCCTTTTAACTGTTGTTCTCTATGGTTGGGCGCTGCCATTTACTTTACTGCACACTATATTGATTCAGACCTCCAATTACCTAGGCAACACTAAGTACTGCTGTATTGTTGGAACCTTGTATATGCCATTTTCAAGTCCATGTTTTAACATTTGTTCTACAACTCACGATCTCAATTCTCCCTACAGTTATTCAATCATAGCACTCATGAATCATGATTGCTGTACAGTTGATCGACGTACCTATGAATCTTCTCTCCACAGGCAACAAGTTCCCCTGAATTTCAATGATTTGTTTTGGCTACTAAATCCTATAATGAGTTAAGATCATGTCAAGAGAATGCAAGCATTCCCACTAGCAATGACCTGTAGCTAAACAGCCTTCTACACTCATGAAGAATGCTTCCTCTCATGCTTTTCTACCTCACCATTTACGCTTCCCTCATCATGTTCCTTGTGATCTGAAACAGGCTTTAGTGTATAATTTATAAGAATTCAGCTAATAGTTCTGGAAGTCGTTTTTATGTATAGTGTCTGTGATTATGCCATTTTGTTCACTGGTGTCTCTCAGACTCTCAGCTACATGATGATGATGTGAATATGACTAGGGATAATTATATCCACTTCAATCGATTTAGGAGAACTTTAAATGCTTATTCAAAATGAGTAACTTAAACTATTTTTGTTTCTTTATTGACCATGGTTTTGCATACAAGTCCATGCAGTTCTGTGAAATGGCATATTGTTGGGATCATAAACTTGCCCAACAGAAAGAGTTAATGCTCATGCCCATCAAGCACAATTTGAAGTTTTACCTTGACAAGTGGTAGTGTGGTTTATCTCATCATCTCTTGGCTGGATGTTACCTGTGCTGTGTGCTTTGTTAGCCAATTAATTGCTGCTTCATCATCTGTTCATTATGTTGCGGCCCTCTGGATTATTTGCTAAACTTGGCATTATTGCTTAGGCATGGTTGCACTCTTTCTTCCTGCTTTTTTGCTTCAACTTCAAGCACGTTGATGTTGGATGGCTTACTGATGCATTGAGCATTATCCAGCCGCAAGTTATGCTTTTCTCCTGTGAGATTTTCTGGTTGTTTGGTGAACTGAGAAGCTAGATGGTTTTGTGCTTGAGTGTTAGGTGGAATATCATGTCATATTTAATGGACTTTTTTTTTTTTTTTCCTTTGATCCATTTCCTTATAATTTGCAATGCAATAGAGGCTGCAATTTTTTTTGGATCCATTTCTTTATATCAGTTTCTGTATATGCAGCCTGGTATGCTTGGTAATGAATGAGACTGCTTTTGTGTATTTAATGATGAACATCTATGATACTATTGGACTCTTGCTCCCTCCAGTGGATGGCAGGCATTGATTCATCTTTCTTTTGTTTGCAAGTAAGAACAACCTTGCAAAGTTGTCAAGAACCACTGAAGATAACATGTAGAGATTAACTGTTCTTAGTTTTCTGTCATTTGGAATAGATTTGGATTTGAACTTGTTTGCAGAAGGAATTGATTCGTTCTGGAGTGGCTGGTCTTCCTATAATGTATTCAAATTTTCAATAAAATTTGGGGAAGAGAATAGGATTGGGATAAATATATTGACAATGTTGAAGAGTTATTGCCATCTTTTTTCATTGTGTTTTTAGTTATGTTTTAGTTTATATAGGCTTTTGTCCTAGTCATGCGCATATTGTGAGCAAATTGGAATAATGCCATTTGGGGATGAAGAGGAGTATGTGGTGATAACGCTTCCATCTTATGAACTGGATGGGAAGCTTGCAAGTTCAATGCAGAACTTCTCAGCTACTGGATGCTGAATTTACCAAGCAATGTGGAGAATTATGTTCTGTTCATATTATAAAGAGTACATAGTTAGTATGCTTTTCCTTTTTCTTTTTCTCTTTTTTTTTTTTGGGTGGGAGAGGTGATATATTAATTATATTATTTAATCTACTGAAAGAGAAGATAGAATTATTTTCTAGAAGATGGTTAGTCCTGCTTCTTCATGTTTCTCTAATTGTTTTCTACTATGTCCAAAACTAATGTAGGGATAGAGAATTTGTGGGGATTTCTTTTTGAAGGAATCTTAATTAGTAAGACTGCATGAGTGATAAAAGTCCTGTTCTTGTCGATCTCGATTGTGGTAAAAGAATGGGAGGCTACTAAAAGTCACCTTTTTCTTTTTTTTTGTTGCATGCGTGTGTTTTGAGGAAGGAGGGGGGTGCATTCTTTTTGTGCTGCTTATTTGGAAGATGTTATTATTGAATATTTTTGTTTAGGTATATTCATTTGAGTTTACTAAGAAAAGTTATACTAGGGATGGCAAAAGGATGGGCCCTAATCCTCATTCTTATTTCCGCCAAAAAAAAAAAAATTGTCCCTATAAACAGGGATTTTTTTCATCATCATCTTTCTTTCATAGGGAATGATAAATTCCTGTCTCCGCCTCCCTCTAATGGCATATATAACTTTTCAATAAAAATCATGAAATTAATAATATAGCTAAAAAACTTTCTTAAGCATCTTAATAAATTTAGCATTTATCTCTTAGATTTATATTTATCATTAAAATAATTAAAAGTTAAAATTAATTTTATATATATATGAAAATTTATAAGAGTACTATAGTACTTAAGTATAAGGCAAGGTGGATTGAGGTGGGGATATACTTATTTCTCTCCCCGCTTTGTCCTTGCCAATCGGAACAAAAATAATCTCCATCCCTATCTTCATTCTCATCCCCACAGAAGGTAGAGAATCCCTTCTCTGAACTGAACAGAGAAGGATGGGTCCATATTTTACTGGTTGAAATTGCCATCCCTATCTGAAGCCTACACCTCTTCATGATTAACTCTCTATTATGCAATGGCAGACGACATCTTATATGCTTGCTGAGATAATTTGATCAAATTTTTTGAGGAGGCGGCATAGCATGCTAGGCATGCAAAGAAACCATTTATTCACATGATTACTTATTGCTGAGATAATATGTGAAGTAAACAGCTGCAGGAAATTTTCTGCAATATAATTTGAATCTTAAATTAATAACTATGTGATGAAAGTCTGATTGGTCCCCTTGCTAATGTTCTGGTTCCTGAGCTGCCATCACCATTTGTTCACATGATTACTCATTTACAATTTCATTACTTGGTAGAATGCATTAATTTCCAAGGTTGGCACTTACCTGTTGTCTGAGTAATATCAAGTCCATCCATATGTATTTATAATTTCAAGCAAGTTATATTGTTGACCTTTGTTTCTCGTGCTGCTAACATCGATCATTTCTTGTATTACAGGTTGTTGGTGATGATGGTGCTGTATCCTTTATGTTTTCAGTTCCGGAAACCTCTTTAGTTTTTATTATCAAATGTTAATGATTATTGACTTTCTTAAAAAGAAAAAGAACCTATGGTTTGATGTTGGTATGCAGATAACCATGGAAACAATGACATGATTCTAACAAATCTGTATCCATGGATCTATATGAAAACCACACATAACACTTCTTTTACCATATAGCAGTTTGATAAAATATGTTGACATCAGTTGCAGAAAGAGACACCCTTTGCCCAACTTATAGAGGCCTCTTCATTACTGTGTTTGTAATTTTGGTCTGTTAAAAGGTGTTATTTGCTTAAAGATATGTGAGAAAATCGACTACAGTAGCAAACTTTACTATATGGTCTAAACAAACAAACTAGGAGACCTCTGAAGGGTTTTGTGGTTTGGTTTTGCATGCCCTGCTCAGTACCATGTGTAGATATTTGATACTTCCTGACATCTAAACATTGTTTTCAATGATGAAAATTCCTTGATAAATGTTTCTAGCTTCTCCCATGTGCCATCAATGCATCCTGTGCTGCACTTGTAGATGCTGGTATTCCTTTAAAACATCTTGCTGGTAGGCTGATCATCATGGTAATTTTGTTCTTTATTCACTTTGTGCTGAAATTTAACTTGCGGTGTAAACTTTTGCAGTTGCAATCTGTTGTGGTTTAACCGACAGTCATGCTGTAATTTTAGATCCGACCAAAGCAGAAGAGCAGGTAATCATGTTATCTTAGCTAACAGCCTTAGTGCAGGAATTTTCTTTGTGCAAGCAGGTCCAAGAAGTTGGTGCCACTCACATGTAGGAGTTTCACTATGTCCAACTCCCAATTTACATTTTAAGCCCTTCTTTCCTCATTCTTGTCGCACTAAATTCATCATTTTCTTTATGACTTTGTTCTCACTGTATTTTCAATCTAACTCAAGATATTTGGTATTGCCAATCTCTGGTGGTGTTGTAAACCTGTTGCACAGTTTTTATATGAGAATTTTTTGTCATCCTCCTTTGCCTCATTTTTATATGAGAATTTTTTGTCATCCTCCTTTGCCTCATTTTTCTTATCTACCGCCCTCTATCTCTTGACCTCTGCTTCATCCAATATGCAAGCAAGTTTGGAGTGTTCAATGTTGCTTTGTGTAATGCATATGCTGCAAAAATGTATTAACATAAATCTTTCCTTTGAAAGTAACACTCTTTGTTTTTAATGTTGGGATGGATGTTTGTAGTCCATTGTTCTCATGGATTGCACACCACTCATAGACAAGAATTAGACATTATATCAATTTGCTTGAGATATTTAGTTGTTTTTAAATGTACAGATGATCATTTACTTTCATCATAGAATAACATTGACTAGGAATATTAATTTGTTTGGCAATATGGCAGAAAATGCAAGCCTTTGCTTATTTGGTGTTTCCAAATTCCATACTTTCTGTCCTTCCTAAAGCCTCGTCACCTGTGGATGATGAACCTGGAATCATAACATCTGTTACCCATGGGCTGATGTCTGGTAAAAATCTACACTACCTCTTCACATGTTGCATATGTATTCCTGCAGCAGTCTGCTAATCTAAACATTTCCATAAATGCATGCACACACACACACACACACACACACACACACACACACACACAGAGAGAGAGAGAGAGAGAGAGAGAGAGAGAGAGAGATGCATGCATACATAAATGCTTACATATATAGTGGAAATTAATGATGGACATTTTAAAAGAAAAATTGATCCTGTTGAATATGATCTGTGGTGCATAAAATATTAGAAACAGAAAGTGCCATGCATCCAATAAATGAAGAAGAATAATTTTATCAGTATGATGCCATATCTTCATTTGATCTATAGCATGGAAGCGTCCAAATCAGCTAAAATTTGATCTGTGTATGTTTTAAAGTGTTTAAATCAAGATAAACGGTTTAAAAAGGCAAATTATATACTGTATAGCTTGTTTCAGCTCATTAGCTATATTGCCACCTCTTGTTTTGTACTCACTTGATGCATAAGTAAGAGACCTCTAAAATAAATAATTTTTAGTTTTTAGGCATTTTATACACCATTGATGATGATCAATAGTGTTGATTTTTATTTTGAAATGTGTATCATTGATTTCTACTAGGAAGCATCTGGGCCAAATGTGCTTGAGAGCATTCTAGCCTAACTCTCTATATTTATATACATATATGTATATACATATGTGTACTAATACACACACACACACACACACACACACACACACACACACACACACACACACACACACACACACACACACACACACTGATATTATACATACATACATAAACATGCACACACATTCATGTATGTATTTGATTAAACGCATTCACAAGTTCATATTTCTTCTTTCTTACCATTTAAATAAAAGTATTCTTGAGCCCATGCAATTGATTTCTGATTGTGGTGACCATTTGATCCCTTGGCTTTTTAACTTTATAGCTACATGGCCAACAAGGTTTTGCTATTTCAGTGATGACTGAAACGGCAATTGGTCTTATCATGTATTGTCGATGACTTAGTTCATTTGTTGGTCAGCAGACTTATTATTCTTGAAAATAACAATTTTGATGATAATTGTGATTGCAAAGAACCTGAAGCTTGAAGATGCATAAGCTAAAATTTTATTGGGTATCCAAATCTGTTCATCAAAAATAGCGATAGAAAAATCTTGGTTAGTTTACTCTCTCTTTCTCCCTCAGTGTTTCTCAGAAACACACGCATGTGAAATGACATCATGCCCTGCAGTTAACAATTAAATTGGCTGGATATTATAAATGGTTTACTGGATGTATCAAACAGAAAACTACGTCCGTCTCTCAAGCACAAATACCAAGGAATCAAACCGAAACGCATCTTATACAACTGGCAGTGCACAAGCTAATAACTGTGCAGCAAAATGATTTCTGTTTTTTATATTATAGCAACTGCATTACTGAACCCCAAAGAGCAAAATATGCCAAATAACTGTAAGAGTAACTTTGTGATTTGTGAACTGGGGTTGCTCCACCAATTACACCCTTCTGCTTCGCAATCAAAGGTTTTGTATTTGATTCTTGAGTGGTGCATCCCCAAAAATCTGGACCTAGATAATTATATTATACGTAGGTCTCTGCCATTTCTCTAAAAAAAAAAAAAAAAAAAAAACTGGAAGAGTAAACCTCGATCACCCTTGAATAGTAGGATATGATTTTCTTTGTTGCCTCCTATTTTGGCTGCCTTTGTAGTATTAATACTTTGTGGAAAATCAAGCAATAATGGAATTATTAATATTCTCATTGGGATACTTCTGTTTAGTTGTCATACTCTGCTGGTATCTTCATTTATTCCTGTTGGAATTAACAAGAACAATTTCATCATTATTTCTGGAATCTTTTACTGATTCTTTTATGTGAATTAGTTGTAGATTGGTTAATGCTTCAGGACAATGTAACAGAATCTCTATCCTCCCACCTCATTTTCCAAAAGATAATTCTGGTTTTCCTTCCGATTCAGAGAGCCATTATATCAACTGCCTTGAACATGGCCATGCTGCATGTGCAAAGATCTCAGAATTTCTTAGAAGAAGCTTACAGACAGTTCCCAGGTGACCTTTCAAAGGGAACGTGAGACCATTCTTGCCAGACCAAGAAAAACTGCAACATCTTGGAGCATATTTTGCTGCAACAGCTTCAAACGTGCAGGTGTCGAACCTCATCTGGACAATTCTCGCAACAAGAAACTACACTCTCCTCATTCAAGGTGATTCCTGGGCCAAATGCGGGCTTATGAGCTGCCAGGTTCATGCCTCCACTGTTCTAGCGTTCAAAGGATATGAAAAGTCATTGACATGTTTGCACACTGTGCCTTTTTTAGGTATGGTGCACAATATGGTTTGTTTTGAAGTAGGTAGCTCACGGAATGGCAATGATGTATGTCGTTTCAATGTTTGAGACTCATGAATGCTTTTCAGACATCCTGGAAATGCCGTTGTGGCATGACATAGCCCTCATAAAAGGGAGTGAACTGAAGCCAAGTATGTGCACTGATCCTTAATCATTTCTTATTGTTAATGCCATGTGGCAGTTTGATGTTTCAATCCCTTCTTATTGTTAAAAATTTCTTATTGATAATCACATCTGGGAAGTTTGGAATTAGTTAGACAAGGTGTTTTTCCGGCCCAGGGTTTTGGCCAAGCAATGCTTGCCTGATGTGGGCAGTCTCTCGATATGCTGAAGCCTTGCCATCATCTGCGATTATCGTTCAATTTGACCTGAAAGTATTTTAATTGTGATTTGTGATGGTGATAGTTGTCTTTCTGATCTATAGGTGCAAATCACTCTAGACGTCAACAACGTATGGTGAATGATAAATGTGTCCAAATATATCAATGCCTGAAGGGCAAGGCCAAGGTTATTAGACTTGTTCGTTTAGAAAAAAAAAAAAAGAAAAGAAAAGGTGCATAATGTAGCATCCCCTCTACCGACTGCAAATTTGCTACGTTTTTACTGCAGGTTCTTGAATTGGGCAGGCCCAATTGCATGGAAGTTTTTGCCACGAATAAGAAGAAAGAACCCGTTGAACGTTTGATTTTCGAAAACAGTTTTATTTTTTTCTTTATATTTTTATTAAAAAAAATAAAAAATACTTTTAAAATATGTTGGATGAATAAAAATAAAAATAATTTTTAGAAGATACAACCAGCAAACAAAGCCTATAAAATTTAAAAATATTAAAATCGACAGTATTCTTTTTAAATTTTTTGCTTACTTTTTTAAAAAATATTATTCATAATAAAAATAAAAAAATATTTATTTATTTAATAGATATTAGAAAATAAAAAATAAAAATTGTTCTTAAAAAATAAGTATAGAAAACCTTCCCTACAATTAAAAAGCAGCCTAAAACTCTCCGAAACTGCCGCAGATGAGTGTGACGCCCAACCAAAAAATAATAATAATAATAATTAAGCTAAAAGAAGGTGCTACGCGGACGGAAAGGGTGGTGCGATCTAACGCATCGTTCCACCGACCCCTGGCCTGCCAACATCTAATGCCGTTGTCGCCACCATTCCCGTGGCTCGTGGCCTCGCAATTACCGATTTTTTTTTAAAAAAAAAAGCACGCGTCCCGCTAGCGATGCATTTTTGACTCTATAGTGGAGGGAATTTAATAGAGGGTTTAATAATCTATTGATTCATCGTCGTTTTAATTCGAGCGAGCGCAAACGGGATCCCTCCTACTCCGCGCCTCCCCTTTCCCCAGAGGAGGTTATCATGCCAAAACCTCCCCTCCTCTAGGGAAACCCCAGACTTGCCTTCCTCCTCTCCTCTCCTCTCGTGGAAGAAAACCCCTCCTCATCCCTCTCTCTCTCTCTTTCGCTCGCGGCTCGTACCTCAGCGGCCATGGCTTCCGAAAGCTTCACCGACAAGAACGCGGTTTTCAGAAAGCTCAAATCTAAGTCGGAGAACAAGGCAATTTTTCGAAGCTCTTCTCTTTCTTCTTCGTCTTTTTGGCCTTTTCTTTTCCTTTTATAGGAATCATTCTCCTAGGTTTGCCGATCTAGATGTGCTTTGTTCTCATCTCAATTTCGATCTCTTGCTTTCCTGGAAATCGATTTCGTTTTGAGGATCTGGGCGGGAACTTCAGATCCCGACGGGATCCTCGAGATCTAATCACCTTTGACCGTGGATCTTTCCGTCTCAGATGTGCTTTGATTGCAACGCCAAGAACCCTACGTGGGCGTCGGTGACGTACGGGATCTTTCTCTGCATTGACTGCTCGGCCGTCCACCGTAGCCTCGGTGTGCACATTAGCTTCGTGAGGTATGGGATTGTCATTGTCGTCTGTTGATTTGAATAGAGGCAACTTTTAGGTTTTCTTTCATATCTTTGTGGTTTAATTTTTTTTTTTTCCTGATCAATTCGAAGACGTTTTCTGAATTTTATGTGGTCCTTTTCGAAATTCCTCTTCAAAACCTTGACTTGATGATGTTGTTACTGTTGCAAATCTTCAGGCCAATTGTTTTAAATCTACTTGAAAAGGTTCAAAGCCCTAAAACATGTAACTTTGAAATTATATGCATGACAAGATGAGGCTCACTATAGGTAATCCCAAACGCATGATGAATGAGTAAATGGCATTGATATGGCAATCCCTTCCCTTCAACGAAAATTGAGGTCAAGGAGATTGATTAATTAATCAGATGTCAGAAATATTCATGCTAGCCAGATGCATACTTTGATGTCCCTGGGTGGTAACCATTCTCCACTGAGCTGTATGAAGATGATAACAAATTTGGGATATATAGGAAATCACAGGACAGATTTCAATTTTTTGGAAGTTTAGAATATCTCTTCAACTTAATATTTTTGTACAAAAGGCTAAAGGTATGTGATCAAGGCATATTTTTATTCTTCAACTAAGAAAAGTATATTGTGTATTATAGATTGTAGGATATGGAAGAGGCAGGTTCACAGGTGATGAAATTTTGCTCTGATTATTAGAAAAGCTAAGTGATCAAAACCAGTTTGATAATGCTAAAGGCAAAAGAAAAAAAAGAGAAAAATATCAAGGAGGTCTGCACAAATGTTCCTTCAGTTAATTCAACGTGATGCATGATCGAGACATTGCAAATATGATGAGAAAATCATGTTCCGAAAGGTTCACTCATGTTGTCATGCCATGTACTCCTGATGCTTTAAAAGCATTGTGTTCTATTCCCCAGCCACTGACATGGGTGTTTGTTGACGAACTGGGGGAATGAGGCTGGTAGATTGAATAAGAAACAAAATGAGAGAAAAGGATACCATTAAGAGTGTAGATTTAGACCTAGAATTGCTGATTCTGCATCACCTCAAACCTTGTTTGATGATCACTTGATTGGTCTTTGAAAAGATGAAGTAAATTGATTTTGGCAAGTGGAGAGAGCATTGACCTAACTAACTCAATGCTTTCATGTTGAAAGTTTTCATAACTTATTCTACCTCTTTTTATGCAATGGCAAAGGCATGTTTTAGTTCTTGAAGTGTAACTGTTAAGTGTGGAAATGCTTGGCTATGATTTTTGTGATAGTTAACTGGACTGGAGATGACTTCTTGTTGATCTAAGATGGTTGCATGGCAAAGAACACCGAGTGGGTTATCATAGTTGACAATAATGATTTGAAAGCTTTCAGTTGTGGTGACATATCTTTTACATGACCTGCTGTTTATAGTTATGGCCTATCTATATCAGAACCATAGGATAAGAAAAAAAAAAAAAATCTTATGAAGTGAAATTGAAAAGTTTGACTGCTAAGATCTTTTGTTGGATGATAAACCAACTAAATATGAAGTGTGACCACAATGAATTATAAATTTGGAAGGAACTGTATTTCTTTCTGAAGTGCATTTATATAAAGAGTTTATAAGGTTGTTGCAAATATAAGGTTGATCTTAGACATGTCAATGGAAAAAAAATATATATTAATCAGATAGATTGGTTCATAATCTTGTCACTGGAAAGCAATGTTCTATCAGCAGGTAAGGAAAACATGCTTGATATTACAGTGTGTTCGTACGCTTCTTCCTACAATTAGTGGGCTCTTGCAACTGAGCTAGAGCTGTATCTTGTTGTTATGACTGTAGTATGCTGATCAGATCGGTTCGACTTTGACTTGTAAAGCCTGTTATAACTGTACATGTTCTCTCACTTTTCCCTTTTGGCACATTGGTATTATTTTTGTTTTGGAGGCTACAGTTTTATTATAAATTGAATTACCATTTTGAATATATAACCTCTTCTTGATTGGGTGGTTGGGAAGTTTGTGTATATATTTCTCCGTGAAGAGTTTTGCTTCTCTGTGTTCAAGGTCTACAAATTTAGACTCATGGACACCGGAGCAGCTCAAGATGATGGCTTTTGGGGGAAACAACCGTGCACATGTTTTCTTTAAGCAGCATGGATGGACAGATGGTGGCAAAATTGAGGCAAAATATACATCAAGAGCTGCTGAATTGTACAGGCAGATACTTTCCAAAGAGGTTGCTAAAAGCATTGTGGAAGATAGTGGCTTGCATTCATCACCTGTTGTAGCCTCCCAGTCACCAGATGCAGTCAATGGTCTTCCAGAGCTTCATCTTGAGGATTTCCCAAAGGAAAATTCACATGAGAAGGATGAACGTGAGAGTACTCGGTCACCTGAGGCTCCTATTCATTCTGCAGTTGTAAGTGCTGCTAAAAGGCCTATTGGTGTGAAGCCCATTGGTACGAAGAAGACTGGAAGCAAGACAGGGGGACTTGGCGTCCGAAGGCTTACAACAAAGGTAAATTTGTGTTTTCTCATTCTACCAATTATAAAATAAAAAAGAAATGATGTCTGAGGAACTTTACCAAATTTAATTTATGCTTTGATTGTGGTGTTTTGGTTGGTTTCAGAAGGAGGTCAACAAAATGATTTTGTGGCTGCTGGCCACAATTTCTTTCCTCTCCTTCTTGCTGGACCTTATATTGTCATGTGGTTGGGGAGCAGATACATATCTGCCTTTTAGTCTCAAAATTTATGACTTTTAATCCAATACTTTCTAGGCATTACAAAGAAGTGATGTGACCATTTTAATTTTTCCAAGCGTTTAACTTGCAGCCAAATGAGAGTCTTTATGACCAGAAACCTGAAGAACCAGCACCTCCCTTAACATCTTTGGCTAATTCCGACACACCACATGGTTCATCATTTCCTTCTCGATTTGAGTATGTGGAAAGCATACCATCTGCTGAGACTGATTCAGGAGGTGCTCACGTGATCGGTCATGTTGCACCACCAAAATCTTCAAATTTCTTTGCGGAGTTTGGAATGGATAGCGGATTTCAGAAAAAGTCAAGCTCTACTTCAGCAAAAGCACAGGTAAAGTTTTATTTAAAAAGATCTTCTCCATAAAACTATCATGCTCTTTCTTTCATTTGGCTTTAAGTTAGTGGGCTGCATGACAAGGGGTAGCTCACCCCAACAAATACCCTTAAACCAGGCCTGAGTTGTGCCCAGCCATGCCAAACCACCTCAAAATCTTGGCCTTGTCTGCAGGACTGTCCCACATGAGGTCTGCAATAATCCTTGTTTGAAACCTTCGGATACCTTTGAATTTTAAATACTTCCAATCATGTTAGGTCCTCTTATTGTGTGATGGATTTTATCTAGTTGTGAATCAAACTACTCTCAATTGATGGTAAGGAACTATATCCATCAGCATGGAGAGAAGAAAAACACTTCAAATTTGGGTCAACATAGCTATTGTAACTTAACTAATTACTTAAGCTTCCTCTAGAAACTCTGAAATTATTGTCTTAGGTGCCTCTTGCACAGGTCAGTTCATTTTTTCCATGGTCATCTGCCTTACCATATTAACCATGGCAACCTCTCTGTGTATGTTCTGCATGAACATGTGGCTTCTCACACTTTGCATTTTGAAGTCATGTTGCTTTCCCATGTTCCTGGTGAGTCATTTGTAGATCTTTGATGGCTTCTATGATTTTTATGTCCCCGAACTTGTTTGGTTATACATTTTGATATAATTTTAACCATCAAAAGTTACCATCTACCATTTCAGTTTGTGATTGGAATTCGGAGTTACCAGGTAGCCTTTTATTCTAATGTCATTCCTAGGAGATATTACAATATGCTGCTTGAAAACCAGTGAACTTGTTGCAATAAAAAGAAACATTTATTTAGTTTGCTGGTTGTGCAATGTGACAAAGTAAGTCAACATATTTTTGATTTAATCGCACTTGAGAATTAAATTTATACCGAATGCAAGAAGTTGTGCTTTAATTGCTCAATTATGACATCTGTGATTATTTATGGCTAGCATACTTTGACAAACCAACTGAATTCAGTTTAGCAAAACATCAGCTAATTTCTTGAATATATTAGTAAAGAAATAAAGAAGAATGGATGAATGATATATGCCAAAAATATAAATTAGCAAAAGTGACCAATTTTGAGTGTTCTGTAAATTATACTGATTATTTGGTTAATGTTGTTTACTTCAAGATATATTAAATTTCAGTATACTTAAACCATTCTCTGCTGTCAAACACGTGTGTAGAGACACAGGATGCACCACATCTTGCACCATTTATCCGTGTTTTACATCATGAGTGTTGCTCTTAATAATCTCATTCTGCTAGTGTTTGCCACTTAGTATGACTTGGCTCATAATCAATACTTGTTGCATCAACTAGCATGACTTTGTTTTTGTTATTAGACAAAGTTCATTTTTTAATGGAGCAGAGGCTACGGTTGCATGTTTGTTGCTGTTGAAGAAGCATAATCATTCATATTGTACATGTGCATGCCGGGTATAATATTTACCAAGGTAGATATTAGGATGGAATGATTTTGGTTTATTAGTGTATTATGTATGATGATATCTGTGGAATCACATATGTTATTTTTTAGTCTCTTTCTGTATTCACCGCTCATGTAGATACTCGAAATCATAGTGGCTTGCTGGGGAATGCCATATAGTTTGTCCGCTGGTTAGCAGGTAGAAACATACTAAAAACGTTGTGGGAAGTTATTTTATCAGCTTGATCAATTTCAGCATTCTTGTCCTATTTCGAATGAATTACTGTTTTGCAAAGTTATTGTTGTCATTATTGGATTTTTCCTGTCTACCTTGACATTTGTCAGGTAGGATAAATTGTGGTGGTATGGAGGAGAAGACTACACTAAAGAATGGTGATTTTATTTGACCTGAGCTAGCAGTTATACCAAGTGGAATACTGTTATAGGTGGTTGCACTAGGACAGATTGAATTCCCTTAAGCTGTTGGATTATAGTGTCAAGTGATGTGGATATGGTTGATGAAACACCATCACATGGCTATGGTTATGGATTAGCTATTCAATGCGCTTATTGTTGGACATATACAAAGAGGAATGTTTGAAAAAGTGATACATTTGCAGTCCAGAAGAGTTCTACTATCATTTTTAATTTGTTCTAATATTTGGATACTTCAAAGTTAGGAAGCTCCCCATTTTTGACAAGTTATATTATGTAAAAACCTACAGTATTTTCATGGTATTCAGTAACAAGCTGTGTTACCCAATACCATGCAACATGGCCTTTTTGTTATTCCCTGTAATAAACTTATTGAAATGCAATTGGTTTAATATTTAAATGCTATTTCTGTCATGTTTCTGTTAGTTGCTGAAGGCTCTGATGATAATAGTTTCTCTCAGTCATGTCTGGGAACCCTAATGTACCATATAAAATATGTTTGTTTATTTTCAGAAAATTGTTTCGATGACCATTTTGTTTTGAAAAAAACAATCTATTCCATATAAAGGAGAAAACATTCCAAAATCAAAAGGAGTCAGATCATGAAGTACCAGTGAGATCCCAAAATTGCAAAAGACTCTATGCTTGGCTCTTAAAGATTTGGCTCTGGGGCATTCTGTAAGGTTGGGAATTGCATTAAAACCAGTATTTTTATTCCTTGATAGAACATAGAACAAACTTAAGTGATAATTCATATACCTTCATGATGAATCTTTGTGTTGTGGAGATGATGATGATTAGCAAGTTTTTATGTGAAGAAAATCATTCTTAACTTTTTCAGATTAATTGAATTGCATTGTGAGGTGAGGGAGAAGCAATTCTCTCATTTGGGATGGTAATGTACTTGTGACATTGTTATGGCCTTGTTCACATGCGTGGCTACACTGACATTCCATTCAAGAGACTAACAGCTCTCAAATATGAATGATTATTAGTTTAGTGAAGCTAGGGACTTGGGGGAGCTGCTCTTTTCATGAATTGTGATGCTTCTGCTCCCAAGATTATTTCCTATTGCAGAATTAACCATAGGCCTAATCCTAATTATTTTGTTGTGTTTAGTCAAGATTAACTTGTAAACTGCAGCAAATTTTGGTCACACAACATCCAGGAACTTCTGCGATCAACAGCGTTGCTTGAACACTTGAAGCTTTTAGGATCTAGGGGGTGCCCACACTTATTCCTCCACGATATTTTCATATCACTGCTTTATCAAGGGAAGAAAATTGTTTTGATGCTATAGGAGGATGATCTGGGTGCAATTGAGTCAATCTTAGGCGATTTAGTAGGATATTTTGTTAATACTAGGCATTAGAAGTTATGTGATATTTATAATCAATGTTATACCAACTTTTGTTTCTGCAGGCCACAACTTACGCCAGCTAAAATAATTGGGGGTATAGAGAAGGTATAGCAATTTCATGGAGCTAACCAAGAGAGGAAGCCACTTGCTAACTTCCTCTTGGTGCTTGTCTCTTCTCTAGTCTGCAAGTTCATGGGCAAAGTTTTACTTTGTTTCTTATTATGTGAGACAAAAAATGGAAAGAGTCCTGTGCTTGGGAGTCCTAGCTTATTAAGGAATAAGAAGTCTGTTTAGGGTTCAAGTAATTTAAGATTATTGTAGTATTCACTAATTTTGCAATACAGATATTTCCTCTTAACCCGCTTCTATTGTTTTTGCATGTTTTACTTCATGCCTGAGCATTTGTGGGCTAAGGCTTAACCTAAGGTTGCGCATATGATGATAATTTGTTTCCCAAAGAATGTTTAGGCACTATCATAATGTCTATTGTATATTATGTTATGTAGCATGGTTCTTTTACCAATCATAATTAGATCCAGAGTTCTGTTGGTTTTTGGAGTAGACAACTATGTAATAGGCATGTCAAATCAGTTAGCACTTGATCTTGTTGTTGGGCATCTAAGTTATTTTCTGAGATTTTTAGTTTGTGTTAACTCTAATGGTGATGTTCAGATCCAGGAAAGTAATGAAGCAAGGCAGAAATTCTCGAATGCAAAGTCAATTTCATCAGCCCAATTCTTTGGTGACCAGAATGATACTAATCAGGAGGCTCAAATCTCCTTGCAAAAATTCTCGGTATGCTCTTGTCACAAACCTTACTAAGAACTTATTTTTAGATGTTTATATATATATATATATATATATATAGAGAGAGAGAGAGAGAGAGAGAGAGAGAGAGCTAATTTGGCTACATTCGAATGTAGTGAAGCTTAAATCTAATCACTTTCTGTACCCTTGGATCCCCATAGTTCACGGATCCCAAAGGTGGGGTGGCTTTGGGATCCGTGTAGATTCAAGGGTGGGGGAGATGATTGAATTTTGAACTTGACTACATTCGAATGTAGCTAGATCCCTCCTCCCCCCCTCCCCCCCAACACACATACACACATATATAAAGAAACAGAGGAGGGTTCAAGTTATACCAGGTATCACTTTTATAAAGTTATATCCTTTTTGAATTAGACGATAGGGGTTTCATATTGATGATCCAAGCTGTTGGATGTGACTTATATGACTTATACAAAAAAAAAAAAAAAATCAGGTGATTTGGTGACTCCTATCCTATGCAAGGTCAAAAATTGGATAATTTAAATAATATAAAGTAATAATATTTTTTGATGACTTGATGCATAAGCTATATGTCTTTAAAGAGAACATATCAATAATCATATGATTATTGATATGTAAGCTATTTGGAGAGAGCATATCATATCTAACGACTGGGATCATTAATGTGAGACCTCCATCCAATTCAAAGAATGTGCAAGTCCCTTAGAGTTATATTTAAACCCTGTGTATATAGAGGTAAACTTGGCCACATTCGAATGTAGCTAAGTTCAGGATATGGTCGCCTTTCCAACGTTGGATCCACGGCCGAAGACATTCCATCTTTTTCATGTTTTGGAATCCGTGAACTGTATGGATTGAAGGGTGAGGAAGGTGACCAGATCTTAAACTTGGCACATTCGAATGTAGCCAAGTTCAGGATCCGATCACCTTTTCCATTCTTGAATCCACACAAATCCCGAAACTGCCACTTTACCTTTTTTACTTTTTTTATCTTTGCAATCTGTGAACTATATGGATTCAAAGGTGGGGGAGGTGACCGGATTTAGACTTGGCTACATTTGAATGTAGCAAAGTTTACCCTTATCTCTCTCTCCCTCTCTCTCTACACACACCCACACACACACATACATATAATGGTGGTTATATTAGTTCATCATGATGTGTCAAATCCTGTTTCTCATCTCTGGAGATCAGCATGTTGATTTTATTGCATTCTACCGCAGATGGTTTCACAGAATCAACTGTGATTTAGATGTTATTTCTTCAACTGTTCAAAAGCCACTTGTTTTATCTTACCTCTTTGCAGGGCTCAACTTCCATTTCAAGTGCTGATCTCTTTGGTCATGATGTGAATGATGCTCAACTTGACCTGACTGCAGCAGATCTTATCAACCGAATTTCATTCCAGGTAATTTCTTGAACACGAGATGTTATATGCTGATTGATCAAATATGTATATGAGGGCCATCTTCTACAAGCATTTTTAAAAGGGTTGTACATTAGGGGTGATGAGTGGTCTTTATATTCAGTTCATTCTCCATGCTTGCAATTTGCTACTGCTACCACAAGGATGCTGCCTTTACATCTTAAATTATTTCTTGAGAAGCAGACAATCAAATATGTTGGCTTTTAGTGTAGGACCATAGTTTATTCATAAATGCCTTAAAAAGTGTTTGCAATATGCATTTTCTCCATATGGTTTGCTTAGATATCTTCCTTCCTTTTCTCAGGCATCACAGGATATATCCTCCCTGAAGAACATGGCTGGAGAGACAGGGAAAAAGTTGACTTCTTTAGCTTCCAGCCTTATCAGCGATTTTCAGGATAGAATCCTCTGAGCGTGCCTAATGAGATCACATTCATATACATGTCTAAAGAACAGCTGCTTATTCCAATACTGGATCAATCTCAACATTGAAGGAGGTTGCCGGCCTAGTCTTAGATTTTATCAGGGAGGCTGCTAGCTCTAGCGTCGTAAATTTATCTCATAAATTTTTACAGAGATACATTGTTCAGCAGTCCTAGTTACTGTGCTTGACGTTTGCCATGGTGGAAGCATGTGGAGCTTGTAGAACCGACAGCAGAATGTTGTATTTGGATCGTATACTTCTTAGAGCTCTGAGAAGTTTGGTGTTTGTATTTCTGGACATGGCAATTACTTGATTCCAGCACCGATGCCTTGCGGATGTTGTCATTTATTTTATATATGTTGATGCTTGTCTGCAGTAGAATTGGCACAATTTTTCCGTTGCAAAATATCATGCAAGCGGTGGCAGGAATTTATTTCACACGTAGCTCTGGGTGTGCAACTGGTAAGAATGTTCTTTAAGTTGCAAAACAAGATGTTCCTTGCCTTTGAGGAAACCAGATCCCTCTCTCTGTGTTTCTACGGATCCTGGCTAGGGATCATAATGTTGGTTAACCTACTACTAGTGAAGGAGGGCATTGTTACTGTTATCGCTATCCTCATAAGAAGTGGTTACGCAAACCTAGATAATTTGTATCATGTCTCCTTTCCTCCTTAATGAAGTAAATCCAGGTGGCTTAGTTTGTTCCAACTTAGATTGTGGCTCAATGAAGTATGTACCAAATAGTACAATTTGTTTCAGCTCCGTTTATTTCCAAAAAAAAAAAAAAAAAAATCAGGTGCAATTATGCCGATCGGTTATTAAAATTTCAGATGCCTTCCGGGCGAGGTATTGGTTTGCCCTCCTCGCTGGTAGTCTAAAGCCTGGAAATTGGAATCAGATGAACAGACAACAATGATAACACAAAACTTTAATCCCAAATAATTTGTGGTTGGAATCCTCTTTCTTGGTACCAAACTACTTGGAACTAAATGGACAATCGCGTAACCAAAAAAAAGCTTTAATGGACAATATGTTATACGGTCTAGGGGATTTTCAAACGATAAAAGTTGTTGAGACCTGGGATTAGTGCCAATAAACTTGGAAAGTTGCTGAGACCTGGGTTTACTGTCAATAACCCGCGTCCGAGCCTCCGCTGATTTCGATTGGTTTCTTGCTATGCTCGTTCTTGGAGGAGGAAAAAAAAAAATTTATTTAGAGTTTTAGCTTGTCCCTTGCTAGCTGCACTTTTTTTTTTTTTTTTTTGGGTAACAGCTAGCTGCACTATTTGAAGTTTGAGAATTGTCACCGTCCCTAACAAGCCAGGAGAGAGAGAAAAAAAAAAGAGAGAGAGATTTAAAATTGATATGATTGAATGAACTGCAGGTTCAAAGAGTGAAGGAGGGCTCCGGATTAAAGATGTGGCCACTTTCAATAAGATTTTGCTTGAATTTGGAAACTTCTCTCCGTAGAAGTCCTTGCCTCTTGAAAAATCCTTACTAATCAAGCCTACGAAAAGAATTAGAAAGAGAAGCAACGGAAGCCCGGTATCAATCAAGATTTAAGTGACTTTTGAAACAGCACCTAATTCTATTAGAGAATTGGATCCGATATTTATTTTTGGGAAGATTCTTGGTTGGGTAGCTCTCTATTCTATGGCCTTTTCCTGGATCTCTTCACTTGCTCAATGAAATCTAATGCTCTGATCTCAGCTCTAAAATGAGCGTATGCAGGAGCTTCAAGAGATTCTTGTTGCAGTCTCTGCTTCTTTTAGCCAAGGCCGACCCCTTTGTTAAATCATTCTATAATTTCATCAACTGTGGAGATATCTAATGGCTCTACTTCAAGCCAATTGAAAAGCTGCTGTGCCATATAAAGTATAAGTTTTTACGTAATTTACAATTAAAAATAGGCTTTAGACTAGAGAAAGAATCTCAAAGAAAGATCGAAATGTTAGCACGGAATGTTTATTATATGGGAACCTATCGAGATGGTATCCCATATTTTTATCTTCTATCCCCTCTCAATCTTTGGTTATCTTTTCACTTAAACCTTCCTTCTAAGCCGAGGAATTTTCACCACTTGTGGGACCAATAAGCATCTGAAACCAGGGATTTTAGTTTCTGAAAATTTTCTTACTACCTAGGTAATCTCATCCCATGACCAGTGAACTGCAGGTTATTTTAGTGGTTATTTCACTATACTTAAAAAACTAGGGAGATTCTGTTTTCGAGTTTTGAACAGTCTATCCTGGCAGGAATGTTTTTAAGAGATTCTGAGGGTCTTGAATAGCCTATCCTAGCTGGACTGGAAATAAATGATCACTATATATGTTCTAGATACCTGCTACATTTATTGGCCAAGATCTCACCTGAAGATATCATATAATAATATCTTAAATATCTTTGTTTCAAAATATCTAATATAATAATCTACTGGATTGTGGCATTGGCATATAGAGAAGGTGAACGGTTTCGAAGAGTCACCCGGCATAGATAAAATTATACGAGTATGGCAGCGGATAAGGATCAGTCCCTCCTGGTCTCTTTACCGAGAGAGATGTAATTTTTTTAAGTCTACCGAGAGCGATGTAAAGCCCGTATTTTTTTTGACGGAAGAGTTTTACACGTAAGTAACGGTATTAAAGGTCGAGTAGAACTCGTTCCGTGGGAAAACTTCAAAGGCGTTGGGATGTTATATAATTGAAATAGATATCAATAAAAAATATTAATTTTTCTTGAGAAACCTTCTATTGATTCTTTTCAAACCTACGATGGGTATCACGATTCATTTCAAAGCTTCAAACTTCCATCTAACGGGGCCCAGGAGAGGTTTGTTTCCCATTACGAGTTGAAATATTTTTGACCCTATTGCATACGTTCAAAATATACTGCTTTCTCTCCCAACCGGATAACTGTATTTTATGTAACAACTCTGGCAACCTAAGAACCAAGCGTTTACATAAAGGAAGAATTTCAGAAGAGGGAAAAATGACACAAGAGTCACAGATAAAAATCTTTTTTAAATCAGTAAAATTATACAGAGGATAGAGCATTTGGACAAGAGAGGGGCAAAGTCATGGAACATCAACAACATCAACATTGACGCAAGAAGTTTCATCGAAGTGTTTGGAAAGAGAATAGGAGCTTTAGATGAAAGGATTATTGTTGGCAGCCACTCCAATCAACTATAGAACCTCTAGAGGTTAGTCAAGCTCAAAATACACTTCGGAGTCATTTATAAACAAACCACGTCGGATAGAACGAGGGCTAAGGCTCTGGTGAGACGCCGGCGTTAACTGTGCTGCCGCTGTTGCTTCCCTAGGAGGGCCATCCTCACCATCCACATAATGTGCATCTAAACTCATTTTCCTTCTTTTCTTAGTGGGACGCTGGCTTTTACCCTGAGGACGTTGTTTGCGTAAAGCCGGGCGCTGCGTGGCAAGGCAGGCCAGAATGCCCGACCTCCGTTCACTAGGCATTCCCCTCACCAATCTTTTAACTGACTCATCCATGGGCACATCCTTCATGGTCTTGGGGGTGGGTTTCCCTACTTCCCTAGTGCCCTTCGGTTCCACTTGGAATTGTGGAATAAGGTGATTCTCCTTCTCATCTTCTGTAAAATTATGGCATAAAAGGCAAAAGGAATAATATAAAATGAATGAATATAATTTCCTTTAAGATGAAGTATCACATGATCACAAGAAAACGTTTAATAACTAAAGGAATAAATAACCCATGTATAATGATGAGAGCAAGATAAGCCGGCCTTCTAGAAAGCTGATTTCTAATTACATAACTCAACGTTCTAACTAATTTTGATTGAAAAACCTTACCCAATGACTCATCATGGGAAATATCAATGATATGATGCTCTGGGATAGACTCCCTGATGCGATGTCTGATGCACCTCTCCGGCACAGCTTCGGATGACCCTTCAACAAGACTCTTATTGTGGCATGCTTTCACAGGAGCTGCAACATGGCACCCTCCTTCGTCATCACCATTGTCATTGTCACCGTTAACAAGAGAGAGATTAGAGCGTAGGCTGGTGAGGTCTTCATCCTTCCTCCATGTTTCTCTTGAATTGCTGCAACTAGCCTCTCCAATGGATGGTGAAACAAGATCTTGATCTATATTATCCAACACAGACACTGGGGAAGCATCACTGCTGTCATCTGGGTGGTGCATCTTCTGTGCCTCCATTAAAGTTGAAAACCAAGGTGAGGATCCCTGCTTTACATAGAAAAGGATAAAGGCTGCTTCCTTTAACACAAAGGTTTCAGAAACTCTGGCCACCTGCAATGGACATGGAATCGTTAGAACCATAAGCATACCTGAGTAACAAGTAAAAATATTGATAGAACACTTGCCCTGGAATCATCCATTCGGTACCATGCTGTTGGGGAGGAACGAACTGTGCAGTAATAATGTCCACAATGAGGTGTACCATCATGCACCAGGACCGCATAGAGATCATATTTTAACTGCACCTGCCATATGAAGCATGATAAACAGTCAGAACTTATTTGTGCGCAAAAATGTATACCGGTTGGGAATAGAAGGGATGCTCACTCCATCCTCTGGGCAGCTAAGAAAAGGATTCAAATCCAGTTCCAATGGATACTCCACAAACTTATCAATCTTCGTAGTGAAAAAGCCACTGCTGTTGAATCGCTTGAGTTGAAGTGCAACTACTTCTGGAGCTTGGTCCAGCTTGAGTTGTTTCTCCATGAACACCTGAGAGTTGCAGCCTCCACAAGTGAACTTGGCTTCAGGATCATCAATTTTCTCAACCTTGGTGAAAGACATCAGAGCATCTGTGAGAGCGTCTACATCACCGATCTCCAAGCTGAGATCAAGCACGGGCTCAAAAGTGTCTGAGCAGTGACCACAATCACAGCATCGCAACTGAACCAATGGAACAGTGATTCAATGGAACAATGATAGCATTAGTTGAAATGTCATAGAAGAAACTGGAAACAAGTTGAAATCAGATTTCTATATCCGGTGGAAAAGGAAGGACTTGACAGCAGTTACCTGGCTTCTGAGACGGCCTCCGAAAATCTGCTTGACAAGGCTGTCTTTCTCCAAGGAACATGGCTGGTCCAAGCTATCCAGCAAAGCATGGAGAAATTCATGAGCATCCTCTTGTTGACCCAGCTGAAAACAAGACGATATTTCTGGAAATCACTAGGTCAAGAAGAACAATGTCATATGTTAATCTTTACTTCCTGGGCAATAAGAAGGCACTTATCTCTGTTTTTTTTTTTTTTTCAAAGCGCAAGAAAAAATTTATTCAATTTGGATCAAATATAACAAATTTTGAAGCACCAAGATAACTTCGAATTATCTAAGCTAATCATGCTACACCCGAGACCATAGAGCTTAAAACCTATCCTAGGATTATACCAAAAAGAGGGAATCACCCTAATTTCAAGGGTCTAACTGTTGCTAGGTTATTAGATGACATCAGATTGGTTCAAGGGTCATAAATCATCATAGTTGCAATTACAGGCGACAAAAATGGTAAAGAATTATACCCTGTGGTTAATTCAGAATCCATTCGAGATTCAACATGAGAACAAAGAAATAAACCATGATTCACCTATAAACTCATAATAACCCATCCGGTCAAAAACAAATCCCAGATAAATTAACATATGAGTAGATGAACAGAAACTAATCATTAAATAATCAACCCATAGAAGACATAAAAAGCACATCAAAATTATTCAAAGGATACTGTTCAGATTATCAGCAATCTTTGTTGGGGCGATAACGCATCCTGACTTGAGCAAACTGAGGTTGATGTGTTCTCTCAGCGCACAGAAACAGCAGAATTCCCCATCAACTCCTGAAAAGTTTTCACAAATTCTAACGTCTACGAGATCGGAAACAATATGAAAACCCAAAAAATAGAAAAATAAATAAACAAAAAAAGACATCAAGGATAACAAAACAGTCTTTGTTCTAAATAGAGAACCAAATCTCATACCAGAACAAGTAGAAGAGTGATCGACCGACGGAAGTTTCTGCACTAGCGGAACCGTATGTGTGAGGCACTGAAGAACCGCATTGAGAAAGCACGTGTTCCCCAAATTCCTGAGAGCGGCTCCCTAAACCAAAACCGAAACAAATAGATTCACGATAAAATCACAAAAAATATGCGATTTTTATAGAACAGAGATAGAAAAAGGACAAAACTAATGCAGATTAGGGCTAATTACTACGAGACGCGGCTCGCCATTCGAAGGAGGCGGCGAAAGGTAGGATCTTTCCATATTCCCCGTATGAGAGCCCTGCAGGAAAACCGAAGAAGAAGACATTGAGGGCAAAATCCCTGAAAAAACACTGATAATCTGGGGAAAACAAAAAAAAAAAAAAACCAAAAAACAATATACGTACAATAGGGGGATCGGGAGGAGGAAGTTGCTCGAACTCCATCGCGAGCTAGGGTTTTTTCCTGATTTCCATAATCTGGATAAAGAGCCAGATTATCCGAAGCAGAAGAGATTAGGGTTAGGGTTTCAGACGAGTTTTCCCTATTTATAAGAAATCGAAGGGTTGGGGAGGAACTCGCGGCCTTTTGAAAGAAGGGAGGCGCCATCTAATTTTGGAGGCGGAATTTTATTTTCATAGCGCGGCTTTCGGTTCCATTCCGAGTTCGGCTAAACTCAAAACTCTACACGCACGCCTGGAGCGGACTCTGTCAAGAGGACTCGTGGACTACATGGGGACCCTGTCACCGCCTTGTCACCGGTGAATCGTATAGAGGTGCGAAATTATGCAGTTCCCCGGGTCGATTGATCAACGACTGGAATGCCTCAAAAGCAAAAGTTTACCAAATATTCATCAAGATCCCAAATTATTCGTTGAACGTTAGACTCAAATGACGAATGACTAGAGAAACCATTGTCAATACGGCATGAACATCGGTTTGGGATTTATTACTTAAAAATGAGCTTGATTCGTTTACGTGAGAGAGAGCCGTATTGATACAAATTAAAAAGTTATTTTTTTTTTTTTTTTCTCAAACTTTCACTCAATTTATTCTTATGCTTCAAGAATGCAACATTTTTGACTTGCTATTATATAACATTGGTTATGTGTTGCTCTATTAATCAGTATCCATATTTATGCTAAAGTGGCATATTAATTATTTTATTAATTTTAATTAATTTTAAGTAACGAAATATAAAAATATAATATTTTTAAATTATGAGAGGCTAAGTTATAATAATTAAAAGCTTGAGGATTAAAATAAAATTTAAGTGAAAGTTTGACTATTAAAAGCATATTTTAGCCAATTAAAATTTTCACATCCTTAATTTTCCTATCATTTATGTTTGGCTCATATATATTTAACATCTTACTTTTAGTCTCTATGCATAATTTATTTATTTTTATATGAAATTAGGTCTTTTCGTATGCATCGTTTTCTGTATCTAAGCTGCACTTTACAAGCAAGAACGAGATTAAACATAAAATAATTGTTAGAATTAAAGGCCACGTGCAATGCTTTCATTTAGTAGGGATTGAACGTAAAATAATGATTAATCTTCTCAATCGCCCCTTTTAACATTAGTGAGCCAAACAATCCACGTATAGATTGATATTAATGATAAGATCTCTCCTATTTGTTTTTGGTTATCTACCACTGGTAGATACATAAAGAGCCAACGGTTGTAAAGCATGTTTGCATTTGTAAATATGATATCATAACGAAGTAAATAAGATCCGCAAGATTTCTGAATTTGCTCCATCCAAATCCGGCCCAATTATATCCTAACGTCAAGCATGTAATCGCCTCTACTCATCTATTAGTTCTTTATGTATCACGACAAATCTGTTCAAAGTTAATTAATGAAGGTCACTCAAAGTTGTGGATTCATAAATAGATTTTAGCTCAAGTAATGTAAGCAGCTCATTAAAGATACGATGTTCAAACATACTGGTGCAAGCAAGCAAATGGAAAATAGTTATTGGCCTTGCATCAGCTCCTTAAGGATTTTTGATTCAGGATAAAAAGTTGTAGCCTTACAAGAATAATTTCAAACTAGAAAAATAGAATAATCTCATGCCAGTAATTTATGGCTAACAACTTAATCTGTCAATATATATACATGTAAATTGATTCCCATAGTAGTGTCTAATATTTTAAACTCAACCATGCCATATTCACAAGCTATATTTGATTCTATACTAATCTCTTTGGCCCACAATTCTTTTCCGATGTCATCGATTAGGCCAGAAATCATTTGAATACTGCCAAAACTGATACCGCATATCAATAGTATCAACGCATAGTGCCTTAAACCTAATTATGTCATATTCACAGACCATGATTGGTTCTATATGAGTCTCTTTGACATACTATTCTTCCTCGATGCTACCACTACCACATCCCAGTGGTTAGTCCACATGCCCACATCATAACAACTCATATTCAAACAAAGTTATAACAATAACATAATCAAAATAACATTCTATATTGTTCTCATATATCTCAAGTTAAAGCTAAAATCAATCTATAATCAAAAATAATATATCACAACGCACATACACACACATGCATATATATATATATATATATGTGTGTGTGTGTGTATGCTCCATACATAAATCATCACGAACAATTCAAAATATGTTGAGAAATCCAACAATAAATTCATAATGTATGTATGCATGTAAGATATAAAAACATATTGCATAATAGCAGGCATAGAACTTCTATCTCGATTGCTAATTCAATCTCCTTTATAGTATTTATTAATAATAGTCAATCTACTAAATGATCACCTGTAATTATAAACATAAATAATAATTAATTTACTAAAATTTATAATTAAAAATACCTTTATATCTTTCTAGCCCACATATGTAAAGTTACCATTTTACCCCTTCTATCTAAACTTAATTAGGTTAGTCATAGCTTAATTAGGCTCTGATTAAGCAAGTGAATTAAGCATACACTTGCTTAATTGCAACAATTAATCCTTAATTAGGTCATTTGGCAATTTAATTAATTAATTTACTAAAAAAATGCTAATTAGCTAATTATCAAATTACCCTTCTATTTCACTAGTTGTTAACCCTATGCATATTTACCTTTAATTATACTCTAATTATTATTCAATGATACTAACCACTAGCTAAACAATGTTTCTAACCAACAAATTAAGTTATAATGAACTTACATTAGCTTACTTAGATCATTAGAATTAATTAGGTCACTAGTATCTTTAACTAGAGTTTAATTAGGTTAGCCTTTCACCAATCTCACCAACCCATTTTAATTCAGAAAAAAATTAGCATTCTGGTTGATAATAAAAATTAATTTCAGTAATTAATTCACTTCTTGAGCCAAATTCTGGGTTCCGGTTCAAAGAATATGGGCCCAACTAACAACTTGGTTCATTGTTTTCAGTACATTGAATCTCATCATGGGCCCAGCAAACTAGTTGGCTAAATTGGTTCAGGGCCAAGGCTCAAGTCCAGGCCATTAATATGTCAGGTTTGGAGCCCTTCTTTGATCTTGGCCCTGGTCTTCTTGAACAAAACCAAATTCAGCCCATAATGCTATTGAGTGTTGCCTAAATGGCTAAACTCCATTAGGTTAAAATATAGGATTTTGGGTTCGATCTATTACATATGGGTTTGAACCCAACCGATAATTCAGCCCATCAAGTGTTAGCTGGTTCAAATAAACCAGGATCAAATGGGTTAACATAAGAGTTTTGGTCAATAGATTGGGTTCAGATCCAATTGTGTTTAGCCAATTTGATTTCTTAAACCAACTAATTGAATCAACCGATTCGCTATGCTGAACTGGTTCCTAATTGGGTTTAAAACCAAGAAGACCCGAGTCATCTTCTTTTTCCTCGTGATGGAGAACCCCACTCCGGCCATGGCTGCACTTCACCCGAGCAAGCTGACCATTGCGTCAGTGGTCTTCTTCTCCGCCAGCGAACATCTAACAAAGGTTGGATCTCACCTCCGATCTACCTCAACGTGGCCGGAGCAAGAAATTCTTGCTAGATTTTTGGCGAACTCCCCCCCCCCCCCCACCCAAACAACAAGATTCAAGCTATAATCCCATTAAAAAGGTCTTACTCTTACTTATCATGCTGCCTCTACCATTTATTTTTTTAAAAAAAAAGAAAACAGAGGAATCGGAGCTTACCTGGGTGCCGTTTGGTGAAGATGGCGACGGCCGACTACCTCAAGTGGTGTTCCACACTCCGACGAGGCTTCCGATGCTCCATCAAGGAGTCGAACCAGATTCCTTTCATCTTTTTCTTCTTCTCCTTCTCTTCCTCTTTTCTTTTCTATTCTCTTGATCCTGATGCTAGCGGAGCCTTGTCCGACCTTGTCGGAGCTTGGGTCGGCGCCGGCAACAAGGTAACTAGGCTAGATTCCACTGTGATTAACTCCTCTGTTCTACTACATTTGAATCCCCTGTTTTGCTGCTAATCTAGGTAATTCGGCCGTTGACCCTTTTTATAGAGGATTTAATCCCCAGACCCACTTGATCTTAAGCCATCATTGCAAGATAAGTTAGTCAGGATTAATGTTTTAGAATTTTGCGAAGCATGGAAGGAGATGATTGTTGGAATGAAGTTGAAATGATGAGGAATATTTAAGCTAATTAGCAATTAGCTGGTTTGATTTAAATCTAAAACCAATAGGTTTTGGTCTCATTAAGCTGATTTAATTAAGTCAATTTAAACATCACAGTTTGCTTCACTGTTCATCACACTGATTCTATTCCAATTAAGCCAATTCAGCACGGTGAACCCAATTCATTCAAATTAAGTCAGTTCTAAGTTAGTTTTCCACCAAATTGAATCGATTCAGACCAATTCCTAATATTAGACTTAACCCTAGTCAAAGCAAAATGATGTTCCTTGGTGATCAGACCCAACCTTGGTTCCAATTTTATTGATTTAAATCCTAGGTCAAACCAAATTAGTCTCTGATTTAGATATCATTGCTGTGAACTAATCAGACCTGAACCAGAGATTGAACCAGACTTAATTTGGATTCGATTTTTGATGAGCCAGAATTCGGATTAGGTTCAAATAACTGAATTAGAACTAGACGTAAACCCAGTTCAGTGAATCAGAACTTTAACCCGGACATATTTCACTGAATAAGAACCCAATTGGACCCAAATTGATGAACTAGAATGCTAAATTAGGTCTAATTAATTTGGGTTCAAGCCCAATTAAACCTGATTTGATCTAATTGAATCCTAATTGTTTGAATTAAATCCTAATTAAGATAGTGAGCCAATTAAGTTCTAATTGACCTAATTAGGCTACTATGAGTCTAATTAAATTTAATTAGATTAGGATGTATCTAGATTCAATACTAAGTGCTCAATCTAACAATATTAAAGATTAATTCATGTATGATGATGCTTATAGGTGATCATATTATTGGTTGATTGAAATTGATGAAGGAATATAAGAGGACTTTGAATTAGCAAGCGAGGTAGAAATCTTACATCTACTCATATGTGATATACTTGATTTTATTACATACATATTTACAGCATGCATTATTGATTAGAAGCGTCATTATCAGCATATTTTGACTAGGCCCATATATGGCTTATATAAATTTTATACTATGATAGCATGATTTTATAATGCCGATGATGTAGATTTAAAAATCTGATTTGAATATCAGAACATGAAAAAATATGATAGAATGGCATTAATATTTGATGTGTGGACTAATCATGGATACATGGAGATATGCTATTAGTGACCGAAGCTTACCAGTGACTAGACTTGTATTTGCTAGTGACCGGGGCTCACTAATGAACAGTTCGATGGTGATGATTGTATATTTATCGGTGATCAAGGTTCACTTATGAACGAATCGGTGATAGTGGTTAGTAACCGAGGTTCACTGGTATTTGGTGCAATGATAGTGACGACAAGTTTACTAGCGTAGAATTAGCCTAAGCATGACATCATATGATGATCAGACTAGGTTTACCATCCGTGGTAGTTTTAGGATAACAAATGGAATGACTTCTTTATTAAATTGACTTTTTGAGGCTCGCATGTTAGAGGAAGGCTCTGGACTTGTACTGCAATCCAAACTTGATTTTGCATTGGTTTGCGGTGATTTCCTTCATTTTAGACAAAACAAATCATCAGTGCCTATAGAAATCTGAAAAACCTGTAAATATTTTGAATATCACTTGGCACTTGATGCCCGGTGAATTTTGCTTGCAACTGCAGTTTCTAGGTTCTACAACCGTGATTGAGGCTTATACTTGATTATCTTTTTTATCCCCTTCGTTTTGATTACCTTATATTCCATGAAGCAGTTCTTGCTGTGTTCTTTTTTGTAGGCAAAATAGTTAATTCCAAGTTCACTAGAACAATGACATGGTGAAGGCATCAATCAAATGCATGTTGAATTAGTTGGTGGGAAGTCATCACTGAAGCAAAAAGAAAAATGAAAATCAGAAGATAGAGGTTTATAATAGTATATCGAGCACCCTTAGTGAGAAGCCAAAATATGATTGGACAATCACGATGTAGAGACAAAACAAGCACCGACCAATAAAAAGCCATGGAAGTTTCTACGGGTATCATGGATGCAAGAATTCGTGGGACTGCAAGAGGAAGAAGAAAAGAGAAAATGACAAAAGGAATCCCAGCGGGTTAATGATGGAAAATGGCACCAAAAAATCGTTAAATATATATATATATATATAGGTGAGGATTAATCTGTATGTTAGTCAAGCGGTTGAGAAAGATATGCACTTCACCGATCTTCCACGAATGCACCCTATAGCAAACCTGGAAGGAGACAAATGGAGAGCAAATGCCATGCTTTAATCCTTTGTCATCGCTTCCTAGTGGGTCTGGATTGAGTTTAGTCAATATCCAACCAACATTCACATAGGAATATTGGATTTCTATCATCTGGAGTACCAAATGGCAACAATTAACATAGTGACATTTAAGCACCTCGATCATGCACACACTACATTTAACGGCCGGGACATAGAGATATCATTTTATAGAAGCCGTTGCTGAGGTTTGCCAATCTTGCACCTTTGACCTTCTCTAGATTTCGTTTCTTTTGAAGAAAGTTTGATTTGAGAGTAATCTGATCAGGAGGTAAATAGAGCACAAATGCGCCACTTATTTACCATCAAGTGATGACAGGAATAACCATGTTCTTAGAGAGAGGTTACCCTTCATCCAGTTATCCATGTATAGGCTTGATTCAAACCCAAGTCATTGGATACCATAGACCTGACGACAACCAATTGCACAAGTGGACACGCATGGAGATCTGAAGACTAGTTTTTTGCTTTTTTTTTTTTTTTTGGTAACAATAAAGGAGATTAGTGTCTCAGTAAGATTACTCCCCTGGCGCCTGCCATGTCCAGCTGGTTCAACTCAGGTGGCAATACCGGCTGTGAATCCCGAATGCCTTGAATCCGGTGTTTAGCAGTCCAATTTGTTAAAAAACCAGCTACTTGGTTTGCTTTCCCGGAGACATATCCATAATTAAAATTTGAAGCTGATGCACATAAAGACTATATTTTTGCGGCATGGATGACACTAATTTATTTCTTCATGAGTCCAAGCTACCGCCGTGGAAGAATAACCTTACAAAATAATATCTAAATCCTGAAATCTTTGTCTGACGTCGATCATGACATACCATATAGCATACATCTCAGCAGACGAAGACTCTTAAAGAATTTAATTGGGGTACGAATTACCTGCTAAATGATGAAGTGATTAAAATGATAGCAAAGGATTAAAACTTGGGTGCCTATTTAAATCCGCGCGTTGCATGAGTTGCTGCACGGTATTAAGCACAATATGAATGAAGACATATGGTACATTCTCATATGTCCATAGTTAAGTTAAGGTAGAAAGACACGTATGGCAATCACTTAGTAAGGCAACCATAACAGTATGATTAGGGCTTTGCGCTTTATACAAGAAAGTAATATTCTTATTTTCAGGAAAGTTTCGCGTTGGAGATTATTTGAAATGCACGTAGTAGTAATTATTATTAAAGGACGCCGAGCGTAGCATTTTAAAGAAAAGTGACTGCAATCGGACTCCTGACAAGGTATTTGCCGGAAACCCATTTAAGCTGCCCTTCTACGACTTCGCCTGAGCTCCTCTGTGGGGTGCCCTTGAGGGTGAATGCGACACTAAAACTTTGTTTTTCATCAACTTGGGAGAATTGCAGCGTACTCGGAGTAACGTCTACACGAACGTCTTCTGGTTCCTCAACTTCGATCGCGTAGACGGTGTCAGCATCTCCTACATTGGTCACCGTTCGACTGACCGCCGTCGCGGAAGAAGGTGAAGTTCCAAGCTGCACCGAGATTGAAGGGTAGTTCAAGTCTTGTGGACGTATGCGACGGACCTGTGAGCAGCGGACTATGCCACGAACGATAGCTGAGACTTCTCCGTCCGTGTACCCCAAACCACAGAGGTAGTGGACGTAATCATAGTAATGGAGATCATAAATCAGGCCTGGATCGTTGGCGGCGCGTGGGTTGATATGCCCTGCGCCCATGACGAAGACGCTGGCAGCCGTGCCATTGAGCTGATCGGTGATGGGATTTCCGGTGTCGTCTAACCTGTATGCAGTTGTTATGAGTGCTGATTTGATGGCGGCTGGAGACCAGGATGGGTGAGTGTTCTTGAGCAGAGCCACGACCCCAGATACATGAGGCGTGGCCATGGAGGTGCCACTCAGAAAATTGAAAGTCTTGGAGGTGCCGGTTGGATTAGCGCCGACCTCCCATGGCCATGCTGCTAGAATGTTCACGCCGGGTGCGATGATATCGGGCTTTATGATGCCGCCGTTCCGGAGGCTTGGCCCTCTTGAAGAGAAGGAGGCGACCGCCGGCGTCGGACTGGCTCCGAACTGCGTGCCATTGAAAATGATTGCTGCGGTAGCATTTGTCGTGTTTCTGAAGTACTTGATGATCTCCAATGCAGCTCTTCGTGGGACATTGGAGGAAGGCAGGCTAGGAGATGAGGCACCGGTTGTTGCACCTTCTTGCCACAAGTTCATGACTATCATGGCGGTCCCTCCGGCATTCTTGATGATCTCGGATCTTTTAACGTCATCGATGGCCAGGTTCCAGCACAGCACAATCTTACCTTGGACATCCATGTTGGCCATCGAGATATTGCAAGCATAGGCATCAGATGTCTTCAAATCACCCGGGTGCACCAGGGGCAACTGCTTCGATTCGAAGGACTCCGGTTGGTAGGCAGACTCTCCTTGGAATTCCATCCCATTTCCAAGCCTCACGATGGCTTGTATCCTTCTGCTCACAGTGCTCGCTCCAACTGTGAGGATCCAAGGAGCATCGTTAGCAATGATGCTTTTCAATGGCCCATCGTTCCCCGCAGCAGCGCAAGGGACGATTCCCTTTGTCATTGCAGCGAATGAGCCAATGGCAACGCTGTTCTGATAGTCGCGCACTTTGGTTGAGCCAAGGGACATGGAGAGGATGTCGACGTCGTCGCGGATGGCTTGGTCTATCCCTTTCAGTATATCACTGTCAGTGCCTCTGGTTTCGCCATGGAAATCATAGAGCACTTTGTAAATTGCCAGGTGAGCTCCAGGAGCCGTCCCAGATGCCGTGCCATTGGCGTTGCCAAGAACTTCGGCGTCGTCGACGAAGTTTCCTGCCGCCGTGCTGGCAACATGTGTTCCATGGCCATTGTCATCCTTAGGATTCGTCGTCCTTCCAAACCGAAATCCTACAGCCCCGACCAGCTTGTTGTTGCAAATGGGAGCCCCCCAGTAGCAGTTGCCCGACCAATAAGTCGGGGGAGGCGGCATCCCGTCGTCTCGAAAGGAAGGGTGAACAGGATGTATCCCGGAGTCAATCACCCCGATAACCTTCCCCTGGCCCAAGTTGGAGGGATACCAGAGGCCATCATCCCATTGGTTCAGGCCCAACATTGTTGGCGTGTAGGTCGTTTTGAGAACGTACTCGTTCTCGGGATGGGCTAGCACGAACCCATCCATGGCTTCCATGGCCTCCACTTCCTTTGGGGTCAGTCTTGCGGCGAAGCCACTGATCACATGGCGATAAGCGTAGAGCATCCGTGGCTCCCCCGAGTCTAGGGTGGAGTTGGGCAGGAAGGACATGTACCAGTTTACTTTGTCCCTGAAATTGAAGAACTTGGTGCCATTGGGCCTGTGGACGTGAACGATGTAGGTTTGCATGGGGGTAACGTTGGTCACCCGGTTGTTGATGATGGGGAGAGGCTGGCTGTGAGCTAGAAGTAGTGGACTGGATACCGCTGAGAGGAAGGAAGCGAGGAAGAGGATAACAAGGGATTTCTGAGTCTCCATATCCCTTACTAATTAACAGTGTGGACTGTGGAGTGCATGGGAGAAGCGAGAGGGGCTGCCTTTTATGCAGCCATAAGGCAGAAACTTTGCGTTGGCAAGAGATTTGGAGAGACGTTAATAATTGGTCAGATTATCAAGGACCCTTCGATTATAAGAAGGACACAACCACAAAAAGGAGCTGGCAGAAATCATTATATGCCTCAGTATATAATGTAGAGCATTATAAGTCGAATAATGTAGAGTATATGCCTCAGTACGTTAGGAACGTTCGTAGATTTACAGTCTTTTTTTAAATAACGGAAAATTATTTTCTGCTGGCCTCCCTTTTACTGTCATTTAATGACATAGAAGAGGTTGTGCAAAATATAGAGTTAACTATGTATAAAATAGGGATTATTAATATGTACTATAATAGTGTGTATAATATGTAAAAAAGATAATCAAATCCCTGGTGAGGGCCTAATCATCAAATGGCTGCCAAACCAAAGCGATGAAGTAATCTTCTCTAGAAAATCACAGATTAACAGGCGATAATTCAGTGAAAGTCCTTATTGCAAATTGATATTTGAAAATGACTATGATACTGACAAGAACAGTTTAGGCCTCCATTTGTAAGCAAGTCTAACAACTAGTCCCTCGTAAGGTAACAGGGTTTAGGTATGGTATAACTATTTTATGTATTTCAACATGCATGATTTCAGAGATATGGCATGAGCTTAGCGTGGTGCTTGACGCTTTCGGCATAGTTATGGAGCGTCTACTGGAACAATTAAGTCTAGTTATGAAGCACATAACCACTACTAAGATATTAGATATAGAACACATTTATTTTTTAAAAAAATTAATATAGTTTAAGTATAATATAGATATACCTTCCTAATGAAAATTTTTAAGATTTATATAATGTATTATATTTTAAATCTAGATAAGTTTTGCTGTGACTGTCAAGTCAATTTGAATTTAGATTTTGATGTATATGGAATTATTATCATGCGTAGCAGATCCAACTCTAAGGAGGGAGTTTTCCCTGGATTTGATCCTCAAACTCCAACAATTTAATTTTTTTCCTAGAAGTTAGTGAAAAGAATCTAATTATAATTATTATAGAAATTGAAAAGTTTGAGAAATACAATTACAGAGAAATATAGTTATATATATATATATATATATAGCGTGATGTACTATTGTACGGTAAATTGATGTTGGACTATTACAGTATTACTGGAAGGAAGAAAGTAGAGGGAAAAAAAAGAGAAGGAACCTGCTTCTTGAATGCGGCCAAGACTATTCACATCATTTTCTGCTATCATGTAGGGGAGGCATGCGCTTCTATTAAACAGGCATCTCTTAATATATATTTCTTTGTTGGAACAGTGCATCTGATGGGTTTTTTCAAAATTTTAGCGTTATTTTAAAATTATAAGACGTAAGAGTTCTCCGTTTTGTTGTTCGCCGTATTTAGAAGCCCCAACTCTCTCTTATTTACCTTTTGCAGAAGTGCTAGCAGTAGTTAAAACCACCCACCAGCGAAGTGCGAAGGCTCCATTCATATGCTGACGGGATGTGTATTTGATGCAAGGTCCACTTGGACAAGGGGGTACAGCGCATCTGTGCAAGGGATTGGATTTTCCCTTTCCCTCCTCATTTAATTCTAGCAAGCCCTCAGTCGCTAATGCCAGCTTTGACAACAAAAGTTTTCCATTGGTTTTTCATTCATTGAATTTTCATATTGATATTTATACCTCTATTCTTTTGTTCTAAAGAAAATAAATTTAAGAAGTAGATGTGCAAATTGCCAGACCTCAACGTGTACGTAAACACGTACAATATATATTTGTTTTAGCCAGAAATACTTCCCCAGTTTTGGGGGAAAAGAAGGCTCAGCCAGAAACACTTCATGCATTTTCTCAAGTCCGTATATTCGCTGCATTAGACTAAGGTATTATAAAGTGAATGGTAACGTAGGATGCTACCCTAGCCTTTGGAATTATAATCCAATCAAATTTCATATCATTTAACATGAAAAATTAGAAATGGTAAAGACTGTTCTTTTGGTTTAAAACCCATATAAGTTTAAATTTTTGCTGTAAAGACTTGGTTGGGATGACCCAAGAGGAGCAGCACGACCAAATGGATTTTGATACCTTTCCTCAAAGCATTTCTACACGACCAAAACTAACCCAAGGGACTCGTAACTGGCACTTGAAAACAAGGCAACCAGGGAACCTTTTGCTGAACCCCTTATGAGCACAGTGCTTTCATTTATATGGTTATATAATTCCGGATAAGTAATGACAACATACTGAATAAGTTGGTGTGGAACTGATCAAAGAAGTTAAATACATGACCACACAATGGAAGTAATCTTCCTTCAACATAAAAACACAATACATAAGACATCTCAAGGTTCACATTATTGTAGTTTAGGACACCGCTATCATTTTATTTTTCTATAGAAAGAGCGCTGTAATATATGCTGTTGATGACTTGCGAATAGCACAACTTATGAATCATAAGATATTAGAAAGCATTAAACATTAAAAATGCATGAAGAAACTGGACTGGAGGGGTTGCTGGGTAAGGGGGTTTTAGATAAACGTGACAGCAATGGGACTTCTCACAAAGTACTTGCCAGAAACCCAGGCGAGATGCCCTGCCGAAACTTGACCTGCGACTGGAGTGGTGCCACCGATGACGCTCAGAGTGATATTATAACTTTTCTTTTGATCAACCCTGGAAAATTGAAGTCTAGCAGGAGAAACATCTACACGTACTCCATCCGGCTCTTCAAATTGGACCCTGTAAAGAGTATTGGCATCTCCTACATTTGTGACTGTCCGCTTGATTGTCTTTGTAGTTGAATTTAAATCGAGATATGCTGCAATTGAGGGATAATTCAATTGTTCTGCACTGATCGTCCTCACTTGAGAACAATTTACTGTGCCTCGAACTATAGCTGTGACTTGATTGTCCGTGAATCCACTGCCACAAAGAAAACGAATGTAGTCTTGGGGCCGGATGTCATAGATGAGGCCTGGATCGTTGGCTGCCACTGGGTCAACATGTCCTGAGCCCATGGCAAAGACGCTGGCTGTGCCGTTGTACTGATCTGTGATGGGATTGCCATCGCGGTCCTTGGTGTATGCACTGGTCATGATTGCTGACTTAATCGCTGCAACCGACCAACTAGGGTGATTGCTCCGGAGCAGAGCCACAATCCCAGAGACATGAGGTGTGGACATGGAAGTGCCACTCGAGAATTTGAAAGTCCTGGAGGTATTAGTGAGATTTTGTCCGACCTCGAATGGCCAAGCGGCTAATATATTGACGCCGGGCGCGATGACATCTGGCTTGATGACGTTCCCGTTCCTGAGACTGGGGCCTCTGGAGGAGAAGTAGGCGACTGCAGGTGTCGGACGGACGCCAAATTGGGTGCCGTTGAAAGTGATCGCCGCGGTCGCGTTGGGCGTTGCTCGGACGTAGCGTACAATCTTTCGTGCATCAGCGTAGCTAACCTGTGCCGCCGGGAGGACATGAGGGCTAGAAAACGTTGTGTTTCCTAGTTCAGCATAGTTTAATAGTATCATGCCGGCCCCTCCCGCCGCCTTGACTGTCACGCCTTTTTCGACTTCATCAACGTCTCCCATCGAACAGAGAACGATCATCCCACTAACATTGAAGGTATCCAAGGAGCCGTTCAGGCACATCGAGGATTCATATGATGCTCCCGTAAGATCACCTGGGAACACGAGCGGCAGCTGTGTGGAATTGGATGGGCTGGGCTGGTAGCCAGATTCTCCATAGACTTCCGTCCCGTTTCCCAGCGTCACAATGGCCCTTATTCTTCTATCCGTGGTGCTCGCTCCGACTGTTAGAATCCATGGTGCATCATTTTCTACCAGGCTGTCGAAGGGCCCGGCATTTCCTGCGGAGGCACAAGGGAAGATTCCCTTTGTGATCGCCGCAAAAGATCCTATGGCGACGCTGCTCGCATGGAGGCTTACGTTGGTTGCGCCAAGGGACATCGAAAGGATGTCGACATGATCACGGACAGCTTGGTCTATGGCTTTCAATATATCACTGTCGGTGCCCGAGGATGGTCTTCCTGGCCTATTGAATAACACCTTGTAGATTGCTACGTGAGCTCCGGGTGCCGTGCCAGATGCTGTGCCCGCGGCTTGGCCAAGAACCTCGGCGTCGTCAACAAAGTTTCCCGCGGCAGTGCTAGCCGTGTGAGTACCATGGCCATCGGTGTCTTCTGGATTGGGGTACCGTCCACCTCTGAATGCCTTTGCGCCGATGAGCTTATTGTTGCAAACGGGCTGGCCCCAGTAACATCTGCCCCTCCACTTTGGCGGTGGTGGAGGCATACTGCCGCGGTCCCTAAAGGAAGGATGAGTGGACTTAACACCGGTGTCGATTACACCGATGATCTGCCCTTGGCCGTAGAAGGTGTCCACCCAGATGCCATCCCACCGGCTCAGCCCCAGGAAATCAGGACTTGAGGTTGTTTGGGCTACGTACTCCTTCTCTGGGTACGCTAGCACGAAGCCTTCCATCGTTTCCATGGCCTCCACTTCCCCGGGGGTCAGCCTTGCAGCGAAGCCACTGATCACATCGCGGTATGCGTAGATCAACCGTGGCTCCCCTGAGTCGACAGTGGTGTTGGGTAAGAAGGACTTGTACCAGGCTACTCGGTCCTTGAAACGGAGGAACCTGGTGCCTCTGGGCTTTTGTACGTGAACGATGTAGGTCTGCATCTTAGTAGCGTTGGCTCCATGTTCGTCGACGACGGGTAGAAGCTGGCATTGAACAAAGAGAAGCATTGGAGACGACAGAAAGAAGGAGAGGAAGGCCGCAAGCAGGAGAAAGATTGGCGTATGAATCTCCATCAGGGACAAACCAACAATCGGCTTTGACACAGAATAGGGAAGACCACTGATTATAAAGGAGCCATGGATGTGAACAGATAATGGTGAGATGACCAGGGAAGGTGGTGAGGATGCTTCCTGCTAGGAGGGGGCCATCGGCAGCCATGAAAGCAGCGGAAGAGGCCAAGCGCAGCAAATCTAAAGTTGCTTTAAAAGTATAGCTGTACGTGGATGGTCAAGTTGCCGACTTTAGGGAATACAATGTGGGAATAATTTGATCTGGATCCAGAACTCATCAATTTATTTTATTATACTTCACATTGTATAATATTTTATATTATTCGTTGCTCTAATATGCACAAGCTAGATTTGTATGCTTCAACACTGGCATTAATTCTACGGATCCAGCCAAGCAAAAAGATGTGAATAAGCACCATCTTTTTTTGACTGTTTTGTAAATAAGCACCATCATTAATAGTAGTTCCTATAATGAATTGATATTCATTAACACATAATAACCAATATTGATGACAAAATAAAATTTAACTTGAACAACAACTTGTTCTTCTTATTATATATTTTATAACAAGCTCCCACGTGTAAGTCAAGACGTACAAGCCGGATTTGTACGCCGCCCTCGACAATGACACGAATACTAACATAGAGCAAAGCACAAAGTGCGAACAAACTCCATGATTAAAAGTAGACAAGAAATCGGAGATGCTGATGATGCATTATAAGCAAGTTCAAGGCATGTGGTTCTCACTCCACGATTAAAAGTAGACAAGAAATGGAAGCACGAATGATGCATTATAAATAAGTTCATGGCATGTGGTGCTCTTCGGATGCTTAAAATAAAATGAATCCAATGTACCATCGAATGATCGAATATCGATCCAAAGAAGCTTCCTGTAAGTGGGCAATACCGTAAGGAGGAGTTTAGTTCGTAGAAAATTTTAAAAATTATTGATAATCTTTTGATGACAATATTATATTAATATATTTGGTTTGACAAATTCAAAAAAATTGATAAACATCTTAGTTTACTATGAAGATTAGTTTGCCACAAAGCATAGCAATCTAATTCCCGTCAAAAGATTAAATGATCTCATATTACTAGCAGAATAGAATCTATATCATACTCTCTTTTTTTTATTTCAATGAAAGATCAAGAAAGACATGCATAAAGCATTGCTCTTCACTTCATTCATGAGGTGGTTGGAAAAACAATTTTTTTAAGGATAGTTAGAGCGATAACTGCTAAAGATGCATGCTATATTTTGCAGTAAGAATTTCACACCATTCTTGCTATCATATATCATATCTTCATCTCGAGCATTTATTTATTTCAAATATTTTTTCATTGACATTTCAAATGCTTTCATTAAAAAATATTTAAATAATAAGGTTTAGATAACGCGAATGGCATACGCAATCGAAACCTTATTGATTTTTATAATAATTATATTAGTGTCATTTGCTTTATAAAGTACCATCTCCAATTTTTATATTAAAACAACCATTATTTTTACAGCTATTACAATAGAAAATTAGTGTTGTCTTCCCATTCATTTTGGAGGAAAACTCGATTTAATAAAAATTGAAAATAACTTTTAATAGAACAAGTGTAAGAAAAATGGCAATCTTTACGCATGCTGTTATAATGCTAAATAACATATTTATATTTTTTACCGTTGATATCGAATTCTAATTCAATACATCCTAAGATGTGGTTTATTTGAAAAAAAATCCTTAAACTCAGCTTTTGCTTTAAGAGATTTCTCGCAAATGAAGATCTTTGCCTTAAAAAATTAAGAATCAACCTCAAAGAAATTAATAAAGGAACAAAGATTGCCTATAATTAACATCAAGAAGTGTTAGAAAATCCGAGGCTTTTTTCTTGGGATCCATCCGACGTTCAAGTCCTTCAATTTAAGAAGAAATAAGAGACTGAAAAAAAGAGAGAGTAAGAGAAAAGCTTAATCTTGTTGGCTTTTTTAAAGGTTTTTGGCGATGTATTTATAGGTGTTAAGAGTGAATTAATCATATTAATTTGAGATTAGGTCTTCTTGAAATTGAATGACCTATGATTCTTTGGCAATTCTTGATTAGATTATTTTGATTTGTTTAATTAAATTTAGTTACAATTCAGTTAATAAGATATTTATTTATATACATGTGTTTTCGCTATAATTTTATACACGTGTCTTCATCATATTAACTTATCAAAATTTCATATTATCATCTACCATTATTATAAATAATGAAAGGCCACAAAAATGTTATAATGATCATTATAACAATTTTAGTATCTAAAACTTTTATTAATAATGGGATAACAAAGATATTTGTTGATTATATAATTACAAGTAGAATTTGTTTTTTATTTATTAATATCATCTTAATAGATGAGCAATCAAAATGCTAAATAATTGTATGAGCTAGAAGAAGTCATAACATATACTACAACCATTTGTTACTAGTAAACCTGTTCATGGGTCAGGTGGCTTGCCTGTCCTGCTTAAGCCTATGGCCTTTCTGGGTAGGCTCAGGCCAAGATTTTAAACCTGGTACACCATACTGGATCTGAAAAATAGGTTTGTTTAATAACTGAGTCAGATTCAGATTGAGAGATTAAAGCTTGGCCCAAATCTGGCCTAGCCCATAATTTTTTTAATATATTGTTGTTATTTTTATTTTTTATATAGTTGTTGTTGATGTGTAAAAATAATAGGATAATCAATGAGTTGTAGTTCGTTGGCTATTTTTAATTACTCATATTTAACATTTTAAAATTATCTTAAGTATCTTTTATTTTTTTTAAAATAAAAAAGTTTCGTAATTCCGTATCCTAGCCTGCTTGAAGTCTAAGAAAGGATCAAGCCGGGCATGAGCTAGGGTAGATCGGACCTTGGCCTAAGTAAATTGTGCTAAGCTAACCCAACTCGGTTTAGCTCAGCCGACAAACAGATCTAATTATTAGAAGGCATCCTCACATGACTATAGAACATCGTTAAGATTCAATAATAAACGAATATTATTTCAAGAGATCAAAGGGTAGAGGGATCAAGCGGTAACTGAGAGGGGAACCGGAGGTCCTCCAGAAGTGGAGTAACAAGTAGGCACACCCTCCCCCATAGATTTGTTAACTCGGTTTACTGGAAACTTCCACGGCAAAAGCAATCCCTTGCCTCTTTTTCCGGTGGTTGGATTGAAGATCGAAGTCCGTTCCTATTCTGCCATCCAAGCACCGCCTAGCGGTAACCTGGAAGTATGAATGCAGTGGGAGCTGCATTTAAGACCTAAACAGCGGGCTTTGTTTAATTAAAAAGAGAGAGAGAGGGAGAGACAGACGCACGCATTTGCTAGAACTAAATGATGCGGCATTCGGCAAAACGCTGACAACTTGAGGGCAGATGGGGGCCGCCAGTTAGCGGCAGCGTTTCCCGAAGGAGAACGGACGGCCCTCTGTTGCATGCGTTAAAAGCGTCCGGTTGCCACCACCACCACCACCTTGGTGACGTTGCCGCTAAATACACCATGCATCGGCCATTTCAGTGTCCCCAAGATGCCAGCAATGAGCGCAATTCTGATTGCCACCACCCACTACGCGTCTGTTTGAATGTAATCATTTTCCTGACATTTTGTTTCTGGTCTAGAAAACGTGGCAAAATATCATGAGTTGGTGGGCAAACATTTTCAAAATAAATAAATAAATAAAATCTAAATAACCTGCTTTTGGGCCCCCTTTCAACACACGTTAGTTGCATGTTCTTGCCACCGGAAAACCTGGCAATTTTTTATTAGTTGTCTGTAAGTTTTGTGACCAAATTAATTTCAATATAATTAACTTTTCGGTAACAGATAGTGCAGTTTACGTTCATTGGAGCAAACCATCAATGCATTCATACCACTGATAAGAGCTCTTACTGCGACTGCTAAGAGTAACAGTCACATCTAAAGATCAGTATATTGGACACGCCATTCAAATCTAACTATATTTAAGGTTTAAACCCACCCGGTAGCCCGATTTATTGGTACCTAGACATCAGAAATAGATGACAGTAGTATTTTCCAATATTAAAGGCCTTTTCGAGGAGCGTAGCCTCCATGGTCACCTCCGTACCCGCCTCCGGCACCAGCGCCACCAGCTCGGCCGCCCCCGTAGCCACCAGCACCACCAAAACCGGAACCACCACCGGCTCCTCCGCCACCGCCATATCCAACTCCATGCTCTCCACCAGCACCATAGCCGGCTCCACCGCCAGCGCCTCCACCTCCACCGCTCCCATAACCTCCTCCTTCCCCAGCACCATATCCAGAACCACCACCACTTCCACCACCACCACCGTAACTGCCACCGTGCTCAGCTCCAGAACCATAGCCACCGCCGCCGCCATTCCCACCGCCACCTCCAAAGCCACCACCATGGTCACCACCAGCTCCATAGCCGGCACCACCACCGCTTCCGCCTCCACCTCCATAGCCACTACCATCCTCTCCACCAGCACCATAGCCGGCACCACCCCCAGAACCACCCCCACCACCATAACCACCACCATGGTAACCACCAGATCCATAGCCAGCACCATCCCCGCTACCGCCTCCACCTCCATAGCCACCACCATCGTCTCCACCAGCACCATATCCGGCACCACCTCCAGTACCACTCCCACCACCATAACTACCACCATGCTCTCCACCAGCACCATAGCCAGCGCCACCCCCGGTACCACCCCCACCACCATAACCACCATCATGCTCTCCACCAGCACCGTAGCCAGCACCGCCACCAGTGCCACTACCACCACCATCACCTCCGCCTGTACCGCCACCACCTCCATAGCCACCACCATGCCCACCGCCAGCGCCGCTGCTACCTCCACAGCCGCCACCGTGTTCTCCACCAGCACCATAGCCACCACCACCACCAGTTCCACCACCACCTCCATAGCCACCGCCATGTTCACCTCCGGCACCAAAGCCAGCACCGCCTCCACTTCCTCCACCACTACCATACCCACCTCCATGCTCACCTACCCCATCATACCCTCCAACTCCATACCCACCACCTGAGCCGCCGCCGCCGCCGCCACCGTAGCCAGCAGCATGCTCCCCACCAGCTCCATAGCCAGCACCACCTCCTCCACCACTACCATAACCACCACCCAGGCCAAACCCGTGATCTATGGCAACATAACCGGGAGTAAATTGCCACCCCACTCCATTACCACCTCCATAGCCTCCTCCAGCACCACCTCCACCCCCGAAACCACCATCTCCGCCGCCACCAATGCCGTGGCCGGAGCCATAGGGCGCTGTCTCTAGAGTAAGAAGAGCTCTAGTGGCGGAACAAGTGGTCACACCTAGCAATACTACGAGCGCAACACTAACAAGTCTAGCAGCTGTACCCATGCAGGGCAGCGAGAGTAATAAACAAAAGGACCACAGGGCATTGACATGGGACCATGGAAGGGTGGCTCTTTATAGAAATGGGGATTAGGGGATTCCCACGGGCTAGCCTGCGGAGTTGGGTGCTGGAGTGGATAGGCACGTAGCTAAGTGATTGTACTTTTGTCCCCACGAAGTATTACTCGGTTCTGCGCTTCGGCTGTCCCGCAACATGTTACCCATCGTTTTCTCATAACCTATGCTTAGATCACCGGCGGAGGATCCAGCGCGAATTGGAAGTGCGAGCAAAAGCTTTTCAACTTCAAGTGGAGCCTTTTCCTTCAAAACAAAAAAAAAAAACAAAAAACTTCAACCGGAGACTGGGAGAATTGCAAACGATGGGCCGAGGTTTACGTTCACCTCTATCTTCCCACGATTCTATCTTTCTTCATGATGCGTCTCGGACCGCGGAGATTAAGCTACGTCACGAGATGCGGATTTTTTTTTTGGAAAAAAGCTAGCAATATGCAGTGAAAGTAGAACTTTTCTCTCTCTAAACTGCTGCTAAAAGTTTCCAAGGGCGTTTCAAATGAGACGCATGTAGCGTGACGATTTCTCTCTAGATCTCTTCCAGTAGACGAGACTTGTAAACGATCTTAGACTGCAGGAGGAGGATGTCCATCGCTTGGTGATGCCCTAAACACCACCCCTGTAAAAGATGGGGTTTGAATCATTCTTTCTACGGCCAGTAAAGAGCATTCAGCAGTAGGTTAGGTGGCGCTTTCGTGTGACAATTTTCATGCCTTGCCTATTTATTTATTTCTAAATTAGCAGAAAAAGGCTAAATATTAAAGAGCTGGGGGAGAAATAGAGCTAATTTGCATTGGATTACGTAAAACAGAACCTACCTGAGCATTAAAGCTTCTAATGATAACCCAGTAAAAATCTAGGAGTCTGATGAGCTTTTAGTGAGCCCATAATCCAAAGTCAGTGCAACTACCATTTAACCTAATTCCCCTAAGACAGAGAACTACATTAAAATTAACCGTATTTGGATAGCTATGCAATCTTACATTCAACAATCCATAATGTTAGACTAGTTTCCAACTTCGATATCTATTTAATTTTTAAATTTATTAAATGCTAATTCCAATTTGAACCAAGCTTAAATTCAGTTTTAATTCAGGCTTGAACTGAGCTCGGTTTCAGCATGAATTAATTTTTAGCTTGATTTAGGACATCCAAGCTGAGCAATTAGATTTGTTCGGCTCAACCTGAAATTAAGCTTAAATCAAGTTTGAAGTAATTATGAACAAATCAAGTTTGAACTTAACTTTCAACTTTGTAGTCAATTTCAAACCAAGCTTGATTGGACTCAGGCTCGATCAAGCTTGGCCTGATTATACCTGTACATATAGTGGACTCCTGTATCATACAGAGACTAGATCTTTTACGTTTCAAATCATTTTTTAATTGAAAATGATCTTTCTATGAACTTACTGTTTTCCAATTGTAACGAATATTATAACTAATCACATGAGCAATATTTACACATCTAAGTTCAATTAAGCATTTCGTAATGATAGGGTGTTATGGGTACCCATAACAACAACCTATTATTATGAAATGCTTAATATTTTATACTCTGATTGCAGTTCAGGTATTGTGAGCTGACCGATCCCGGATTCAGCTCAAAAATTATAAATCAAAGGACTGTTAGTTGATCTACAAATATGTCCTCTCTTCTGTACGTTTTTCTTATCCTCTAATTATCTTCATTCTATGAGACCGGCGAATCAATTTCTCTTGCCTCTGGCAAACTGGGGAAACCTTTTCATAGTTTGGTCTCATCATCTATGCATTTTTTACCTACTTTAAAACCTCCAACACTGTCTTCTCTTCTACGTGACACTGGAGACAATGCATCACAATGGTCGTTACTCGTAGGACTGCACTCCGAGCAGAAACACATGGGTTGGCCCCACTTTAAGAGAGAGACCAGCAACCGGCACTCCGGCCCACTCAGAAGCATTCTTTTGAGCTTTGGATGTGGAGGGACGCATTGGTGGGTTTAAAAGCAAACCTTTTGCCTCAAAATAAAGGGGATGTTGAAAATTGTGAGATATCGATGGGCTGGAAGCCAGACAATCGAGGAAGATATCTTCACCTCGCGTGCACTAAGGATATGTCCGGCAGCACTTGGAAAAAGCAAGCTTGTGATTCTTTAGCGCGTCGGTGAGCATGAGACCTAACCTTTATATTGCGGTGTACTATTGAAATTAATCAAGGGTTTCTCATGGAGACTAACTAGTTTATAAGAGACATTAGTTTCAGTAACTGCAGCAACCCACACTGCCACATTATGCTACAAAATTGAAGAACCGGAGGAGAAGACCAGTCTTTCATGACTATGAGTTTGATGCGTCTTCAAGGATCATGATCATTAACTATTTCCTAAAAATTCTTTGACAGGTTTATGTTTGTTGCACACCAGACCATATTGGATGCAACTAGTGAAAATGCCTAAGAAAATGATCTGATAGTCTTAGTGCATATAAGCAGACGATGACACTCAACAGACATTAAAACTAAGTTATAAATCATTTCTAGAGGATTTGTAAAGGTTTGAAGTCAGATTACAGGATCTATATCAACCTATTTCACTTCTTAGATGTAGAAATAACAGCATAACAATCTTATTTCTTGTTGTTTCTTACGATAAAGGAAAGATGGCACACCCACTTCACGTTCATGTATGCAAAGGATTCTGCTGCAGAGCCTCAACTACCGCAATGCTTAGTTGGATTCCACCATTTCCATGCTATCTTCCATCTCATTATTGATTATAACACAGGAATAGTTCTCCACTTCTCCTTAATATAATCTAAGCGAACCTCAGGATGATGATAGCAAACCATTTACATGATTAAGAAGCCAATATGCAAAAAAATCATCATGCATTTTTGGTGGGCTAAGTGGGCTCAAAGGTAGAGGTGATGAGGCTAATAGTCCCCGCAGAAGTGGAGTGCTTTCAAAATCATTAAAGCTAAGCAGAATGCCAATAAAGCAAATGGTCCTCAAAATGTATCCTTCTGAAAAAGATATCATTTAACTGAAAACAGAGGGAGAATTTTACGGTTCAGCTTAGCTTTGATGATAATTGACAGTTCTCACTAAGAATAACGAAGAAGGTGCTACTTATGCAAACTTCTTGCATGACTTGCATAACAATATTACGATATCAACGTATTTAACAACTGAGTATCTTTGTTAGTCGTGATTCGTGAAGGAAAAGAACAGGTGACAATGATTTTTTTTTTTTTTTTTTTTTTTTTGAGGTTAGAATAAGTGACTAGAATTATATCCAAGTGAACATATAGCATTAGCGATCATTAGGCACTGTAAATTGATCCTATTTTGACATCAAAGGTCCATCTCAATAGGCATATATAGTCGATTAAATTAGCAGAAAAGTGGCATGTTTGTGAATCTATCCGAACATCATTAAGCTTTTTATTTCATCAATATTCTTGTTGAGGTAAATCTGGGTAGGTCCCGTCCTGCTCTCAAAACAATATGAACATTAAGCTTGCACCAGAACACATTCTTGATTATTATACATACTGAAAGACCATTTATAATTAGAATATATTGTATGTTTACAATACTGAGCTAATGCAACTTCTGGACACGCCTACCTACATTGAATAAATGCAATAGCTTTCAGGTAAGACGCATCCAGTGTGATCCAAAACCAGGCTTCCGAAAATAGTGCACGAGATTGCGAGACTCTGCTCACTGCATGCTCAGAGCTTTCAGGTAAGACGCATCGTTACTTGCTGGTGTGAAAGAGTTCGGGTGATTCACTCTCCAAGATGAGGAAAAGTTGGCCATGGAATTTAGGTCGCGAGAAGAATAATAATATACTTCCAAGGAATGTGCCGGCCAGAGGAAGCGCAACACTGGGGAGAATGTTCGTGGGCCCTGGCCGTCCCAGTGGGGGAACAAATCCTGCCACTTCCCATGTGCTTCAACCACTACGACGCGCCAAAGGCCAGCGCAAAAACACGGCTTCGGACCCATGCTCCTCGAGCCCCAAATATTATAAATACCTGCAACTCTTCTTCCTTCGATCCCATGAGACACAGACCTTTTTCATGGCTACTAGCAAGGGAAGAGTCCTTAGTGTTGCATTCCTAGTGCTTCTGAGTGTGACCGTATGCTTAGCCACTAGAGCCCTGTTGACTCTGGAGGCAGGAACTTATGGTGCTGGCCACGGCATTGGTGGCGGTGCTGGCTATGGAGCCGGAGGTGGAGGTGCGGTTGGTGGAGGTTATGGTGGTGGAGGAGGTGGTGGATCCGGTGCCGGCTATGGTGAAGCAGGAGACCACGGAATTGGTTATGGGAGTGGCGATGGAAGTGGCGGCGGAGCTGGGTACGGGGTAGGGGAGGGGGGTGGTGGTGGCAGTGGAGGAGGTGGTGGTTACGGTGCCGCTGGAGGAGAATATGGTGTTGGCTATGGAAGCGGAGGTGGTAGCGGCAGTGGAGGTGGGTATGGTGCTGGTGGAGAGCACGGTGGTGGATATGGAGGTGGCAGCGGAGGTGGTAGCGGTGGTGGTGGAGGTTACGGTGCTGGAGGAGCGCATGGTGGAGGCTATGGTGCAGGCGGGGGTTCCGGTGGTGGTGCAGGGTATGGAGCTGGAGGAGAGAATGGGGGGGGCTATGGCGGTGGTGGGGGAAGTGGTGGTGGGGGTGGCTATGGCGGTGGAGCCAGTGGCGGTGGTTACGGGAGTGGTGGTGGAGCCGGCGGTGGTGAGGGCTACGGCGGTGGAGGAGAGCAGGGTGGCGGGTACGGTGGCGGAGGAGGGAGTGGCGGTGGTGGAGGTGCTGGTTATGGAGGAGCTGGAGGGTATGGAAGTGGCGCTGGCGGTGGGAGCGGCGCCGGAGGTGGGTATGCCGGAGAGTATTATGGCTACCATCCGTGAGGGTGGTCTTCCCCTACTATTAGAAGGGATCCCCTCTTCTTCAATCATTAGTAATATAAAATAAGTGCGACCAAGGGGGGGGGGGGGGGGGGGGGGCTAGTGGTAAGTCTGCTTAATTGCAAGTCTGGAGCATCAACAGTAGTGATCTTGGATCGAACAGATTGTTTCATATTGAGACCAAGCTTAATTGACTGTAATATAATGGATGATATTGCATTGAATGGAAGATGGCACGCTTATTATATAATGTAGCGTTAAATATAATGTCGGTTCTTTTTAACTGAGATGAAATGAGGTGACAAAAGGCCGCAAAATAATGCTAACAGCTAGTACTTCAGCAGCATCCCCAAGAAAAAAATTGTAAGAGAGATCAGCTAATGCAATCATCCCCAAATCCCGACATTTTTAAGATATTCCATTCTATTAAAAAAAAAAAAAAAGCATTTTATGGTGACCAGCATTCATTAAAACAATAAATAAATAATGTATTCCTTCGACCATTCTAAGCTTTAACAAGTTCAGTAGCAGATGCAGAGGCAGTGGATAACAGAATGGTAGAAGAAAAAAAACAAAAAACTTCTCATAATCCTTGATAACCCACTGGCCTTTCCTGCTATAAGATGAATATAATCATTAAAATTGATCTTCAAAAGTTTTAATTAAAAAAATACTTAAAAAATACATAAAGATATCACATCAAACTACCAGATGGTGCTCTAAAGATTAGAATCATTCGGAAAAAATTATCTTGTAAAGCCATAAACTTCTAAGAATAGTACAATAGTATACTTAAAATTTTATTATGAATAAAATAATTTATTTTAAAAATATATTTTATTTTTTATAAAATAAATACATTAAAACTGATAAGGATTTGACTATCTTGGTAAAGAGCATGTTGAGGGTTTGAAAGAAGAAAACTTTACACTTATTGTAATGATTGAAAGAGGGGAAGTCTTGACGAAGAATCTGATGCTAAATTGAAAAGGATACACCACATAGGAAGAACAAATGAACAAATGATCATAATGTATGTCTAAGATATTCTTACTTAGTTTCGTGGGTTTTGCGCATGAAAAGATGTTCATTGGTTTTCATTTCCAAATCTATGCTACTTACCATTGATGCTTGGACAATGATGATGGTACAGTCAAACTTTTACCCAATGAACAGCGATGAGTGAGCTTGTCATGATTGCTTAAAGGAACACGTTGCCATGTCAACATGTTCGTTTCGTGAAAGAGCTCAGCTTGCTTCAAGAGAGTGTTGCCGCCGTTATTGCTTCGAGCACGGTGTATCTTTAAGATGTTCTCGGTTTCGGAGGCTTTGTGCATGAAATGCTGTTCATGGGCTCCCATCCCTAACACAATTAAGAAGAGGTTGTGTTGGCCTTTCTACGCTGCTTACAATTGATGCTGGGACAATGGTTATACTACAATTGCAACAACTGTGCTCGATGAGTGTGCTTTTATGTCGGAGTTGAGGGTGATGCTAGCAATGCTTCATTTATTATTTTTGATCGGGATGCTTAAAATCTGTAAAACAAACTAGCTACAAAACTATCCAAAAAAAAAAAAAAAACCTGTTCCAATTGAATTGGTTTAATGAATTTTTTCTTTTTCATATATAATAATATGACTGAGACAAACATACAATTAATTTTTTATGTAAGAATAAGCTACAATTTCTGCATATCACTAGTAAAGAAGGCTTGCCATTAGAGTTAATGTTGTTGGTAAGAAATTTGTTTTCGGTGAAAATAGATCAGTTTTACTTTAAGCAAAAATGGCAAAACTTCATTGTTTCTAAAGTGTTTGAACTAATTGCGTTATTAAAGTTAAACCAAAAGATGAATTATTTTCATTCAGATGAAGTGAAACATTTAAAATATGAGCATTTACGCAATTATATTTGACTAACTAATAAGCATTGATCACATATCTAAGCTTTTCAAACGTCCTTCTCTATAACATTTATAAGCAATGATAAAAATTTTGAGGTTGCTAATGAATATTATGGTTAAAATATAGTTACACCATCAAAATCAATGGAGAGCTGTTACCAAAAAGATAATCAAGAGTTTAATGCAATGTAGCACTCATCAACTAGACAAAAATAGAAAGCTGTTATTAAAAAATGAATGAACAAACTCAAATAAAGAGGCATCCATAACGAATAGTATCCCAACAGATAATAATGAACTAAATGAAAGTAAAAAAATCAAGCATTTCATTGAATGATAACTCATTTTATTCAAAAAATGCTAAATTCTTATATTTCGTATCAATTTTTATCATATCAAAACTCATTTGGTGTATAAAACTTTAAACTTATTTTGACTTTAAAAAAAATTATATTTTCTACATGCATAATTTTTTATGCAAATTATTTTCTGATCTATAAGACTTTAAACTTATTTTGACTTTAAAAAAAATTATATTTTCTACATGCGTAATTTTTTATGCAAATTATTTTCTATATAAGTCACAAAAAAGCCTTTTCTTATTACAACAAATGCAGACATATGGTTATTGGAATATTGAGTTAAAAAGGTTATCCTTCTTTTAACTTTATGGGTCACTTTGTGTAAATATGAAATTCTATCATTTATACGTTATTATAGCCATAATTGCTAAGCTGTTAACATATTATTGCTTAAACACATGCACATACAGATGATAATATTTTAAGCCCTCTTGCCAAAATATATTAATAAAATGACTATACTTTATTAACTGCATATGAGCTATTCATATTACTAAATTGTAAGAACTATCACTTATTATAAAAAGAAACAGTCCTATTTCGTGCATTTAACTTTGTTAAACATTTATACAAGAATACTCCTTCAAAATCTTTAAATATAATCAGAGACTAATATATATTTTACAATATCAAACGTCCTGATGCATCGCACAAGTATGGAAGCCCGTTAACGCATGCAGAGCCAATGCCTTCTACTAGTTAGATAGCTTACTGCTTTCAGTCACGTACTCGTATAAGCTGGACAGTGGACGATCAGACACGGACTTCATGATGATTGAAGAGTATTTTCTCCAATGTACTCAGTCAAATAGAAATTAATTCTACCATAAGATTCACGACCGGTGCAAGGGTTTAGCTTTGGAGCCGTTTAAGAAACGAGGCATTGTCTGATGGAAATTCGTGATGAGGCCCTTTTGGGTCTCTTTACTGGGGAAAGATGAGGCCGGCTCGTTTCAGACGCCCTCATTAGGAAGTGATAAAACGTTAGGCTTCCATTTACCACAACAAATCTGACTCTAAAAGATTCTACCGTTCATCCAGTTCCCATGCCTAACCTTGATACAATGACCCCTTCGACTATCTGATAGGTGATGATTAGCAATTTCACCATGGCGACCATCGTTTTTCTTTACCCCGATCATGACTAGTAGAGACAATTTATGGATGATAGCTGAAATATCTCACTGGCTGATGCTCTGCTGAATGGGGAACATTGGCCACCTCGTGCCTATCCAGACGTAGTTTTACTTGCTGCTGAGAACGCAAGATTGATTCAATTAATAGCCTCAGCAACTTCAGATCAAACTTGATAGTAAAAGTTCACACCGTCACAACTAAATCAACCTGTATGTACAACCTCAACTGACTGTAAATATAAGGTAAAACCTCAACCAGGCAATAGATTTTGATATGGAGCATCCAGCTCAAATTTATATTTATCCACGTAAGAACCTTCAAAACAAACGGCACACAGTTACATGAGCATCCATAGATCCTGTAAGAACCTTTCACGCAACTTGCAACCTCTTAGATGGCCATCCCCATGGCTCAACCTCAAACCTCTACCAAGGAGATGATCAACCTAATTTTCATTGATGCGCTCTATGATTTTGATTGCACCTTTGGTGTCTCAACTTTATAGCTATATGAAGCGGTGCACATGAAAGCTAGAACTGCTGGATATCGAAGGATCAAACAGAAACAACATAATGACACCACATGCGGTTGAGATGCCGAATCAGCTGAGACTTGAGAGGAAATAATGATCTGAACGGTGTGCACTTTTATGAAACATCCCAACAGAACTAAGGGCCCATAAAAAGAAGCCTGCCACCTTCACCACATTTGCGTTTCAATGGTGGCAGGACTACAACTACCTCAGCCGAAATAAGAATAAATGCAGCAGGATGTAACTCGATGAATTTATCAAGTATGGACGCCCAGCTCATTTAGCAATACATACCATAGTCCTATATTGTAGATTGACAAATCCATGCAAAAGTCCATGCAGTAAAGAGGCATGATCAAGAAGCTAGATTTCAATTAAATCTCATAATAAGATAAAAACAGTTATTTATAAAGTTCAACATTTGCATTAAAGTTTACAAGAAAATTCCAGAATTGAAGCAAAACTGCACGACATCAACGTGAATGGAAGGACTACTTCAAAATTTTTGGGCTGAAGAGTGTCAGCCTTGCCAGGCTCACGCCTTCCATAATTATTATATCAAGGCTCTGTCAGAAACAAACATTTTGTCACTCCTCAGAAGGGTTTCTTCTCATATGAAACCAAGCCATGCACCCCTCCCTCAACTTGTGCAGCCCCTGTGCGGACCTGCAAAACAATTAGGCAAGCTTAAATTATTATTTAATTATGCAGTTTCATGCAAAGAAAACAGTTAATTTTCAAGATGCGTGGGGCAGATAACATCAAAATGTTATTCACTAAAAATATCTTCTCTTGCTTTTGTTGCTTCTCAAAATGGTCTTTTCTTTTTTTGGAGGTGAGAGTAAAATACCCTTAAAGAAGGCTTTGGCACCAAAAAAAGAAAAAAAAGAAAAAAGGTGCCTTTAATATTGATAAACTGCATATTTCACCGGCTGACAAAAAAATCACAAATCTTTCATACCGCGTAAACAAATGGACTAGATGTATAGGATGGCAGATTAATTTTGCAATCAGTTGGTGGTGCAAGATATGACAGAGTTACCAAACACAATACTTTGAAATTCCTCCAACTACCTCCAAAAGAATCGCATCTTAACCAAAAAAAGGGAGGAAACTGTTGCCCCAAAAAAGGGAGCAAACCAATATAAGAATACAATTCCCAACCACTATGTGAGATTTAACAATCTAAGTCACATCAAGATTGATGAGTGAATGGATCTCTCTCTTTAAACCTTTGGTGAGAGTTCACAATTTTATGTTCCTTAGGCCTCCTTACCATGCATCTTCTGGACATAATGCATTATAAAGTTATACCAAATAAGATTAAGGACAAGTAAGTTTTGATGTATAATTTGCAGCACTCATGATACGTGAATAAGTTTCTGAGTCATCATTCTGAATATAAATGAGATTACAAAAACTTTTCTTTGTTTCTTTCATGCTAACATCACTAGGTATCTCTTTTGGAAACAATATAATACCTGCTTTTTTGGAACACATTCCAGAAAAAAGATGAATTTAACTTCCAAAGGCTTTCCCAGAACTATTTCTTGAAAATAAGAATATCAAGTAGATCCCAAGAACAGTACCATAGCTCCAGATCATACCTCTAATCTTAGCACCTCTGATCGCAGAAGATTGTGGGCTGACTGCAAAGAGGATGCACCGAGATCTTGGAATCCTTGCTTGACAGCTTGCATTGTGTAAGGAATAAACTTCAATATTGAACCTTTGTCTGCTACTGCTCCAACAACTCCCTGAGCAACCTTCAGCTTTAGTGTTTCACCCAAGTATCTGGCATCACTCCCCTTAGTCATGGCTTCAAGAGAGCCCATCCCTCTGTATTTTTTCACTCGGCGACCATTCTGGTAAAGCCAATTGTCAGATGAAATAAAATCAACAGGAAAAAACAGATTAAAAAAATGGTTGCCTCAAAAACACCTTTGTGGAAAGGTCCTGTCTAAGAACTTTTGGTAAAATAAGTGAATTTGTATCCAGATGAATAAAATGCAAAATTAGAAAAGAGCCAGAATTCTTCGCACATAGAATGCCTTCAGATAAAAATATATCATGCCAAAACTCTAAGCGATAATAAATGTTTTAATTTCCAATTTATTTATCAAAAAATGTTTTTCAAATTCACTAGGAGCTAGAAATCCAAAGAAGAATCCATCTGCATACAGAAACACATTCTAAAACTATACAGAAACACATTCTAAAACTAAGTGACACCATATATATATATATATATATATAAACATTATCTTTACTGTTCACCCAAGTGCTTTTCTAAAATATTACCCTTCACTACTCTCTCCACCCATCCTAGCAAGAGTTTTTTTATTTCGTTGTCTAGAGTGCAAAACCATATTTAATATTGAACCAATGGGATGATATACTTAAATTGATCTTACATAGATTTGTTTTAATGGTTTAACCTGAGAATCAAAAGATGATTAGACTGGACTAAATCACAGATTAGGATCATAATTGAAAATTTTATTCAAACAGTTATTGCAAAGAAAAATTACTATATTCTTTCACAAAGTTTCACCAAACATAAGATTTTGTGAGACCATTCGGCAGGTTAGAGTTCAATAATTTGATGGAGTGAAACTTCTAAATTACATCTGTATTAATGAAGGTCCAATTGAATTTTAATTAATTATTATATCCAATTAACCATCTAGACCAAATGATTTCTTACTATAGAAAACAAGATTTTAGAATAACACTCCAACAATTTTATGTTATAAATACAATGTGTAACTAGTCAGATTTCGAAACAATGGTGGCCATGATACAAGCACTGAGAAAGATAAGAACTGCTTAGAGGAATGAAAATTTTGGTAAATACCAACCAGTTCCAAAATTTGCAAGGTCTTGGACTACTTGGAGGAAAGCCATAAACGGCATGATACAATCTATCCCAGGGTAAAGCAAGGGAAAGTGCAAGAAACTAATGATGTGTGCTTTGCATGTAACCAACAAGCACTCAAACTATCCAACCAGAGTCAAAATTGCAAATGCGACAATTAATTGAATAAAGCATTTAGAATTCTAGAAACCTCTACTGCAGAAAGTTCATTTGAATGCTCAGTTTTACGAAGATTTTGTTAGGTAAATCCTGGATCTTTTATATCACTAATGCATGTATCACACTCTAAATCATGGTGTCCTCCATTGCTTGATGCAGATGACAACATCATCTCAAAGAGGTTTGTATCGTCTTTTCCGATTCAGCAACTATTTAGTTTCCTCTAGATTCTCTAGTAGGCCAACATTTCCACCTCAACATCTTCCAGATTTTTTTATTCACCTAACAACACTGCTCTCTTAACAATAGTTGCAGAATTTGGTGAATTTTTGAAAAATTAATGAATCATTCACCATTCGGCATGTCAAATGAACTGTTCTGCAAATTATTCACTTATTCGCAAATACATTATGAAATTCATAGAATTCACTATTTATTTGTGAATAAGCAAATAATCTGTATTTTGTGGTGATAGGCAGATGGCTGTGTGGGCTTTTGCTTCAAAGCGCATGTAAAGGCAAGGCGAGCTGCAGGCATTAACAAACAGGAAAGTAAGGTGTCTTGGTGATTCTGGGATTTGACTAATTTTTTCCCCCAAAAATAAGGAGGAAGAGTCATGACATACCTCTCCCCCATTCTCCCTTCTATTCTTCTTCCCCAACCTCCACATTCTTATTTTTCTTCTAATCCTTCTGGGCCCCACCTACAACTCCCTCCACTTTTCTTCTTTTTTGCTTTAGACAATTCCTTTTCTTTTCACTTCCTGTTTTCTTCTCATTCTCCTACGGCCACATCCACAACCTCTGTCTTCCCTCTACTTCTGATGTTAGGCTTCCATTCTTGCGAAGACAAAGACCTGTGGTCAATCATACCTATTATTTTGCTCTTTATACATATGCATCTATTCATGTATTTTTCATATTTTTTTTAGTATCCGAACTTTTTCCTTGTCTTGGGAATTTGCCGGATTATTTCTGAATTTCAAACTTCTTGGCCTTGCTGAATTATTCCTGAAAACTGAATTATTGGCTAACATGCTGCTTTATTTGACATGGTCAATCATGACAAGTAGACAATGAGTGAACACAGGTTGGCATCATCCACCCTTCTCTAGTTATGCTGAGATTGACTTCATCAACTATGCCTTTTTCGAACCTCTGTTTTCATTTATGAGAAAGCTGGGGGAAGTTCTACAGATTTTTTCTTTTTCTTTTTTCTTTTGGTCATCAATTGTCAATCGGATCCATTCCATCCACGAACATTCGAAACCACCATCCATATTGTGTTTTCAACTAACAAATAGATCCTCAAGCTTTGGAAATTTCCTCCAATATGATGTTACCTGTGTTCATGTCGCACTAGTTAACACTACATAAACAGCAAATACCATAAGACACAAAGCCACCAGTTAACACCATATGTAAGCAGAAAGTTTGAATTTTTTATTTGTATTTCTTTTGATTGTCCTCTGGGTTGAAGAGCACAAAAGAAAATGTTGCATAAGCAGAAGTCAAAGCTCAGCATTTGAGCATAAATCAGCTATGGGAAAAATTTTGAAGTCCAAAACATAGATATTACACCAAAAGATCAAGGAAAAAAGTGTGACCAAAAAGAAACATAATGAATAACATTAATTATCAACAATCCTAAATTTATTTCATAAACATGTCAGCAAAAACTAGAGTCACTTGTATTCATTGCATATGTTTGAAATTTTTTATCATTTGGAATCTTTTGAAAACAGGAAGTGAAAGAAATCATGAATATTTGATGTATTCTTCAATGATTGATGAAAATGGTGACTATGGACACACAGCAGAGCATAAGAAGCACTAGGGTATTCTCAGGGCAAAACCAGAAAGAAATTAGAAGGCTTAAAAACAAGATTTTCCAGGAATTAAATGGTGATTAGCAACTCGCATGCAGAATAGCTAAACAGTTTGATCGTGATGAACAGACTTAAAAGAGTAGTGAGAGCAGGTACCAGCATGGGAAAAATGAGAAAAGCTAAAGCCTAAAGCAAATGTGAATGTCTTTTGCCAATCTAAAGGAACATGGAGAATAGAAAAGGAGCATATAACACAAGATTTGTTTCTTTATAGGGTTATTCAAAGACATCTCATGGAGCTAAGATACTGTTTCCCCGATGTTTCCTTACGGTCACTAATCAACACTGTAGCAAGGGAATGTTAGTTTGAGAAGTGTCAGTATCAGGCCCTCGTTTCCAAATAACTCATCCTTGCTAATGACTTCACAATAATTTGCATCAATATAGGTATCAATATTATGGAAGAAATGAACAGAATAAACAGAGCCTAGCCTCTTCCAATAATGCCCCTAAAAGCCCTCTGTTTATTCTAATTTTGTTATCTCAAACTGCTCATGCTTTGTTTTACAAAATTAAGGAGAAACCAATTAAGACAGTTGCAGGATCAGCATGCAAAAGAAGCCTCCCAAGTTCTAGATTGGTGAAACACCTACATGTCACCTACAGCTTGGTTGCAAAAATATGCATGGAAAAACTTCTACATGAATCAGAGATACAGATTCATACTTAGAGAAAGAAAATGAACAAACATAGATATCTGCTTTGGCTGGAAAATTCCTGCAAGTTGAAAAGGTGGATTGGAGAATTTTCTGAGGAGTTTACCTAGAAAGGTGATTTCATAATTAGATCTTGGAGACTAACTATTTCTATCAGATGAAAAGCATAGGCTTCTCGTTGCTGAGGGCTCTAAGAATCGAGCTTTGACAAGAAGAGCAAGGACAAAATTAGAAGATAAAAACCATGATCTTAAGAGCAAAGGAAAATTTCAATATCAGAAAGAAATTAGAAAAAAGAGGGTGAAATGCAAAGGGGTGTCATTTAACAAACCTCAAGAGATCATGCGAAGATCGTTTTTAGTCCATATTTTAGTAAAAGGGAAAGAGTTGGGTTTAGTATACAAACACCAAAAAATTAATAAGTATAGAATTATCTATACTCTATTATTTAATAATTCTTCATATATATTAAAGTAAAATTGTGAATAAGGATATTATGATAATTTTGCCAATGCAATCATATGTTTCTTCTGTTACCTCATTTTTAATAATTGAAAGATTGATAGAAAAGATAATTGATATTTTCGTTAGTATAAACTTGCATTGTAGAAGATACAATTAACAAGAACCTCCAAGACTCCACCGGCAAGTGATATTTTACCCATCTACACCTTTCCCTGAATAAGGGAGGTCAATGTTATAAAAATCAAGAGCTCCATAGAAAAAAAAAAAGGACTCATAATTTGTATTCACAAGTAAGCCCATTCACCTCCTTTTTAGTATAACAATGAGAACAAAGTTGAAAAGAAGCAAATAATGCTACAAATCCATAAAGGATGACAATAGACCAATTGATGGTCACCTAAAACAATGATGGGCCTACTGATAGTCAGTACATGAAAAAAGGTTGTCGAATACATGATAGGAGCGCATTTAGTAGGTGAAGAAAAATTGACATACCACAATAAAACATGGGTACATACAGACAGTTTTTGTCAACGAAAAACAGTGCATACAGTGCAAGCACACGAACAATTTGCAAGCTAAATATCTGAGGAACTGTGATGTAAGGAATGCAGATTGGCAAGTTAAAGTTGGATTGTTCATGATCTGTATAATAATCCAGATCTCTCAGTACACTGGAATAGCTACAATGATAATAACCCTCACTGAGGACAAGCGAAGCTAACCAATCTCCGACAAAATGGCAATAATGGCAGTCACTCATTTGTAACTCTTGAGCAAGAGACTATGTCTACTTGGTGGAACACAAATTGACAGGTGACAATGCAAACAAGCAAAGGAGATGAGGACAAGAAGATGGACCAGGTGACGGTTCTTCCAAAACAGGTTGGAGATTAAGGAGACAGCATCGTCAACTATAAATAAGGCAACAACAAAATAACAACATAAACAACAAGAGCTGCTAGCATGTTGATTTGAAGGGTGCAAAACTTGAAGGAACCATAATTAAAAATTCTGGAAGAACAGGGTACCTTGATAACTAATAAGCTGTTCTAAGTAAGTGATATCATGAGTATCACATTGGTGCCTAAAATCCACCTGTGGTCCAAAGTGAACTCAAAATCTCAAACTTCATTGAAGCCAGGAAGGTAAGAGTTATCGTTTGCCTGATAACTAGAAGATTCACACAAGTATTTCAAAACCTACTGAGATGAAAATAGAAGGAAGTCTAAGAATATAACCATTGAAGGGTGATATGCCAGTGAATTTAAACAATGCATAATTAATGATGGATATCTCTATCAAAATAGCTTATGCCAAAATATGAATAGGAAAGAAAACAAAGAAAACTAAAGAAGGAACCCTCTCAAAAAGGTGATGGTATCTGTGTTCCATAACACAGAAAATTAATAAAGACTAAAAACCTAAAGCAAAATTATACATCAAAATAAATGTTACATCAAAAGCTCAAGCTAAAAAGATAGTTAAAGCCACAGAACATGCTCAATATCTGAAGTTTAATATCAACCAAGATGAGAAATTCAACAAATGTTATGTAAGAAAAAACCAACAAAGAAAAGATGTCATTTGATATAATAAAACATTTAAGAACCATCCTTGGAATGAAAGGATGGTGTTCAATTAAGACTTTGTAACTCAAAAGACACCTAGAAGAAATATGAATATCAAATAATGGATAATTGTGCATCAATGTAGAAAAAGTAAGTGGAAGCATGAATCAAGCATATCTCAGGAAACAAATTCTCTCATACTACAAATTACATCAAAAAGACATCATAGTTGAAGACACGAAGCAGGAATATCTTTTTCTTTCCTTGTTTTAAGAAAATCTTCATATTTAGATGGCATACCTGATACTCATAAACTCCAGGAGCCTCGTGGCTGCCAGCTAAAAAACTGCCCATCATCACAGTAGATGCCCCCAGAACCAAAGCTTTAACAATATGTCCAGAAAATGAAATCCCACCATCAGCAATTACAGGTACATCATGACCCTTGGCAAAAGATGCAACTTTGTATACAGCTGTTGCCTATAATAATCAAGACAGAAGTAAGTATTAAAAGAAGAACCGCAATATATAAACTCTACAAGCAACAAAAGCATACAGCAAGGAAAGTCAGCTTAATGGAAGCGTAATCAAAATCTTGTCAAAGCTGCCTCATTTATACAAAGGAAGTGCTTTGAGATATTTAAACCGATACTAGTACACCACCATTGCTTGAAAAAGCCACTTTTCTTAGCAGACTTCATGTACATTAATAAGAACTTGGTATTCAATTTTTATCCTCGGTTTAATTATCAATATTCCATAATAATCACTAAATACCATTGAACTTTTAAACCACTTTCAAATAGAAGAGTCATTGCATAAACTGTTATAAATTAATTCTGAATACACAGTATTTCGGGTAGCATTACGTGCCATGCTATGGAGAATGGAATGCAGTAGAACAGAAGAAAGAGTAATGGTACCTGCCCTCTACCCACAGCACAGACCTCCTGGGTCGTGCAGATAGACCCCGATCCCATCCCCACCCTTAACCCATCAACGTCGGCCTTGACAAGATTCTGGGCCTGGGCCATTGTGACCACGTTCCCCCCAATCACATCCAGCCCTGGATACATATTCTTCGCATACTTGATCATGTCAATTTGGTATATGGAGTTCCCCTGGGAACTGTCCACCACCACGACGTTTGCTCCAGCCTTCACCAGATGTTCCAGCCTCTCCTTGTCCTCCTCCCTTGTCCCGATCGCCGCCCCCACCAAGAACCTGCCGTCCGGGCCCAACGATGGCACCCCCAGCTTAGGGAAGCTCCGGATCCTCTCAACTTGCTCCGCAGTGACCAGATCCACCACCTCCCCGTCCTCCGCCACCAGCGGCGCGTACTCCAGCCCCTCCCCGGCCAAGAACGCCGCCACCTGCTCAAAGTCGCAGCTTGCCGGCGCCGAAGCCGGGGCCGGCCGCATGTACTCGGAGACCGGCACGTTCTTGTCAGCCAGGATCTCCCAGTCGGACCGCGCGACGACGCCGACCGCCCTCGACTTGGCGGTACCGGACTCGGTGACCAGGGCGTAGGCGGCGGAGTTGAAGTCAGTGAGGTCGGCGATACGGTCGGACGGGGAGAAGAAGGCGGGGTCGGTGACGAAGGGGATGCGGCGGGACTTGGCGGAACGGACGATGGAGGCCTGGTGGGCCGGGGAGGCGTTGCAGTGGACGATGGCGGCGCCGCCGAGGGCGGCCACGCCGACGGCCATGGCAGCCTCGGAGACGGTATCCATGGGGGAGGCGACGCAGGGAATGGAGAGAGGGAGGCGGCGGGAGAGGCGGGTGGAGAGGTCGACAGCGTCGGCGGGGAAGTCGATGTAGTGAGGGAGGAGGATCACGTCATCGTAGGTGTAGGAAACGCCCTGAGCGAAGAGGCGCGCCGCCGGAAACCCGTCGTCGAACTCGGAGCAAGGCCCGTTCATGGCGCCGGAGCAAGGGTTAGGGTTTCTAGGGCGTCGGCGCGGCGAGGCGAGGCGCTATGCTCCGGAGATGGACGCGGGCACGCCTGAGGCAGGGAGATGGGGGATGGGGCTTTTTTAAATAATCATCTGCCCTATTTTAGCTGGCGCTGGATATGGCGAACGGACGTGTAGCGGGGCCCCACTTTGCGGTGACCTGATGGTGGGATCAGTGGATGGACGGTTGAGATGGATGGATCGGGAGGAGCTGAGAGGGAAATGAGTGGGATGTATTGGCTCGCATGTGGAAAGTGGGGAAGGTGGGGGCGGTGGAAAGCATGCGAAAAAAATTGGTGGGAAGGAAGTGGGAAGGTGCGAGCGAGAGTGCATGGAAGAATCATGATAATAATATCCTTCCACGTACCTTTTTTTCGAAAATTATTCTTCTTCTTTTTTTTGATGAATAATTATCTTAATTATTTTGGATAAACCAGTAGTAGTTAGAAAGATATTAAGTTAATTCACACAAATGAATTATGAAACTAGTTTTTTTTGACACCTGCATCTGGTTTACTATTAAAAAATTCAAGAATGGAAGCATCCTCGTTTCTCGCACGTTAAAGCAAGCGACATGTCATGTATTTTTAAAATAATTTTTATTTAGACCAATAAAAAAAAAAAAGACAGATATAAATAACCACTCCATTTTGGAAATGGCTAGTGGTAATTTTTTATGGCACTCGCAACGATAATCCTCGAGATGTATGTTTATATATGTATTTGTATGGAAGAAAGTTTAGTTTTTATAAAATTATTCGTTCAAAGCGAAGCCTTATTTTTATTATAACTTACTACATTGTTAACACATATTTTATATCTTGCATTTTAATTACAGTTGAAGAGAATAACAAATGATTCTTACTTGAAATATCAAGTATGGTTAATATTAATGTTAATGACCTAAGTGTTTGCAATAAAGACTCAATTTACATAGAATTATTTATTAGTTATGTGGGTGTTGATATAAATAATGAAAGCTTTTATTAGATTGTCATAAAATCTACTGCTTAATATGTAATAAAAATTTGATTAATGAAACCATGTTTATTGTGTTACTATATATTTTAAAAACAGCTTAACAAATAAAAAAAAAATCATAATTTATCCATTATTAGTATTATTTCAAAACTAATACTATTTTAAAGAGAAATCTCTTAAACAATTGACTTATATTTGGTTTCAAGCCCCTCCTTTGCATGCATAAATATCATAAATAAAAATACTTGAACTCACTTCCATATGATCCTATTATGGTGGCCATCATAACATGAATAATAATTTGATAACACATCAGTTTTGTTGATCATTCCAATAGAATAATTTAATAAATCTTATAGGATAATTTAATAAATCCAACATACATACCAACTCAAAAAGATATATTTTATTAAAAAATATTAATAAAACTTTAATATCTCTTACAACGATATCTTTCAAAACTATAATTTCTTTCTTAAATAAAGAAAACTACTATTTATTTTATGATGTGATTTTTTGGGGATATACCTAAAGATTATTTCTTTAACTTACATCTATTCTAACACAATATAAGTCATTATCATGAAAAATGATGGGTAATATCAACAAGATAAAACTACATCATAATAACCATTATTTCAAGCATTGTTTTAGCTTATAAATATTATAAATAAAATATTTTATTTATTAGAAAGTTGAGCAAGTAGCATCATTATTTTTGGATGCTGACCATTATGATAAAATTCATCATGTATTAGTATAATAATTGATGATACCATTATAAGTCATAAGCTATTAATTTATCCCCCCAAACTTACATCATAATAAATTATAAAGATGTAATCTCAAGTTTCTCTCATATATCTTATTTTAATTCATCATATATATATATATATATATCAATAACAAAAGCATATATTATTTCAAACTCCATAAAAAGAGAAAAAAAGAAAAGAAAAATTTTGCAAGTGGGCCTAATTTTACTTTTGAATCCTTTACATTTCTTTCTCCAAATGTTGTCTACGTATTGCCAAATTCTATAAGAGAAATGTTAATAAAAAGGGGAGGAGGGGAAAAAAAAAAAAAAAAAAAAGGGAGAAGTGGAAGGATAAGGTACTCTCTCTCCCTAATAAAAGTTATTAAATTTAGGATAAAAATAATTATAATATAATAACAAATATAATTAATATGAACCCTTGACCGACTTTGTTACTATGGTGAATTAAGTTGGAGCACTAAACAATGTAATATTTGTGACAAGCAAAGCTACAATGGAGGGTTATGACAAGAAGTTTTTGGAGCCTAGAGGTAAAGGCTTTTAGGAATTAAGATAAGAGAATTGAAGAAATATCGATGGATATGGTCCTCATTATATTTTAATGATCATCAATTTCCCCAACAATCCCTATTATTTTACAAATAGGTTTTACTATTTTGCTAATTTTATTTAAACAGAGAAAGAAATTTATGTAAAAAACATAAAATTGAAATATAAAAAGTTCAAACGAAATTACCTCATATATAGAAATGTGATTTATTAATGAATTATTTATGATTAATTGATAAATATTTATAAATTTATAGATTTATGGTATTATATTTTGTTGCTAGCCATTGCTTATCATTCAAAACTACAACGGTAGTTGAAAGGAAATAAGAAAATTTGATGGTTAGCAGTCAAGTTGAGCTAAAGCTATCTTTCCCAAAAGAGAAGTCAATAAGCCATCATATGGTTGTTAGAAAAGTAAATTATTGATAGGAAAAGAAAAAAGTGACATAAATTAAAAATTTATCTTTATCTTTATTATGATTGAATTGATATATCTAAGTTTTAATCAATTGATTTATTATCAAAACTATTGTTTATAGTTGGAAGGCATATTTATTGGCATGTTTCATCTAAGTGGCAACAATATCAAATCTCTTGCAGGAGAAGGAACCTAATTAATTAGTATTCAATTTGAGCAATGCAAACTAGAAAAACATGAATGGCTAGATCTTCAAGTATATATGGCCCATCCTATGTTAGGACTTCTAGGTTTTATCAAAGAAATGGTGCCAATTTGTGGGCCATAAATCTTAGAAAACTTTATAATTAAACATTAAAAACAATCAATAAGCAAAGATTTGTAGTCTGAATGCACAGTGTGAAATATTCTTGCATTTGTAAGACACAAAACAATGATGGTTTATGCTTGACTCTTGGCCCATGAGGGGTTTTAACCTTGTGTGTACTGGGGCTAGATGATGATCATTGAGAAATTTTGTAATGCCAGGTATCAATTTCACTTGATAACCAAACTTGGCTAAACGGAAACGTAGATTAGCATTCAACTCACATCCATAACAGTCAGTGGAATCATGTGGTTGAAACATGTGATTCAATAATTTAAAAAATTACCAAAATATTATGTTGATACATTGCCACATATAGATATATATATATATATATACATATAAACATGAATATACCCTCCTTTCATCAAAAAAGTGGAAATAGATTTAATATATTCACAAATGCATACACCTGTTGCAATTTTACATCACCTTCTTTAGGAAAATTTCACCACTCAGAAGGCAAAATTTCATGATATCCTTTCACTCGAAAACCCTTTGTATGGTTTCATATTATGCTACAAGGTAATGTTTTATAGGAAGAAAGTGCAATAAACTGGAAGAGTAGTCATCCTTTTTACAAGGTTCAGTGATAAGCTAAACTATGAATTAAAAGTGAAATGGCCAGGCTTTAGCACAGGATTTGCGAACATTATAAAGGTAAGATGAGAAACAATGTATAACGTCCTAAGCTCACTTGCTAACCTAATTAATTTCGTTAGTTCATCTATTGACTTAATTAATTTTATTAGTAGGTCAAAATTATATGTTTCAAAAACTCTAGTGAAAATTAATTGGTAGCAACCCATCCAATGTGAGATTAAATTTAGGCATCACAATCTTTTTTTCTCACAAATTAGCTAGAATCTATCATTGAACCGACTGATATCATTTGTAACGCCCAAGCTTATCTGCTGCTTAATTAACTTCGTTAAAAGATCGAAATCATGCGGCACAAAAATTCGAGTGAAAGTTAACGGATAACAAGTAGATTTGAGTTATAAGTACATAATATATTTTTTTAATTTAATATAAAATTAAATTTAGAGTATCGCATAATATTCTAACAAGGGAAAACGTCCTAAGCTCACTTGCTAACCTAATTAATTTCGTTAGTCCATCTATTAGCCTAATTAATTTTATTAGCAGGTCAAAATTACATGTTTCAAAAACTCTAGTGAAAGTTAATTGGTAGCAACCCATCCAATGTGGGATTAAATTTGGGCATCACAATCTTTTTTTCTCACAAATTAGCTAGAATCTATCCTTAAACTGACTGATATCATTTGCAACGCCCAAGCTCATCTGCTGCTTAATTAACTTCGTTAAAAGATCAAAATCATGCGGCACAAAAATTCGAGTGAAAATTAACGGATAACAAATAGATTTGAGTTATAAGTATATAATATATATTTTTTAATTTAATATAAAATTAAATTTAAAGTATCGCATAATGTTCTTACAATTTGATGCTTATTGTAGGTTGGCTTTGCAAGGGGAAAAAAAAAAAAAAAGTATTTGAACAGCTGTGTTGATTATTTATCCCAAAAAAAAAAAAAAGAAATCTAAAGAGACCTTGCTCTCAATAATAATTTTTCGTTAAGTGTCTGCACCGTTGTTTCACATGCCCATCTTTTAATCACAACCACACGGTACGTTGATGCAATATAAAAAAAACTAATGAGGAAAGCGAGCAACAAGCTGCCCGTCAAAATAACGGTACTCGACGAGCCGTGCGTCATAAGGTATTCTCATCCAAAAAGGGATCCAGTTCGGACCGTTGATATGTTGATGTTCCGAATCTTTAGCACTCCCTCGGATTCGGAGATCCGCAAACCCGCACGATTTCCGTGCCTTTCTTCTGTTCTAGGCGACCATCTCGCAACCGGAGGCGGAGATTTCCGGTGATGAAGAATGTGAGCGGATCCTTCCATCCAGCGGAGCTTTTCTTTGGATGGAGGGCGGGGAGGAACCCCACAAGGTAAGCGCTTCACCAAACCGCTCAGCTGAATGACTTCCTTGACGGAAATTTCCGACATTTTGTAGCAATTGTGATGGTCTGGTTCAATTTTAGGTCTCTTTCTCCCCCATTATATCCTTTGTTTATGTTCTTGCATCGTAGAGTAGATCGCGTGATTGAGATGGCGTGATGGATGCGTGAATTCTTGATTGCATAAGTGCTTGGGTTAAGTGGGACTTATTTTCTTGATAAATCATCTCGTCATTGATAAATGATGACAATATTTTCTTGGATTGCGTGGATTCTTGATGCTTTGAACTATTTTGTCGCTTTTGCTCTCTTTGATGGATGCTTTGATATTTTACTGGGCTTCCTTCAAGCCCGTAGTTATCGAAACGCAAATCATAATGCTTGATGCATATTTCAATTTTTTTTTTCCGAAGACAGGTACCGAAATGTAATCATCTGGTATTTCTGACTTCTGTCTATTTCCGGTGAAAGAATTTGAGAGCTTTACAGCTGCATTGCCAATAGTCTTAGTATATCACAAGTCAGGAGTAGTGATAAAGAATGACACTTTAATGGTTCGTCTAATGTGCTTCATTCAGTCATTAGCTGGATGACGAAACTTCACTGAACGTTGACAATGGATACCTACAAATCTCATTCCATCTATATGTTGTTGGATTATGGATTTTGATCTCATAGTTTCTCTTCTTTATGCAACTGAATTCCTGCTTATCAAGTCAATCTTTTCTTTTGAAACTCATTGGCAAGCAAAAGTTTGTATTTAATTATCTAGTCCCATTCTTGTTGTTGTTGTTGTTTTAATTCTCCTCAGACTTTAGAGAAATAAAGCACCGTAGCTCACACCTCATCACCTTATCCATGAGATATCTCCCTTGTTGGTAGTACACAAAGGAAAGAAGTGTGAAGTCATATGCATATAGAGAGAATGTTGCTTCTCCAAAACTGAGTTTTCTAGGATCTTGAAATCCATCTAAATGATGACATCCAAGGTGCCATTATCTTCGTTTGCAAAAACATTCCTTACAATCCCTCTAACTTAATCTTTATTCTTTGTTTCTTAACACCTGGCTACTTATGTTGGAGATATCACATTGGTAAGCTGGTTGGCCATCCAAATATGCTTAAGTATCCCACGTGGCCTATTTCAAATAATAATTCCATTCTCTCTTGTGCCCCTTTTTTTTAATTTATTTGCTTTAAGGGATGCAAAATGCCAACTTCTTGTTGTACATGTTATCTCAATGCTTAATGAAAGGTGATGATGTAGCTTGAAACTCAGTGTGTGGTACATAGGGAGACACCACCAAAGTTTGTTTGTTTCAAGTTAGATGAGAAGTTAAGAGTCAATGTGTGTTGGGTGGTGGCATTGTGTGTAGAAGTGCTGGATGCAGGCTGCAAAGTTACCCCCTTAATTTCATTCAGTCTTACTTCATAAGGAAAATGGAGCATAGTGATTATATTGTTCTTTGTCAAACCAAATAATTGTACGTGGAATGATATTGATCGTTCAAATGGATAACAGATTTTTTTTTTTTAAAAAAAAAATTCATATTTTTTACTATATGAAAGACTTGTATATGGAATAATATTTTTCGTCTCAACAAAATTAGATTTGAGTTCCATGAAGATTCAGTTCCCAAAACAGAGGGCCTTAAAGTCTAGAATTAAATTTTATTTGGTGGTTAATAGCCACTTGATCACAAGAAGCTCAAACTATGAAACAGGTAATTTGAGAATTGAAGCTATGATTGGTAAACCACTTATACTGAAATGATTGGAAGACTAGGTAGGGTTATCCCTATGTCATATAAAAGGATAGCTCAACTAATTAATTAAGACATTCACCTTGTTAAGCCTTCAAATAAGTCCTTCTTATGAGGGCCACCATAAGTAGGGGTTAATTGAGCCGAGCTTGATTGGGTATGGGTCAAATCAAACTTGTTCAAATGTAATTTCAAGTTTGAAAGTTGAGATCAAATTTGATTTGCTTAGCATTATTTTAAGCTTAGTTCAAGCTTAACTTCAAATGGAGCTGAATATGATCCTAATTGATTAGCTTGAAAATTCTAAATCGAGCTGCATCCTTCTGTTTGTCTATATACATATCTATCAGTTTGTCTATATGTATTTGTGTATGCATGTACGTAAGTATGTATATGCTTGTATGCTTGCCTGCCTATCTCAGCATGTATCACATATTTTTGAGTCTAGTTAAGCGACATTTGATGGAGTGAGGTCTATTTTTGGCTAGGCTTTGAAATTAATTTTGGAGCATGGATTGTTGGTTCAAGCTTGGTTTGTTTAGCTTTGAACTGAGCTTGAACTAATTTTTTTATTTTTTTTTCTGAGTTGAGCCTCAGCCAGGTTAGAGTTATTCAAATTGTCGGTGATGCCTAAACATAGGCACCTGTTGCATAAGCCTACACCATCTAAGGTGACCCTCAGATATTTCTTGTGCTTCTTAAACTTCCATTGGGATATTGATTTTTAATCCTATCCTTGTATCACCACTTGCTCACCTTTGGTTTTTTAATCTCTAAAACACTCATCTTCAACTCATTCGTGGTTTTTGTCCTGGCTATTGTCCTATAACTATTTTCTTTGGGTCTTCAAATGTGGTACACAATATCCAGAATCTCTTTGCTCTATCAATTCTTCTCAATTTCAATTCCAAGTTTTCATCCATCTGGCCATTTTCTATATAGCAGATCTAAGTTAATTAACATGGCCTCATAAGGGTATCATGAGTCTGTAAGTTTGAGCAAAGGCATCTTTCTCTAAATCCACTAAAACTGTATTCAATCTACTTAGGTTGGTTCTAGTTTCTTTTAGTCTCTAATATTCCGAAATTGTCCACTTTGGATATAATCTTGTATAGAACATGTTATCCTATTATCAGTCTAAAACTGCATTTTTGTTAGATAATATCCGTAACTCAAAATTTCAATAATAAGTTAAGCCCTTATTGCTGGATAACAACAAAAGATACCATTTTCTGCTCCATATTTTTCTCCTTCCTGCATTAGCAATATGCTTGAAGGAAAGGTTTATTGCGTTTTGGCAAGCTTCACATTTTATTCTAGAGAGATAATGGAATTATGATAAGGCTGGCATGAGAAAACATGTTTGCCTGTACTTGTGGACATTAGCTAATCGACTTGAACTCTGAAGAGCCAAAGATGCAAGAAAGAGGTTGGATCAGATTTATGGATTTGAATTTAGTGATGTGAACCAACTACCAAAGATGAAGTCAATGATTGTAGAAGAGAAATTTTATTCAAATATCAGGGCTTTATTGGAAAGTTTTTTCTTGTTTTCTGATTTTAAATACTTCAAGGGTGTCTTTGATGATAGGTCATTTGGTGAACCAGATTTTCATGGATGTTTCAAATTTATTATTGAGTGATCGATGATGAGCATCATGATAAAAGGATGCGGAAGACTCTTAATCAAGTGAGGCCTTACACACTTGACCATGAGCATGAAGAAAAAGGCTTCTTCGAACTATTTTGTATTCTCCTCATTATCCATATTAATTCCTTTAGATGTTATATTTTCTAGTTTTTCAAAAATCTTCTCATGGCTTCTATCAATGTGTTTTTAATCCACCTTTTAACAACTTAGGACTTCACTCAAAAGGGCTAGCTAAAAGGTATTATTTGGGTTCCTCAACCCTACTTTGTAATAACCCAAAACCTCACCCAAAAAGGCTAGCCAAAAGATATTATTTGGGTTCTTTGACCCTACTTAGTGATAACCCAAGGCCTCACTTGAAAAGGCTAGTCAGAAGGTATTATTTGGGTTCTTTGGTTCTACATAAATGCCCAACACAGTATGTTTGCAGCACTGTTATTGGTTATGTGACATGACATGCTATTGGTTTTATGACATCTGAAAGACCATGCTATTTTTACAAATTGTTAACAAAAGACTTCAGATTTCTATAATGTTGGGTTGCATTATTGGTTTAGACATTTCTTGGACAAAATAATACAGGTAGATATAGCAATGCACAACTAATTGGTTGGCTACAATGTTCTTGGGCATCAGTATATGGATTTTGAAAGTAAAGGAGAATGGAATCTATATTGAAGAAATTCTAGAAATCATATAGGCATGCTGGACAATTATTTTCATATAAATTACTATTTTCATATGAGAACATATTTACCTTATTTTTTGTGTGAATAAGGAGACTCAGACAATGGTGGAAGACTCATGTGGGGAGATATATGGAGAGTTAAAAGGTGGTTTAGGCTAGCTGCATTTTTTCTTGATTGGATGAAGAATTGATAATTCTTTGAAAGAATAAAGAGTATCCCAGTACGCAAGGCTGTTGCTACTGAAGGTCATAGGAAGGGTCAGATGTGCGCAATCCTACCTTCATGCGCATAGAGGCTATTTCTATTTTCAAACTTATGATAGTTAGGTCACAATGGAATAACCTTACCATTGTGCTATGGCCCATCCTTTATAAATTGATAATTCTTTATTAACATTAATTGTGAATTGCTATTTGTTGATGCAAATGTTCATATGGGTGGCTGCATATATGTGTTGAAATTTTATGCAGGTTAGATCAACCTTTTCTAGCAAATAAATGCTGTTAGTTGAAATGTAGTCTCTTTTAAGAGTTGGTTCTAACCAATTGATTCAACATTCATTATAAAGTTTCATAGTTTGCACCAAAACATTAGACTATTGAACAGAATTTAAATTTTTCATGCCATTTATTGAAATCTGATGTTATGAATTGAGCAACTTGATGGCAGTTAACTTTTTATGCTAGTTCAAAGGCTTGCCTATGAGATGGCACAACTGGTTTTAGGCTATGGATGAAACATATCTATAATTATATGACTTGAAGAGGGAGGAAAGGAGAAGAGAGAATCCAAGTTGTGCTAGTACGTGTTAGGCATCTTCAGAAGCCTCTTATTCTTAACCATGAACAAGGAATATAGGTTAATGCAAAGTTTTAAATCTTGTGGGATGGGGCTATCCCGATTTTTTCATAGAACAGGATGCGTCGCGATCTCAATACTTGGGATAGGGGTGTTTCAAGATGCCTCGATTGAGACATTAGGATGATAGCGGGACCATTCTGTTCTGATACTTGGGATAGCAACCCATCCCAGTATTTCATAGAACATCGTGCTGGGACCTTAGACCCTGGGTCAATGTAATAAGTAGTACAAATAGAATAAAGGAAAAGGTCAGCTTTTTTTCTTTGTTGGGAGATGAAATTCTTGGCCAACAAATATCCCACTATTGAGCGGCTACATCTAGATGAGTAAGAGAGATGATAACCAAGAGGAGGAATGGTTGGACATATATTGATGAAGAGGAATGCAGGTTGTGGAGCAAACTTATCAATTGATTAGAATTTGGCAACATGCACATCATATTGGAATTTGAGGCTCTTTACATGAGTCAGTGGGTTATGGGAAAAATTGTTATGTGGTCATTGACAACGGATACTAAAGCAATTAATTCTAGTGAATATATTATAGTTGTACAATTAAAGAAGGCTAGATACCCAAAATTTTCTTGTTATCATGGTCAGAAGTAAGGACTAGAATGGTTTGTGTTGCCTTGCTAGATTCTCTGTTCACAAGTTGCTAGTGTGAGGTTGTTTTCATGGCCGCATCTCATTTTCTTTTGGATTGATTTTAAATGCATGACAATGTTGATACAATTCTATGCAAAAGAATAACTACACCATTTATGGGTTGACAAATCATTTTATAGTCAAGGAAGAAGATAATTAAACTAAGTTGATCCTTTTCTCAAGGTACTTCCCAATTAAACTAAGTTGATCCTTTTCTCAAGGTACTTCCCATCTATCAAAGTTGTTCTCCTCTTAGTTGGTATAGTTGATGTGAATTTTGTTTAACATAGAACTGAGGATGGTGAAGTGGAATTTTGGGATCCAAGTTTATTGTTATGGGATGATTGCAGTGTTTCAGAGGCTTCATATGCAAAATTTAAACTTTGATTTGATGGAGTGATGTTATGTCCTAATTCCTATGGACATTCGAACTTATTTTTGATTCATTATTTAAATTATGAATCAACAAGTTAATGGCCCATAATTCAAATTTTGATAACTGCCCTCTCAAATGAATATTGTTTGTGCTTATAAAAAGCCCACAAAAACATGGAAGATTGTGCAGCATTCTTAAAGGAGAAAAGATGGCAGGGGGGGAGGGGGTAGGAGCTGATCATTAAGAGGCTGTTAATAGCAAGTGACAGATTGATTTCCCCTTTAATTTTCTTTTTTTTTTTTGCTTCAATTAGAATTGAAGTGGAGGCACGAGCATGTTAGAAGATGCAAAAAGAAAGTGTTAGTTCGTTCATAGGGGTTTGATGATGCATACTGCTGCTTTTATTCAGAACATAAGCATATTATGGCTTTCTGATCTTCTATATCTTTCTGCCCCTTGGGAAGCATTGTTTAATTGGGCTAAGCAGCTGTGTTTGTTTAGTGATGCTTGCCTGTGACTTGTATTTTCTTTTGAGAGAATTGTGCCTGATATTCTCATAAAATCTAGGAGACTAGGATACAAAAACTTAGGTCATACAGAAGGTAGTATTGATGGTTAAAAGTAGACATGGAAATCATATACTTGAGAGGATGAAGTTGACCCAAGAACCAACATCAGGTCTTGCAACTTGCTAAATGAATGCGAGGCTAGTGGGGGCCTAAAAAGGTTGTCAAAGATAAACAATCATCGAAAGAATGAAAATGCCTAGAGGTGGCTGTTATGCATGTAAACAAGGCATGCAAAAAAGCCAACAAAAGAAAAAACTAAACCATAACAAGGGAAAAGTTAGACCTAAATTGTGGTTAGTATAAGGCTTAATAGAAGATGCTTAGGTTCATTGAGAGATATTACTGCTTGTGGAGAATGCGAGTTAAGCATTCAAGCAAAATAGCTAGAAATGCTAGTGAAATAAAGAAAAGAAGGTTTAAGTTCATTCAAGATGCAATAATTCATTTAATAGGAATTTAAAAGCTGTGACTATGACTCATTGAGGACAAAATAGGGAATCTCAACCGAAAAATCAGTTTAATAGGCTAAAGAGAAGTACAGGATGCAACCAGCAAGTGCCATGATCGGCTGAACTATATCAAGCTTTACAGGAGCTAGCGGATTTGCAATGAAGACTTCAATAAGTAAATATTTGATTTTTATTTCTGTCCCCTGAGCAAGCATGCAAGTGAATGGGATTCAAAAGTTTTTGCTGATTTTTCTTATAAATTTTTCATTAGAAAAGTATTGAATTTTAGCCAGATTTCTATATTTGTACCCAAATAGTTCTAGCATGTCTCCTTATTACCGAGTCCTATTTCTAGTGTGGTTCTTTATAAGGTTTAGTGCTTAAATTAGGATTAGGGGTCATGATCCATATATATGCTTTGAATATACTGTATGAAGGTGGCTTTTGATATTTTAAGAGAATTTTGGAGAGAACATCCATCATCGATTGGAAGGTTCTTGATATAAAGTTACCCAAAGTCAGTGCCAAAACTCTTAGATTTAAACAAGCTGCCTAAAGTCATCAGGACCATGAAAATGACTAGAATCCTCTTCTAGGAGCAAAAATTAATTTGTTGAGGTGCAGGAGGTAGGAAGTACCCAGAAAAGTTGAAAGTGAGGAAAAATCCTTTTGGTTGGCTACAAAAAGCTGTAAATTGGTAGACGGAACAATTATCAATGGCTGAATATTCATGATCAGAGGTTCAACATAGAAGCTGAATATGAGAATCAGAGGTTTCCTGTAATAGACAAGCCTGACTTCAGCCTCCCAGATATAAACACACGGATAGAGACCACAAGAGAGAGAAGGAAAGAAGAAGAAACAAAGAAATTTACCTGTTAGACATAAGCATCTGACTTCTTGAAGGACAAATTTTTCTTATATTTCGGGGGAGATTTTAATTTTTTTTCTTTACAGGATTGAATATGAATGACCTCTCATGTTGATCTCATGTATAATCTAAATCAAGTTGACTTTGTCTGGTCTGAATATGTACTTATATTATTTTCTTGACTAATTAATGATGATGAAGTGTGCCTCTTCATTTTCCTTTTGGTGGTAGGGTGAATGGAGTTGCGTTTTTGATTTGTTCTGCTGGCCGTGATAAAAAAAGGATGAAAATTCTGGAAGGCCATAGTTGTCTTCATGCAAACATGTTAAAGACAAAGTTTTGCTATGCTTGAGTTAAGCATGTTACAATATGCATGTTGGATTGAGGAGATGGTCAGATCATGCATTTCGGAAATCAATAAATCATTCAAAGTTATGATAGACATAGCATCCTGTACTTGCAGCACAGTGTATATAGATCCAACTTTTCTTATTACTTATGAAACTCTGACGGGATCTGGTGTTTTACTTTCAGGACTACTACAAAGTTTTGGAGGTTGACTATGATGCAACAGATGAGACTATTAGATTGAATTATCGAAAGCTTGCATTAGTGAGTTATCTTTAGGCTTTTTATGCAAATGTTTGGTCATTTTCTCTAGAACATTATATTATGGAACTCTTGAGGAGAGTAATACAGCATTCTGTATCCTATCCGTGACTAGAAGTGGCACCCTGACAAGCATAAAGGCAATAGTTCTGTCACGGCAAAGTTTCAGGAGATAAATGAAGCTTACAAAGGTAATTTCTATCAATTTCTAACGTTTCTTTCCCCTCTCTTTTGGTGGATAATGCCTTTGAAATTGTAAAATCACCTGCAGAAGATGGTGGTACAGGGCAGATATTGCAGGATCATGGCTTATTTTGGTTAATACATTTAATGGCCTAGCCTTCTTTTCTTTTTTGCATTTTTTTTTTCCTTTTGGATTACATGCACTTAGAATGTTAGATCAGTTTAGGAAATACTATGGTACCATAAAGTCACATGGAAATTTGTTGTGATTATAAAATGGGTGAAACTGAATTCGACAATTTATTGTCTGCAGTATTAAGTGATCCAGCTAAGCGGCTTGAGTATGATATATCTGGCACTTACGAGATCAATAGATACACTTTAAGAGTAAGAATCACAAAGAACAATGATGATTTGGGTCATTGATTTGTGCTAACTTTTATTTTTTTTCTGAGATTTTAGGAAATTGTATTCTCTTCAGGGATATCTTACAAGGTTCAAAGGAATGATTCTCGCCCGCAATGGTCTTGGTATCAGTCATTCTCCATTTTGGTACTTACCGTGCTAATTTGTTCTTGTAAGTTCTTAAAGACATAGATGTAAGCAAATTAATAAAATGATAAAGACATAAATGATAAATGGCTGGTACTTCCTATTTTTAAGGACACAACATCTGATGGAAACTGAATCAATTGATCAGTAGAGTAGTTTCTTTTTTTTCTCCATTTTCATTTTTACTGGCCCTTTCTAGGCGTCATTTGATGTTGATTTGTTTGAATTCCTTTAAAGTTATCACCTCAGATCATCATTTTCTAGTCTGACACTTGTAAAATGACAAGGAATTTGTCCAATTAAATATACATTGGGCCACTATACGCTGCTATGGACCTCGAACGCATCTGTGTTTCCTCAAGATGGCTCTGTGGCGCTTCTAGTGCACAACATTTGACGGGAGACCAAACCCAGAATATTGTGCCTTCTAAAAGCAAAAAGCACCACCTCTTCCTGACACCCACCAGCATCAACTTCTTAGCAGGGCCATCCTTCCTCTTCTTAGCGCCCGTCCAGAATCGCTCAAAGGATTTTCAAAAGCGATGCTCCGACGGCCGCAACTTTTGAAACACTTATGGCCGCCCTCTTTCTCGCACCATGGGAAATACGAAGCGTCTGTCTACCTGCTTTACGTACACGGCGTTAAGCAGGAATGCTATCACAGGTATCATGAAGGGATAATTTTTCTCCTTCGGTGTTCCCATTGGCATTGTTGGCCTCCTGCAACTCCTTGGTTTTTTTTTTTTTTGGCCCAACTGGTACTTATCTGGATCCTTAAAACATGATGATATAACTCAACGTCATGCCTCTTGCGGGACGCTAACAAGCCATAAATTTTTCTTTCTCGCAGATAGCTTTGCCACACTCTCTTTAATATCGTTTGGAAAGAAGTCGATGCCGTCCACCCCATCCACATCAAAACTTCTCGGTCACCATCAAATCGGTCCATCCCTCGCCGACTCGCCTATCGTATTATTTGACCAAGCTATTTCCACGGAATCGTCTGACGGTTCCCTGGTAGGGCCGCCAAAGTGTAGGCAACATATGGAAGGAGCTGACCTAGAAACAAGAAAAATAAAACCAAGAAGGGCCTTTTACTCCTTAGAAAAGAACGATAGGCAAAAGAGTGGGAACGCATATATGAACAGGAGATCTTACCAGTGGAATATAGCAGAGACGACGATTTAGACGACAATGCTTCACATGATAGCTTCGAGCGTAGGACCACATCTAGGCCAGGGCTGTTAAGGCTGGTGAGAGGGATTGGGAACGCTGTACCGCCGTTGGAATTGCAAGGAAAATAGTCTAAAAATTGTCTACAAATTATAATTGTGTTTCAGGAGACCACTTTCATTTATTTGATCTTGCGGAGAAGTTACGTATATGAATATTTTATTTTCATCTAGTAGGAGAAAAATTTTCCTTTCATCAAGAACTTTCTTGATTTTAGTACTCTTTTCCTGTATCTTGATTGAGGGACCAATCCAAAATCCAAACACTTTACACGCGGAAACTTTTCAAAGAATTTTTTTTCCTTTCTTTTCTTGCTAATATCTTGATCTCCAGATCATGTAGTCCAGGAAATAAAAGGGGAAAAAAAAAAATTGTTTGTTCTTATGCATTTATCCAAAGGTCAAATAGTCCAAATCCAAAGCCATCACAAGAATTTTGGTTTGTTTTTCCTTCAATGGGTTCGCTTCATCGAAAGGAAGAAAAACAACTTACTTTTCAAGACGTCAATGCGTGCCAAAGGGGAGGGGGGGGGGGGGGCGTGAAGCTCAATGGAATAATATTGATTGTGGGGTCATCTTGCGTCCTTTCCATGCCTAAATTCCGCGTCCATGATGATGTCGCATCAGCAAACCAAAACTTCCTCCATTTCCTTCTTCGAAGAAAGTTATTGATCATGCCATCATCCGAATAGAAATCCAGAAACTTTTCCCTCAATGCCAATCTAAGGAATCCAAATTCTAAGATAGAGGACAGAGTCAAAGGTCATGGCTTGTCCTAGCTTTTAACAATACCTAACCTTTTCATATAGAAATAGAGATGAGAACCAAGTCAGGGGGAATCAGATATGGTTCAGATTATGTGCAAGATGGATCAAAAATTTATCAATTCAAATAAAAAATCCAAAGCTGAATCCATTCTGACTTAGAATAAGCAAAAATCAAGGCAAACGAAAATCATAAGAAGGAACGGTTGATACATTTAGGTTCACTCGTCCTACAATCACGGTTTATCATATCATAAACAGCAGATCCGAGGGAAATAGGAGGAAAGAATCAGCCGCATGGAACTCTGAGAGCCTCCGGCAACAAAGGGAGGCGCAGCGAAAGATCCAGCCTAATCTTGGGGAGGAGAGCCCACGAAGATCCGAATCTGGTCGAGGAACGTGGTGTCCTGCGGCCGGTCCTTCCGCTTAACGTATCCCCTCGCCTCCTCCTCCGAGAACGCCTCGAACCCCCGCTCCCCGTTCCTCCTCCACAGCTCCGCCGCGTAGCTCCGGTGAGCGTAGTACGCCTCCGCCTCCACCACGTCGTCGCCGTCCTCCTCCTCCTCTTCGTCTCCTTGGTATCGGCGGCGGGGGAGGACGACGGAGATGGGGAGACGCTCGTAGTGGCCGCGGCAGGTGCCCTCGAGTTCGTCCATGCGGGCGATGCCGCGGGGGGAGACCGCGTAGAGCTCGCCGCGGACGCGCTCGCCGGCGCCGGGGAAGTTGAGGAGGAAGGGGACGCGGTAGGGCCCGCAGACGAGGGGGAGGCGGCCGGCGGTGCGCGCGACGCCGACGAAGGCCGCGTCGCCGCTCCGGATCATGTCCTGGATCAGCCCGTGGTTGGAGAAACCCCGCTTCAGCGTCCCGTACGTGAACACCAGCGACCGATCCATCGTCGCCTTCACCTCCGCTCCCATGATACTACTAAGGATCTCTCTCCCTCCTCTCTTCGTTTGTTTTAGTAATGAGATATGATTTAGATTTTTGTGTTCTTGGAGTTATCGACGGGAAAAAGGAGGAGGACGATGGTTCGGGGGAGTACGGAGGAGGGCTGTTGATGGCTTCTGAGCCTCGCCGGCTGCGGCACCTGGCCGCTTTATGTAGAACGGATGGGTTTCGCCATTTAATCAATCTGGAGGCTTCGGCGAGAGAAGGACTAAAGGGAGAGAGAGAGAAGTTTACCGACGGTAGAGCCTTCGTTTCTTTACACCTTGCCTCTATAAAACCGCGTCGAGAATTTATTCACTGAGAGAGATTTCGTTGCGGAGGGCAGCGAATTTAGTGCTGCTCTTTTTTATTAAAGCCATGAAAATCTATATAAAGAAGTAAGTTATCTTTAAAAAACAAAAAAAAAAAAAAAGGAAATTGTAATATTAAAAAAAGATAAAGAAAGGACAAAGAAGAAAGGAAGACGAGAGATGGTTTTCAAGGCAAAGTCCATTGAATTTATGAGAAGCAGGTAAAGAGAACTTCAAAGATGTTTCTTATTTTCATTTATCTATTTTTGAAGCAAGGTCATCAAAGCTGAGTAGACATTAGCAAATTAAACTACATTTTATCACACTTCTTCTAAGGCACGAAGGTGCCTCAACTATGAGGCTGAGAGGAACCTGTTATCTCCTCTCTGTCTGCATGCCTCCACAGCAATATTTTTTTTTTTTTTTTTTTTTTTAGTTCTACATCTACTCATGAAATTATTCACTACGGCAAAACCAGCAATACTGAAGCTAGGCTGAAACTTTTATGCATCCGCTTGTGTACATGGCTACAATCCATTCTCGCATCCACTGAATTAATCGTTCAACTTAACAAATAGTAACTGATATGGTCGGTATTATTCCTCCTCAAGATTTGAACCCGTCTCCGATTTTTATCAATTAGAACGAGTCAATTGCTTCGCAACAAGTCCATTCTTGAGAACGATCCAACACGGGCTGGCTTTTGGCCCAGCATATTCGAAATTGTCGGTGTACACCTATCGAGAACGTCCAGATGATATAAAAACTTAGCCCACGCGGCAGTCTTTGAAATTTTAAAATTTTAGATCGTTCTCTCTTGGAGCAGTTGTTCATGGTTTACTTTTCGACACATTTAAATTCTAGAGGATCTTAATGGGCTAGCAGGATGAGGAGCAAAGAAAAATGAGCCGGTTGTCTTCCAGCATTAAGTGCTACTGATGCTGGTTGTCTTCTGTTATGCTTCATCAATTGAGAATGAGGCCATGAATTTAAGGTAACGGGGTATATACGGTTATCATCGCCTCCACAAACTACCTTCTCTCTCTGTTTCTTCGGCGCATACCACCATGGCGTTAGGAGCGGCCCTTGGCCCGGTTTGAGTCCAGTCCTAAAAATTTTAGAGCCTGAGCCAATATTGTTTAATCCATGGGGTCCTGATTCTTTGGCCCATTAATATTTCAGACCAAGTTTTGGGTATAGAAAAAATAGTCCCAATCTCACCTGGCCCAAATTTTAGTCGGGGTCATGTCAGGCTAAGCTCAGGGCCCAAGAGGTTCCCACTGGCCCGATTTTGGTCTAGCCATGCTAAGCCTGAGTTTGAACCTGTATTGAAGCATATTAATTAACAAAAATATAGATTTCACTAAGCTAAATTTTAAAAAATAGTTTTCATCGGATTATTTCTCTATATTATTGGCAAAAATCCATTTAGTTTAATAAAGTTGAACAAGTGGACTTTATTAAATTATATTCATAAATCCAGTAGGACCAACTTATGAATCATGCAGTTTTATAACATATGTTCTATTTGTGCAAGATATGGACTGCCAAAATTCTTGAGATTTTTAAAAATCTGATGGCCAAGCAAGGAATCAAATACCAAATACAAGTCTTTGGTGAAGAAATCTGATGATATGAAAAATGAATGCTATTTCCATGTAACAATTTTGCCAACTTATGAGTAATGTAAGATGCGAATCAAACAAGAAAAAATGAATTTTCCTGAGAAGGATTATTTATTTTCAATAGAGAAAGTGGAATATTTAGTCTATTGTAAGAGTTTAGCATTGGCTCTCCCCGGTTGAGCGTCCTTAAAACCTCCATTGACGGTTAATAGGTCCAATGAAATGATCAAACATGGGCACGAAAGGCTATACAAAAAGAAAAAGGGAGGAGGAGGAAACATCCAAGAAGCTTTCAAAAGCTGAGCTTTTTGATAAATAAATAGTCTGACAACAGAGTCGCTGAATATCCTCTACAGCATGTGATCTTGTCCTTCAATCTGATCACCCACTACCGTCCATTCAGATCACACTCTGAACAGTCCCCACCATTTTGTACGTGGTTTAACGGTTGATCAGTGGAATAATGATCAATGGAATGATGATTTGTAGAACATCCAGCAGTGGCCGGTAAGCCATTTCACTAGAAGGATTAGAGCTACGCTTAACCATCCACAACCCTTTTCAAACCCTGTGACATCGGATTTATAGATACCGTCATGATGCCAATTCTCAGCGGGTCTCGTAGCCAGAAGAAGAAAAAAAAAAAAAAATTAAACCAACGGATTAAATTTCAGGTAGGCTACAAACAGAGAGAGAGAGAGAGAGAGAGAGAGAGGAATGTGGGCTCCATGACTTAATTTTACAGCGTCATGTGGATCCAACATCAAGATACTGTGTGTGCGGCCCACTACACTTGACGAAAAAAGTCTCTGTGCTTTCAGCAGCGATGTCAAACGTTGTCAGGTATCATGAACCCTCCTCTCAACTTTCAACTTTTCACTGCGCTGCGCTTCCTTTCCTTTCCGAGCGAACGCACGCAGGCAAATGTCAACGGTTATGATTCAACTTCCCAGCGGTCGTGAAATTAAAATAAGTTTACTTAGATAATAATTAAAGCATATTACAGATAAAACTCCATCCTTAGTTCTCGCGCAGCAATTGGTGCCTTGCTGTGATTCGCACCAATCGCTGCATGCCATGTGGCATAAAGCTAACCATGCCATGGTGACGCCCGGGTTAGGTGTAACCCATATACCAAGGCTTGACACGTGGCCGAGGTACGCCGATCCCCACACTCCAGCGGGGGGGGCCCCCATTCTAAAGTCTCTCTTGGTTTAAAAACCGCAGGAGAAAAAAAAAAAAAAAAAAAAAAAAAGACCGGTAGATCAAATTCAATGCATGCTCCGTGACCCGCGCAACCCTTTTCGTACGACTCGAACCGCAGTGCCGAATAGCTGTGCCTCCACACACAGGAGTAGGTATAAATATAAAACCAGCATTAATGTTGAACTTTTTCAAATATATGTTTTTTGGGAACCATGCCGGGCTCGATGATCAAAATTTTGCGATACCTTCACCCCCGCCGAAGCAGCGTGAAATTTTAGGTTCACGCGAATGTTTGTACCTTGCGGCATTCTCCTCCACGTAAACATCTACGAGAACCGGACGCGTGGCGTTATCGAGATTTCGACCAATGACGGGGGTTCACGGCCGGTGGAGCCAACGAGGTCTCCATCGGCATCCTTGAAAAAGAGGGCGCGATCAAAGAGGAAAACGACACCACCACGTGTACGACGGACACGCCGCAGCACGTGAGACGATCGAACCGTCGCTCCCCGCTCGCTGGCCCCCACCCTTGCATCGCCTTCGCATCCTATGGTCCAGATTTAACATCGCGTCCCTACTCTCATTGCCACCAATAGCCATGTACCGCAGTAGGACGACGGAGATCAACATCGGGACGATTATATTTCTTCGAATGAAATAAACACTCATTTATCACCCAATTCCTAACGGTAACGGGGAAGATTTAAATACAATTGAATTAATTACCAAAATTTTTTGGATTAGATTATAGCAAATATATACAGCGCCAAAATTACCAAATAAAATTATAAGGAAATATTTAAATATTTTTTCCTTTTCTTCCGAGTTTTTATCTAGCTTCATTGGCCTTTCAGCCCCGGCAGAGCGGCGATCGCTGCTGGACGACCTTCGTCGGCTTCCGGTGACGGAAAGCCTTCATCGGGCTCGGAAAGTGCCACCCCCACCCTTTCGATCTCCCGCCGCTGCCACCGCCACCGCCGCCAGAATCCGTGAAAGCCACCACGCTGACCGATGTCGATCTCGAAAGCTTCACCGGCGCCGCCTTCCTCGCCTCCTCCTTCCTCTCCTCCTTCCTCCTCGAGAACAGCCAGAAAGCCTCCCACCCCCGTCCCCCGCGCGGCCGCGAGACGCTGCCGGTCTCGCCCCCGCCGGCGGCGACCGATCTCGACCGCAGGAGCAGGAACCCAACGGATCTGGACCGCCGAAAGGCCGGTTCGCTCTCGATGAGCTCCGCCACCCGCCCCACGGCTCCGATCCCGCCGCCGCCGGATCTCGCGATATCAGCGGAGGAGAGGGAGGAGAACGAGGACGGTGAAGACGAGGACGCCGACGGGGGGAAGCACCCGCAAGGGCGTGCGTTAGCGCAGTCCGGGCAGAGAAGCAGGAGCCGGTCCCGGAGGCAGGCGGGGCACACGCCGTAACGGGGCTGTGACGGATGCTTCCGGCATTTCCATCCCTCCTCGTCCTCCTCCCCCCATAGAGCGACATCCTCCATCGTCGATCTCCGATCCCCTTCGTCCTCCGCCGCCCGCTCCTTCCTCCTCTCGTACTCCACACCACCGAGACCACTTTCGTAACGGTAACAGAGAAACTCGTGGTTTGGCTGCTGGGACTCAAAAGCGCCATATATAGAGAGGACCAGCGACGGGGTTAAAGTTAACCTCAGGCTCAGGTGACGTCGGTTAAGGGAGCCGGACCGGCGGCTCCAGGTGACAGCAAACGCCTCCAGGTTTCCACTTATTTACTGAAATACCCCGCCATTAATCCCCAGCCATCGGCTTGACGTGGGCCCGATTGACAGTGATGGCCATCGTATCGAGATCGGACGCCTGAGATTTCTCGAAATCTTCTTTCTTGTGGGTCACGCACGCTGCGGGGCTTAATTATTCGCCGAGTCTGAGGCCGTACACACCTGAGAGTCTATGGAATGCAGGGCTGTGATCGGGGCGGATGGCGGACAGGTCATGTCGCGTTGGGGCTGTTGATCGCTGGCCACACGTTTCCCCTGCCGCGCTTTCGTGTCCGTCTGATGGGAAGACGACTGATTGGGGTTTGATGTGACCGCCGATCGGCCGAGGGGGGCGGGTGATCGGGCCTGACTCGGGGAGGGCCGAACATTCCATGCACTTGAATGGTATTATGGAGAGACCGCAGACACAGTGACCCAAAGGGGGACCCATTCATTTAATTGGCTCAAGGTGGGCCCACGGTGAAGGAGGAGGACTGGTGTTGCCGTTTCGAGTTTCCTTTTTGGCGTTCCTTTGACCCGGCGAGGACGGACCCTAGAACAAATCAAACCCTCGCCAAAAGCCAAGGAGATAAGCCGGAGGTACGCATTCACGGTGTTCTTGAGGTAATAGCCTAATGAATCGAATGGCCCATCCATGAAAGATTTTATTGGCTATTATAAAGGAACTACTTTTATGAATGTCAGAAATTGATGATGCGTGCTTGTTTGTTATCCATGTATTCTTCCCTTTGTGATTTATATATTTCTAACTTTTTCTTGTGAAATCAAATATTTACCATTGGGGGGCTTATACCCTTCAAATGTTCACTACTGTGGTTGTGGAACAGTTTCATTGGTAACATTAGCTATTAAAATTGTGCTTAAAAATCTTGTTTTGATGGTATTATATACGGAGCTTTAGGATGATTTTATATAATCGCTTTATTTTAGTTTTATAATTTTAGTTACATTTCATGTGAGTTCATTAGTTTACTTGACTTCTCTATGGCATGTTAGAGTTAATCTAGATCTTTAGATGAGCACTCACATGGATGATAAATATTTTTAAAATCTCTTTAGTGATTCATCATGAGGACCACATACTTCGTAACGCATAAAGAAACCGACAAAAAGAAAGGAACAAGAAAGTAACACCATACTTCAACTTAAATTGTTTATTCTTATTAAGTTAAAAAATTACAAATTGACCACTTCACAATGCCCGTAGGTGAAAAGGGAATTCTTTTCCATACTTTGTGAGAGATTTTTATATAGAGAAAATAAAATTATAATGGATAATCTTGATGTTTTATAGATTTGCTCCTATGTTCATTTTTAGGTTTTGTATGTCAAACCCTCATGAATAAATAATAATTATACATTAAAGTATTGCTTTTGAGTGATTATAATTTATAATTACATAAGAGGTGTATTAAAATTTGATGTAATATACTATTAACTACTAAAAACCATTCAGTAGCTAGACTTAGCTGAAAGCAGGCTACACCTATCAATTGCGAGCCTTAAAATTTATTATCATAGGAAAAAAATTTGTTCTGTCCTTGAATGTTAAAAATGGGTTTTTCTAAGAAATCAACCTAGGAATTTTACCTAAATCATACCTTTCTCTCAAGAATGGACCTCAACATCAATTTCTAACTTCCAAAGGGGCATTGTGGAAACAACAAAACATCACATGACACTACTTGTTTTTTGATAAAATCAAAACATGAAATCACTCTTGCTTGGTTTCCAAGTTCATTGAGTTCTTTGGAAAACAATGCTCTTCAAAGATTCTATTAAAGCCTTTGAAGTGGTACGGAAAAATTTATTAAGAGCTCAGTCCTTTTCTCTATCTAATAATAAAAATAAAAATAAAAATTGAATACTATAGTCGTTTTTTTGAAGATTGATCTTTCTAGAGCCACTTGAGGTCCAATTCAATCATCTCCTATGGCCTGCTGTTGGTGGATTGACAAACAACAAGTGACCAAAGAAATCTTATGCCCTCTGCTTGTCAATCACCATCAATGAGACTGGCAATTGGTGGTTTTAATTGCTGAGTTGAATTAGACCCTTCTATCATGACATATTTAAACTCATGCACCTAATAATTATATTATCGCTACTACAATAACAACAATACCTTAATATCAAACTAGTCGAAATTAATGCGTGAATCATATTTTTTTATTCAACTCAGTTTTAAATCATATTTTTTTTTTGTAAGATATAAATATTCTAAATTTTTTATCATTCCTTTTATATAATTTTTTATTTATTTTTAATTTTTTTTTCTATATATACCGAATTACTTCTTCAAGATGTTGTTATTGTAAATTCTTTAAAGGATCGAAACCCTCTGGACCCTCCCACAGACATGGAGCACCCAGAAAAATCCCCTGCTTGATGTCACTAATGAGTTCACCAAGAGAGCCGGCGCAGACCTTTGCTTCATACTGTAAAGCAAAAGGCTCAACATTCCAGAGCCACCTTTATGTCTACTTAAATGGTTGTCAATTTAATTAATCACAACCTTCCACGTTTACTTTGAATGAAGACAATAGGATCACTTTTGAAACAATAGAAGCATGGTAGGACTAATAATACTAATGCATCACGGTCCATGCCACTTTTAATGAAGAGGTCTAAAGTCTTAACTGATCAAAAAGAAAGTCAAATGAAGTGGCCTTCGGCAGCCAAATCTTGGCAACAGCGGCTTACTACAGCTATGAGACAGGGTGTCTTTTGACCTATGAGCCTTTATCAATGTCAGATTTTTGATAACTTCAACGTTCAAATCAAACTACACCACCATTCCTTGTCAAACTTGGACTTGTTCCATGCTCCATTCATGTGGTGATGGCAAATGCCAATCAAGAAGACTAATGGGAGAAGATTTATCATTGGTCTCTAGGCAAATTACCAATTGTGATTGCAGTATTAGTGCATAATCCAGGACCTCACCTAAAATAAATGTAGCCAAAAAAATATTGTCTGAACTTTTTAATCATATATATAAGTACTCAGTACCTCCAAAGTGCATATCCGATGGCATCAGTTTAATTGTTTAGATTAATGTTTGGTATTGCAAATGTTTAGCATTGCTGATGTTTCTGGAAGTTAAAATCTGAACTGTTGTTAATTTATTATTGTCATGCATGGTACTTTCAGGATTTACTCTGATATTTAATGAAATCCACTAAAAAAAGTTCTGACCCCCGAGTGCAGGAACTATTAAAGCTCATGATTTACTATACCCCAATGGATTTCCCCTGTTCGGGTACTCTGTTCGTCCAGGTCTCCCTTTCTGATGACAATAATGCATCATGCCAGAATTGCTTACATCCTGTTCTTTTGCCTGTATTTTTTTTTTCTGCTGCAACTCTGTCTATGTTGTCATTCTTCGCTTCTAGTGCTGTCCAACTGGCAGTTCGTAATTCATTAAACCCAGTAGATCTCCTCCAGAGGCTTGACTCTAACTGAAGCTTTCTTCTCTCATTTTTTACCAGGAGTCATGGTTAATCTTTTCATGTTTCTCATTCACCATGAGACACCTGTTCAAATAGCAGGACTCCAACTGAAGCTTTCCTCTGTCTTTTTACCAGGTGTGATGGTTAATCTTTTCATGTTTCTCATTCACCATGAAGCACCTGTTCAAATAGCAAGACTCTAACTGAAGCTTTCCTCTGTCTTTTTACCAGGTGTCATGGTTAATCTTTTCATGTTTCACATTTACCATGAAGCGCCTGTTGAAATAGCTTGCACATATTAACCCTATCAATTCATACTGCAGGTAAACGCCATGCTTACATGTTCAATAGCAGAGAAGAAATCTTGGACACATCATTTATAATAGTATTCCAATCCATGTCCCATGGTAGTCACAACAGCTGGGGACAGGACATGTCCTATTAGGTGGGTAAAGATTCTTGAAATGTTCCTTACTTCGTGAGATTTGCTTGGGCCATTTGACCTTTGTTTCACACTTTAAGCCATTGCTCTCAATATTTATTCTGAGGTCACTAAGCTACCTTGGTAAACAAGTTAATGTTTACAAAAGTTAAATATTCTAACTAAAAAAACTCTAGAAAAGGATAGTGAGACATCCCACTATATGGCAATCATGAGAACATTCAAAGCATGTCATTAGTTGTGATGTAGAGACAAAATCTTCTATCATACAAGCTTTATAGCATATGTTTGGATGGCCACCATATATCTCATCTCGAGCATGAATGGCTATCCTTCATCCATAGTCCATACAAATACTATATGTAGCCCCTTGTGTTTGTAATAGAATGCATGATGGCCATCGAAATGTGCGCTGATGCAAAGCTTGTACTGTAAAAGATTCATGGCTCTGAGATATCCTTTCAACTAAAGTTCAACAACAGTTGGACGCAATCGCTGCATCCAAATTTAGATAAGGTAAAGACAAACATCACCCCACCATGAGAGAGAGGGCCCAACTTCAAGCTAACAACAACGTCACCTTGCCTAATTTGCCTAAGCATTGCCTCTTATTTAGTCCTCCAATCCTCCGTTCTTGCATTATTTTATCCAGGGTGGGTTGGCAACCAGGGGACGCTCGTTAGACAGCGCACATGGAAAGCGTAAGATCAGGCGGGTGATCAATGTTGCAGTGCACCGGTGACAAGAATGTAATCTATTTCCATTGTGTGGACGCCATGGCATCCACGACGACGATTTGAAAAAGACGATGGCCCCTTTTGCGCCGTCTAAGGTAATATTAAAATAGCACGAAATTTTGATATGATTGATGTTTAGAATAATGAGAGGGTACAACCATATATGACGATGATAAAAGATGGTGTGTTAGTTTTCTAAAGACCTTCACATTGTCGTTTTCCTTGATTTTTAGTCTACAGTTTGACCTGACAGGGGTTCTCTCATGTTCTCATTGGAATTTATTTTTATCCCAGAGTCTCAGGTCCCAACGACCATCAACCTCTTCAACAAGAAACCGATGGGTAGTTGGAATACTCAGATGCCAACGGCATCCTATTCCTATACGTGAACATATATTCATGTCGTGTTATTAGTTTCAATCATGGTAGCCCTATGAACCCTGGTTTAGTTTATTAAAGACGTGACTGCTTCTGATTCCCTCCATGTTCTTTATAAAAGATATTTTGGTTCCATGTTATAACTCTGCATTGGTTTAACTAATTCTCTCACAACCAATTCCATTAAAAAAATTAAAAAAAAAAAAAAAAAGTTTCCATACAATTGTGCCATGAAGTACCTCTTATTGAGTCTAAACTTGTATTAAACTTATATATTAAATATACAAATTAATATACTGGAAAAAAAATTTTAATAAGCATGCTGACGCTTTAATTGTCTATTTAAATAATATTTAAAAAAATATTTAATTTTTAGATAATATTAAGAGCAGCCGTAAATTTAATTTGTTGAATTCAGAATAAGAATCCATCAGCACCTCGTATGCTGTAGAGAGCCCTCTTCTTTCTTGATCAAAGATGGGAAACATAAATCTAGTCCAGAATAGATGTAGAGTTTCTATATTATATTCTCGGGGCAATATTTGTGATACCATGGAGCCCAGGACTTTGGCACGTATCAAATCATCAGAGGTCCAGCAAAGCAGACGCCCCCCAAGCCGCCTTCGATGGCTCACCATCTCTTTTTCTTTGATTGATGGAACGATGCAATCAGTCCTCGATTGGTCGCGATCCAAAGCCGTTCACCTCCCCATCCGGCCGCCGTAAGGGCGGGGCCGACGAAAAGGAAGCCCAGCTCGAGGCGCAGGTGCGAGGACTTGAAAGGCGAGCCTCGGAGGCCACCGGAAACCTAAAGGAATAGGACGGCATCGATGGAACGCGTCAAATCAACCGTTCGATCTCACCGTCACCTCCCACTGTTGGTTCGAGAAGCATCGATCGATCACGTGGACGTGACTCCACCCATCCGGACCGTACGGTGGGCTTATCGTAGGCCAGCTTTCATTTGCACACGTACACGCAAATGATTGGCTTGTTCATACGACGTGATTCCAAAATTAACGTAGCCTGCCCTTCCGAAGCCTTTTCCTAAATCCTCATTTAGTATTCTTTAAAAAAAAAATTCAGAAAAAAAAAATTTACCAAGAGAAGAATAAAAATATAAAAGATGAATAAAAATCCTCATTTAGTATTCTTTAAAAAAATTCAAAAAATTTACACAAAAAAAAAACTAATTTTTTATAGTATTTATTTTTTCATAAAAGATAAAAAAAGTTTGTCGACTTCACTCATAATTTTTTTCTTTTTTAATTAAATATAAAAAATAAAAATAAAAAAAAATTTCATTTCATTTCTATTTTTTCCTTAATCAAATGGTTCTTAAAAAATAAAACTTAAGATAATTGTTACACCATGCTTTTAAGTTAATTTTGCTTCCACAAAAGCTCCACTGGAGTCAACTCAATCATCTTAATAGATGGCCAAGAGTAGATACAAGCTCTAGACTAATATTTTAAGCTGATTTTAAGATAAATCTATTTTAAGAAGCGAAAAGGTGATTGAAAAAAAGGGATAATTTTATCTAAAAAAAGATCAGCATGTTTATATTGTAGTCATCAATATCTATATATTTGTTAGTTCATATTGGTTGAGGTTTTGAAGATTAAGATCTGTTACTTACCATCTTTAAGGTCTCTCGGATCAGCATAAGTTTGAGATATCAACCAAGATGAAAACAATGTGCATGAAAAATGGTTTGGTAAACCATTGATAGCAAATTTTATCAATAGCAATTCAAGCACTAAAACTCTCCGTTTATCAACACTAAGCAAGAATTGCACCTCAACCATATGTGATGCATGGATTCAAGAGCATGAGTTTAGTGCCATAGGATTGCACGTGCACCATTGATGACTGCCCGTTAGGTTCGCGCTAGATACTGTTGTTGGATGTTGTTGAAATCTGGTGCCTTTCCCTTTAACATTAAGAGCGAAGACAGCGTAAAAGATTTTAGAGCTTTGACTTGGGAGTGGATGTGGCGTCTCACTAACGCAACCGCTTCCCTTGACATTCTCTAGCTTTTCAAAAAAGATAGGATGATTCCTTATATTCCCTTGTCGTTCTCTAGCTTTTTAAAAAGATAAGAGTGATTCCTTACAACATATAACTCAAGTCAAAGACAAAGTCAATAAGTAAAAAAAATATATCAATCCATTTTTGAATTAAGAAGTTTGGAGAAAAAGGCTTGGGTAATTCCCAAAAAGTTCGATAGGACTCTCCACCCATCCCAGCGCTAAAAAAATGGCTTTTCTTTAAAAAAAAGTTAAAAATATGATAACATTTTGGCCAGCTTTACTTGGTTCGACATAATCTAAACTATGCTTAATTAAATGGAGCTAGCTTAAATTTAGCTCTAGACTCTCCTCTTTGTTGTTGGACTTAGCTTTTTTAAACTTGCCATCTTGAATCTAACTAGGCTTTTAAACGGATCCAATGCACAAAGACTGCACTATATACAGATTTATAAGAGTATGTGTTCAGTTTCATATTGATTACGCATAAAAAAATTTTGGATACTTAATCAATCAAGGAATCAAAATAATACTTACGATATAACTTTTTCTTGATAAGATTATAAATTGCTACAAATTTATATAACTCTAATCCATGACCCTTAAGTAACTATAATATGATATAATACGAATTCTTTTGAAGTTTACAATAAATTAATTGTGGCATGTGACTGAGCTGAGATAGGAGAGTGTGTGAGTATAATTAGGTCCATATAATAGATGATGTGAAACTAAATAAATGCTTGTATTGATCTTTTATTTCCAAAACCAAAAGGCTAAAGTTGGCTGACTTGCATCCAACAATAAAACTAAAGGCCTCATTTTAGATATATCCTAGCTTGAATAATGCAAGACTATGATTACTTCATGATTTAGGTTTATCGATTTTAAGTTGTTCTTGGTTATATCAATCATTGTTCTTTTGACTTGAAGTTGAAGAGCTAGATTTACTAGTTTGAATGATTTTTGGCCTCTTTTAATTACTTAATCAAAGTAGGATGAATGTGAGTTCATTTGTTCCATAGGTATGATCCAATATGATGTATGCTATCTTCCACAAGTATGACCCAATGTGATGTATGCAGAACCAAGTTAGAACATTTCCGCAGCAATTTAAGTTTGAATTTGAACAAATTCGATGCGTGCAATCTTAACCATCTTTTTGGAAAACAAATATAATTCAATCAACAAGACCGCTCATCAACTCAAGATAATTGCTAATTAATGATATGCAAGATTATTTATAGGTTGTGCAAAAAAATGAGCTCTACATCTTGCTCCACTTGTGTGGCTTAGGGTTTGATGGTGAGGGAAAAGTTATTGAAGTTTTATTTTTTTTACTATTTAACATTTCCTTCAATACAAACTTAGTTTATATAAATATATAGAAAGAGATAGATCTAACCAGACACGAAGATTCGATCATCCTTTTTACCTTTCGATCCACGTGAATTTTAAAGTCATCATATCATTTTTATTTTTGGGATCTATGTTCCGCGTGGATCTAAGAATGAAAGGATGATTAGATCTTGGCTACATGCTAGTGTAACCAAATTCATCTCTCTCTCTCTCTCTCTCTCTCTCTCTCTCTCTCTCTCTCTATATATATATATATATATATATATATATATATATGCGTATGTATTTGAATAATAGAACGTCTAAGAAAAGGATCAATTTTGTTAGAGAGTACTCTACTATAAGGGCCTCGTCAGTTGCTAGGCCAAAACTAACCAGCATAAAACCATGTGATTTGTTCCCACATACGTGACCCATTGGCTTCCTAGTCCCTTGGCTGCTGGTTTTTAACTGGCTTTATATATATCTATATACAGTTCATCACATTTCTGAAGCTTAGGTGCAGCCCAGCTTGTTAAGTTGGCCCAATATTTCCAAAGCACGTAATTGAATTGTTGAGCCCACGGGCTGCCATAGCCCACCGTGCGTTGCAAAGCATTAGCTTGATATGGGATTGTCGGAACCCCAACGTAGCGTTCTAAATGCCTGAACGCGTGCCAAGGAGAACGAAACTAAATCCCTTTTGAATGAAATATTTTATTGGATGGCTGACTTGCATAAATTACGCATCACTATTCTTATTATTATTATTTTTTTTTTTTTTTGGTGCAATGTAACATTGTTCTCATTACGGAAGACAGGAAAGTGACGATGAATCTTAGTGAAGGATTTTTGGAGACTCCTTATTAGTATATCCGACGCCCTACCAGTACGATGTAGGCAAAACTAATAAAACTATATACAATACTCTGATGCAAACTTACTCAGTATATATGATACGTATGATATGCGAGTAGCGACGCTGTGGCAAGGTGTTAACGTATTCTGGAATCAAATGATATTAATTTTATTTATTAATATATAAATGAGAAAAATAACCTGAATGTGGAACAGGAATTTGGGAAGTCATGATGAACGTTGACCACGAAGGCACGCGTTTGGAAAGAAGTTTCCTTTTTTTCAATAAATTTATTTTTTAAAAATAAAATATAGCGACCGGGAAACAAAACGGAGCCATGTGATGGGACGCGGACTGGGGACCGGAAACGTGACTGGCGAGCGGTGCGGGCGTGGGAGGTAGGCTCCCCATGCGGTAACTGCATCGCATACCGCCCTCATTTTAACCTTCGTCCGACCGAGCGGCGGTGGATGGAGGCCAATGGTGCGATGGGGCCGGGATACGATGACTCGCGGTGCCCGTACCTCTCGAACCGAGGGAGCGGTATGCCGCTCCCAGTCTCAAGGTCGGATCCTTTCCGCGGAGGCGTCCAACGACTTTGACGGGCGTTGGGAACCCACGTTCTTTTATTCCCATCCTTCCTTCCCTTTCTCTATTCTTTCCGTCCGGAGCTCCCTTCTGCCGTCGAAGCTCCGATCCCTGAGGAACAGGTACAATTCAATCATCGTCGGAAGATCTTTTCTCTGCTATATCCTCTGTCTTCGATCTATTCTGAAGTTTAGGGTTCCCGTTCTTTCTCTTTCTTGAGAAAATTTAGCTTTTCTTTGCGTCAATTTTTTTTTGGAGAGGTTTGATTTTCCTTTTCTTTTTCTTTTGGAGAATAAAGATTTTTGATTTCTTTTTCTTTTTTCCATCTGGCGTGTCGTTGATTTGTCTGCTATCACTGGGATTCTTAGATTGGACTCTGGTTCTGCTCCGGTTTCTTGTTTTTAATAGTGAGCTGCGAAATAGGGTTTCTTTTTTATGATTTCGAGTTTGAAGACGGCCGGGATAATATATTTGTAGGTTACGGCCGTGATAATATATTTGTAGGTTAATTATATCATTTTTTTTTTTTCTTTAGTTGTTTTAACGGCTTATTCCGGTTTCAGTTCTTAAAGTTATGTGATGAAATTGTTGGTTTCTCGCTTACTTTGTTCGTACTGTTGATTTTATGAGCTAGCCGTCGAGTAGGGGTTTTTTTTTTTTTTGGTCCTTTCCAGATGGAAGGATGTAGACCCATCAAAAATTCATTGAGAGCATGTTCTCATAAGTTATTTATGTAAATCTTGGTGTTCTTTAGTTTGCTGAATATATTGTTCTCTGATCAACTGATGCTACACTACTTTTGAACTGCAGGAAAGGAGCCTGTTGTACTTTGACTGCACGGTTGAAACTGGATGTTGATGATGAACCGAACTTGCTAGGTAACGCACCGGTAACGCACCATACCTTGTACTCTGCCTTCCTCTTATTTTATAGTTGAATTTATGATGCACCAGACTTGTTAGGTTAAAACGCCATACCATTTACTCTAGCTGAATTCTTTTCTTTATTCATTTAGCAGTTGAAATTCTGTGCTGAAATCATGTTTCTTAGTTGGCATTGACTTCAAACATTTTTCCAGTCTCTTCGGTTGTCTTTGATGCTTATCAAACCATTGAAAAGTTGAAGTTGGGTTTATACATTTGATAGATGCTGAGTAAAGGAGGATTTCAGGGGACAATGCGTGAAATTCTCCTTCAATCGCTTAGTCAATATAATAGGTTAGAAACATTTGTTGGTGGTGCACCATGGAAGCAAGAGGCCTTATTATTATATGATGGCTGACTACCTTCGGTCTACTGCTTGTATGTACAGTTGAGCATGGTTTGGCTAGGTGTAGATGTTTGGAATTTGGAATAACATGTGGACAGAATGCCAAAAGTTTTTAAAGAATCCAGATATTAGTTCTTTTATTTTATAAAATAAAAATATTCATGTGATTTTTTTAATTCATGTAAAAACAAACATGGCAAGGAAATGATGATAACCAATAGCAACACCACCATGACAGCATTATTAATTTGCAATCTATAATTTTTCCTTGAATAAAATTGTGCAATTTGTAAATCATTGAATTTTTTTGAGCTATTTGATTACTGCAAGAGTAGCTTGGAGAATCACTTGGCAAATGAACAAAAAAATTCAGTCTTTTAAAAAACTTTCAATGGTTTGGCTAATATTGTTACTGCGATTACTACATAGTCAACCAAACTGTTGTACGAGATGAAGAAACTTTGTTTTTCATAATCCAAGCAATATAAAGGGTGGCCGGTGCATGGGGCTCTCACCATTATAGGTCTAGAAAGAGTTAGATATACATAGCCTTACTCCTGTGTATATAGAGGCTCTTTATGTGTTTTGAACTTATGATCTCCAAGTCACAATGAAGCAACCTTATGTTGACTAAGGCTCACCACCCCCTAAACCAAGCATTATAGCTCTTATAATTAATGTGAACTTAGTGAAGGCTTTTGCCTTGATGATCCTTGGAATTACTTGTGGAAATCTTTTCAATACTTTTTTAACAATGCCTCTAATTTAGCTGCAATGATGTCTTTTTACCTTTTGCTTCTGTGGTTATAGGTAGGCAGTTTGTTTATATCACTGGTACTACTAGAAAGTTGTTCATGAAGCTAACTCATAAACAACATCAGTAGTTAATATATTTTATCTTTTTGTTTTATTCTTCTTAAGATGGTGTTTAACACTTGAAGTCACCTTGCTGTCAGAGGGTCAATAGCCTAGTTTGTATTTACTAAGCTGGGTTATGCATGCACCGCTATGATCTGTAGAGTAGCATTCTTGTTTTGAATTCTTAAAGCATTTGCTCTAGGCATAGCAAATTCATGGTAGCTGATCCATCAAGTTTGTTTTGTGTGCTATATAAATGTTGATTTCCCTTTCTATCATGCATATGGATCTCTTTAAGAATCTCACTACTAGTGTGACTGATTCTTAAATGATTCTTTTATGTATTCAGAGTCTTGGTTTGCTAGTAACACATCAGTGGGTTTTCCCCTAGGGTTCTACGCAGACAACCAGACTTCATGTAGGTTGGAACAAAATCATGGGTTTCAACAAGTAGGAATATGCTGCTTATCTCAAACTGTTCTTTTTCCTTCTAACTTTTTTCATGATTCTTAGGTGATTAGAATGACTCTAGCTAACTCCATCAAGTATGAGAAAATTTTTTCCTAGTCATAATGTTAGCTGAGCCAGATATCTGGGCTGGGCAGAATGGCTCAACAGGTTAGGGCCCATTAACTTGGATCTGACCTGACTCGTTGGTTGGTCAGGCGAGCCAAGTCCATACCCAACCTGTGGAATGAATGGGGCAGGTTAGATTGGTCAACTATGGGTTGGGTCATATTTGATAGAATGGTCCAGGTCATAATTGCTACCCCCAGTTACATTTAAGTTTATGAGAGGATCATCTTAGAAGAATATTTCTTTGGAGAAATATTAAAAGTGCCCATGGCACTGACCCCATTAACTCAGAAGGTGGGAGTTACTTGAGAGGCTACTTGCAGTATTAGGCCAATAAAGTAGGCACAACCCGCTGATTAATACTCCGTGGTGGGATCAAGTAATCTGGAGGTCTTTTTACCTTGTGATTTCAAACTCAATATTTTATTTTATTTTATTTTTTAGTCATAGATTAGTTGTTAGTTGTTTACTCATACTTCTTAATAAGCTTCCTAGTAGTCATCTTAAAGTTCATGGTTTTTGGGTCACTGTATTAACTCTCAGTACTGGGTCTTGCATGGTAACCTAGCTAATATGATGCGGTATGGTAATGTACCCATATGAACACATTGGATGGCGCAAAATCTGTACCTTGCATCAATATGGGGTTTCAGTAGGTTATCATGCTGATACTGGGTATGGTATGCCCCATATTGCAGGTGTACATCCATGCTTGAGGTGAAAATGGATGTAAATGTGATCCTCAGTTTCTCACTGAAAATATGACATGACATGTTAACAATATAAAAATCCGGTATTTTGGGCATGTATTCATTCTTGACAATTTGGCATGTATTGATTCTTGACAAAGTTGAAAATATTATGATTTTCTTCAGATTTTCATATATAGTTTTGTTATTAGTAATCAATAGTTTTACAATACTTTAAAAGGAGTGGCAAGCTTTCAGTTATAGTTCCACTGTTCCACCACTTCTTGTTGATTTTGGCTGACAGAAGTAACCTGTCTTTCAGTTGAGTTATTTGGGGCAATATGCGTGATCCTTTTGATGTGCAACCTGATGTGGTTAATGCAGATCGTCAAGCATCAAATGAACTTGTGTCGCCTAATATGATGCCATCTGGTACAGGCTACGTGCTTGGAAATGGTGATGCTGGATCTTGGACTCCAAACTCTGATTCTTTAATCAGGTTATACTCAGCAAAGGGTCGAGTTTTCTCCCCTTAAAACAAATTTTAAAACTATTCTTGATTTATATTCATGATATCAGATTTATAAAATCTATACAACCAACCAAATATCTGGCATACTTTTGTTTTATCAAACAACTGGTTGTCTCACAGGCATCAATTCCAAAGAACTTCTGGTCCTGTGAATTCAAGAGGAGATGAATTTAATAAGCATTTAACGGACCCAGAGATCATTGTAATGTTGCTGGAAACTTGTGTTCAGAATGATTTATTATTGAATTAACTGGCACTTCAAAATGATTTGCTTAATTAAATTTTTCTGCAGGAACTTTACTACAGGTCCCGAGCACAGGAAGAAGAGATCCTGCTACTTCGCAAACAAGTTGCTGATGCCTTTGTAAAAGTATGAAGTTAATAGATCTCATAACCCTTAGCATGATGGTTGGACCTTAAAAATGGTCTAGTTTCTTCTAAAGTCTTCAACTAAATCAGGTGATTCTCTTGGCTTTCAGGAGCTTCAGTTACTGAGTGAGAAGCACATTTTAGAGAGAAAGCTATCTGAGTTGCGGATGGTTAGTATGCATTGAGCTGATATATCTTGATTGGGAAGGCTTCTATCTGTCTTTCTTTTCTGGAACTAACATGCATGCGTTGTGCTACAGGAACTTGATGAGAAACAGGATGATGCCATAACAAGTACCATGAAAGAACTGAATAAGAAGAAAAATTGTCTTGAAGAGAATTTAAGACTAGCAAGTGATCTAAAAGTATGGCATCTCAGTGCATTTTATGCAGATACGTATATGCAATTTGAACTCTAACCCAATTTAAAAGTTTTTTATGTTTAAGTTCCAATTATTTCCTGTAACTATTCTTTGATCGGTTCTTGTTTGTTGAACTAATAAATGTTAACCAAATAATTGGGAAAAAAAAGTATTGGACTTCTCCAAATTATTCTTTGCAAGAATCTGCCACAAGGCATCTTGTTATTGACATATAGGCTTCGAAATGTTTCAGATATGACAATACTTGAATATTTTATGAAAACTGTGCATAAGGAATTGAAAAATATGGTTCTCTTTTATCAGATGTTCAGTGAAATCTTTTTGCAAGCCTTTTCATGTAGTATTGGAAGACATGCCTCTCAGATGAATTTGGGACTTCAATTACTTATGGCTCTGGCAGGAAGCATTCCAGTAGGGTTAGTGACTTGTGGAAACATTGTTAGATGCTGCAACATTTATAATGCCCAACCTCTTATATCATCTTTTAGACTTAAGCTAACATTTGTTGAACTAATTATCCCCCAAAACATTTCATTTAATGAACCATGAGACTTTTCTAAATATTCTCATGATACTAATCATCAATTTGGCAACAGCATACTAATTATGGACTGCTATGGTTAAATGCATAAGAACGGTGACTTGAACATTAACATGATGAGGAAAACTCTTCTTTTATATCCACTTTCTTGAGAATATTTTGGTCAAGCAAGCTTCTTCGAGCTGAAATTGATAGTTCGAGATTCTTAAAATCAAAGTCATAAGCCGGCTAATGAGGAAAATTAGTTTAATAGATGTTTTGACATGGCTTGTCCACCCACTAAAATACATGCAGGAATGAGGAACCTCTCCTTTCATAAAGCTTTTGTCTCACCATTCCACTGGGCATGAACTTTGGTTATTAAAAAAGTTCAATGTAGTTGACAATTGTTGTATTTATTGTTGATTCTATACATTATCAGAGTATGCATTTTGTTGGTTAAAGCTTCGATAGTTTCTATTCCTAGCTATGTCTTGGCCCCGTCATATCTTGTCTTTTCTTGATGGAGTCTGAACTCGTGTTTGGCTTTCTAAAACATGGATAATCATATCCTTCTGATCTGGCAACTGTTTGAGGAGTGTTTTACTTAGGTGCATGGTGAACTTGCAAATTTGCTATGTAACACTCATGCTGGAAACATCATTAAACATTGCAACAAAATCTTATACAACATTATGGAATGCAGGATTTCTTAAGGGATACCATAATTATGAGAGTAAAAAAATCTCTACAGTTCTAGTTAATAACTCAAATAATTTCTGAAACCTAGTTTATCTTATTAAAAGAAAAAAAAAGAAAACTTAATGAACCATATGCCTTAAAACTGATACAACAAACTTGATGTAGTTAGTATTTATCCCATTTGTGGTTGTGAATTGTAACTCAAAGACCTATTAAGGTTATGCTAGTCATATGGAATGCCTAGCAAGTTTGTAGTGTTCTAGAATAATCAGGTTTTGTCCTATCTGAAACAACAAATCATGGGACTCTCTGTTGATCATTATTACATGTTTAAGTCAGCCACCTGGCTATCTAACTTTTGGTGAAGATATTGAACATTCCTATAGAATTTTTGGTCATTGTCCTACTTTTCATGGAGCTATTTCTCTCAATGTAGATAACCTTTATATGTTATGGTCTATCCAAAAAAAATCTTAATATGTTTTGAATAGCATCACTATCTCTTGGTTAACTGATATATCTGAGGAACAACACTATCATGTTAGTTGAGATCTCTCATTGAAATAATTTCTTTCGGCAACATTGTGTGTGAGTTAGCTTTTGACGTGAACACACTGCATATTTCTATCATTAACCGAACATTTATGGTTAGCAAATTTTCAGGATGATTTCATAAAGGTTTTTCTTTGTGATTCATAAGCACCATATCCAACATCTATAAATCATTAATTAATAGATATTACACCCTCGAATGGCACTATCACATTAACACCTCTCAAGGAAATGAAATATAACAACATTAACAACAATAAAGCTTTAATTCTAAACTAGTTGGGGTTGGCTGCATGAATTCTTTTTCTCTATTCAGCTCAATTTTGAGTCATATTTTTAGTAAGATGCAAAAGTTTAAGTCTTTTTTTATGACTTTCTTCTATGTAATTTTCAGTCTACCTTTATCTCTTTTTTCTTCTATATGTATCGCATTATTCTTTCACACAGGTGCATCTTTAGGTATACGTTGCACATGTCCAAACCATTCAAGTTGTCCTTCTCTTAATTTGTTCTCGATTGGTGCTACCTCTATCTTTTTACGATTGACCTCATTTTTTATTCGATCTTTTCTTATATTATCATACATCCATCTCAACATTCTTATTTCAGCGATATCTATCTTGTGTATTTATAATTTTCTAACTACCCAATATTTCGTACCATAAAGCATAGATGATTTTATGACTGCCCCTATAAAATTTTCATAGGGAAATGAAATCCCTTGCCTGAATTGTGTCATTATGAGTTACCTTTGGTTGTGGCATGTATGGTACATGTTTTGACAATTAATTGAACATTTATTGTCGGCAATTTCTATGATGATTTTATAAAGATTTTTCTTTGTAATTCATGAGCATGATATCCAACATCCACATGTGGTTATCCATTCTTAACTTTAAATTCTTTGCATCCATCCATTTCAACAAATCAGAACTAAGTTTGCTATGAAGTTCAGAGACACTTAACTGGCATTGAAATAATCATGCACTTGTTAAGAGTCATAAGCATGATTTTCTTTCCTTCAGTTGGTCTTGTTATCATGACTTTGGACTGGGCATGTGGATGTCGATCTGATTCAATTGGAATAAGGAAAGTTATGGCAGGTGCTTGTGCCAGATTTTGTTTGGTTTTCCAAAATTTTGGGAATAGGCTAGAAACTGTCCAATATTTCCGACACACAAAGCTAATATTAGTATCTTAAATTTTAATATCAATATTTTAGAATAGTGTCATATAATATGCATCATATATTATAATAATATAATTTTATGGCATATTTCAAGTAATAATAGCAATATTTTAAATATAATATTCATATCAGTGTAATATTACGTTATCATGTATTAAATGCTATAATATTATAGTATTACAGTATATTATATTATTTAATCAATATAATATAGTTAAAATATGTTATATGGCAATATTCTGTGTTATAATGTTATTATTTTAAATATTTTATTGATGCTAAATAATAATATTATAATGCCATATTAATAATAATATGTTATTTTATTTTATTAACACAATATATGAATGGTACTATAATACACTATTAGAACCTTGTAATTCTATAATGATATTATATTTTAACATTAATATCAAAGAATTATTGCAATTAGTATGAAATATAAAAACTATAATAAATATATTATAGTAATATTATATAACATATAAAATTATTATGGAAATATAAAAATTAGATAGTGATATTAATGATATTTTATAAAAAAAGATAATTTAATATTATAATACAGTATAATGTTATGTGATATTAATCTATTTCAATATTAATTGTTCTGAGTATATTGATTTTATAATTATGAAACAGAAAATTGAATACTTATTATAAAAATATAACAATATTATAAATTATTATATTACGATAATATTATTAATAATTACTGGAACACCATCATATAACACTATAATATTATAATTTTATTATAATGCCAAAAAGAGTAATAATATTATGTGCTGGTACTATATCATAATTATAATTTTGATCTTCATATTATAATATTATGTAATATAATTGATAATTGATAATATAATATCAAGTTCTGATGTACAATTTAAAAGGCTGAATGGGCATGAAAAGTTGACATAAGGCTATAACAACATGGACTTGGAATAACCTATGCCTTAAGAAATGGCACCAGATTGTTCGACTGGGATGGCCTATTTCAAGTCTATTCTCATTTTGCAATTTGGTGCTTCATTGGCACAAGACCCTATTCTATATCTTATTCTCCTCCCAAACAACACCTTGCTTTTAACTTTCTCAGTGTATCAGTTGAGTCACTTCCCACTATGGTATAGGTTGCTTGTCTTGCACCCTTATGCACTTCTTTCTATTGTGGTTCCTACATGTTGGTATGGATTCACAAGATCATCTCTTGAGAACTCTTTATCACATTAACCCACTAGTTTGAAATCTATGGTTTTGAAGAAAACAACTTGTTTTATACCAGAATGCAAATTGTGCCTGTTTAAATGTAAAAGATTTAGAAGCCATTGGTTTGACTAAGAATTATTAAATGATTTTCGGTGCATAACTCTTAAACAAAGGAAGCAAAATCTTTGTGCTTTCAATAATTCAGAATAGTTCAAATTGAGAACCCGAACTTATGCTCTTTATGCAAAATTTGCAAAATTGTTAAATCAAAAACCATATGATTGATATCTGTGCTTTATTTTTTTTTTTAAAGAAAAAGTGCAACATTGTTATTTTGCTGGCATTTTTTGTTATTTTTATCTAAAATGCGTTTATTGAATTACATTTTTTTTTGTTTATATACATTTTTATAATGGCTAATTTGTTTAGGTTGTAGAGCAAGAGCTATATATATTCACTTCATCATTGCTAAGCTTATTAGCTGAATTCAATATTCGACCGCCTATAATAAATGCTTCCTCAATTGGGAATGGTGTTAAGGTAACAAACATTTGGCTGTTGATCTTCTATATTCTTCTCTCTCTCTCTCTCTCTCTCTCTCTCTCTCTAGTTTGGTCATTTCCATTTGGTAGCCATTGTTAAAATATGGTGCTTTCTTATCATGAGCACTATAACTTATGATGATCGTTACACTTAGGTATTTGACATCTTTTTGGTTGGTGTTTTCAGCGCTTGTACCATCATATGCAATGGAAGATAAGTCCTGCTAATGTAAGTCAGCCATCTTGTGATCTCCTCTGAGCCATTCTTAAACAAATGCAGGATGGTCTATGGTTCTATGTAGTTAACTTTAATCCTTCCTGGTGGGTCTGTTCTTCTGTTAGTGAGTCATTAGATTTTCTTGAATAGTTTTACATGCACATCTTGATGTGTCAAGATGCTAAGAATATCTGAGTGGGTGATGGCTGTATATATGGTGCATATCTGTATGTTTCCTCATCGTGTTTTATTACTTCTTTGTCCTATTCACAAGAAGTTAAATATATGATGTCAAGCGTACCCACAAAGAAGGTTTTTGTATTTCCTTGTTATGGCTATATGCACATATTTACGAATATACAGACACACATACTCAAGTGGTTCTAGATGCGTATGGTATATAGTGTATGTTGTGTGTGTCTTCATATGGTGTCATATTACTTTTTTGTGCGATATTCTCATCAAACTGAAAATGATCTCTTGGATAGCCACAAAGAAAATTTGTATGCTGCATGCATGAACATAAGGTTCTCTTCAGATTGGTGATAATACCCCACAAAGTAGTAACATACTATGCAAAAACCATACATGGAAATACACTTCACTAAATATTGGACGTCCAAAAAGATTCAAATAATAATTCCAGACACCATAGCTAGACACCAAGGTCCATGATTTGACAGAGTAGCACTGATGCCACAGCAACAGCTGGAGTTGTTTGAACATGGGCCAAGCATGCTAAAATGGATTTTTGCTATGCTAGTGATAAAATTTAAGAAGCACAGGCAAACATCAATGAATTGCTCATTCCCTTTGTGAAAGTGTAAGGTATACTATGGAGTTATTAGTCTGCACCTTGCTTTTCAGTAGCATATTTAAAATTTGAATTCGGAGAATCTAGTATAAAGAAAAGATGAAGCATTGTCATCAAATAAGTTGTTCTTAATATGTTAAAAATATAATAATGTATGTTATGGAGGTGCAATGTTGATTATAATCTTACCTCTCCAGGAGACTAGGAAACCGCTAATAGTAATTGTTTGCTATCCTTCATTGCATTTCTTTGTATGTTGGTTTGCTACTAATTTTGATGCAAATTGTTAAGTCATTTACTCTAATATTACAATTGATAGTGATTAGAATTTTCAATCAATTGAATCAATTCCTTTTATGCAGGCTGGTTTTGATGATATGAACCATCTGGTAGGACCTCAACCTAATAATCTGCCAACCAGTTATGGTCACCAGCCACCCGGTTCTTCAAAAAGTCGACTTCTTCAACCAGTCATGGTATTATCTTCGCTGCATGCTGTGCCATTGCTGTCAATTTCTCTTGTACACTTGCAAACATAATGAGGTGATATTCTATGCATAGGGATCAAAGGTGAACGATTTTCATCATGAATACATTCCATACCAGTCAGGATTTATTCGAGGCTATGACATGCCATTATCCAATAATGACAATCCAAGGGAGTCATTTACACTTTACAAGTCAGTACCATAGTGTTATCCAGATTTAGTATGCCATGGAGTTTTTTCACGGCATTTATCAGTAAATGGAAAATTTAATGCTTGTGATGCTTTCTTTTCTTTTTAATTATTAAGGTGATAACTAAGTTTTAAGGACAATGTGATGCATCTTCATTTATTTACCATATACCGACCTGCTTTTTCATGGATGCCTTTTATGATGTCCTTCTTTCTGTGGGTAAACTAACAAATGCATGCTCACCTGAAAACATTCCCACCCATACAACTATGCAACCACATGTGAATTGATACATATATGTGGGCATGTGCATGCATGCATATATAAATAAATTAAGTGCGTGCATTCATGTGTGCATTTTGGTGGTCTAAAATAGGGTCATACACATGAAAGCTTGGAATTTAAATGCTCAATAAATAGGTTATAACCTTCCAACAATGTTTTGGGTACGACAGAACAATCTGCATGAATCTCAAATTGAAGGGGTGCATATATTTTACATAGTTTTTATTACATTCTTTCTTTTTTGATAATTTTTGTTGAATAGAGATAGTTTTGAAACACATTAAACACCAAACAAACTTAAAAAAGGCAGCAATTTCAACATTTTGTATAATTATTCTTTTGGCTCTATTCTGCCTCGAAAGTTCAATTTAGACAGCAAAATTAGCAACTCCTTATCTTCTATATGTCGTGTGTGTGTGTGTGTGTGTGTGTGTGTGTGTGTGTGTGTGTGTGTGTGTGTGTGTGTGTGTGTGTGTAGACAGACAGACAAACAGATAGACATACCTATACAGATACATAGAGGTCCCTTTGTGCGTGTGCATGTGCACATGCGCATGAATGATAGAGATAGACAGATAGACACACACACACACACACACACACACACACATGCATACATACCTATATAGATACATAGAGGTGCCTTTGTGTGTGTACACTTGTGTGCGTGTGCCTAAATGATTCTGTTAAGAATATTTGCAAATGAAATCACAATTTTGCTCATATTGATTAGTATTAGTACCTTGGGGATTTACAAACTAAATTATCAAACAGGAAAAATGCTTGGCTAATGTAATTAAATGGTGCAACAAATGTACCTTTTGCAGTTTGTATATTCTTACAATAATAACTTTATTTTTTGGGTGAGACATAAGAATCATTAGTTGATGTGCAAGAGATATGTAGCAATGTCATCAGTGTGATTTATTGGCACTAGCGTCTATACATGGTATTACTGTAAGACATAAATACTATAGTGTTCCTCACGTTGTGGATCATGTTATTCTTAACCATAGTTTTGCTTCTCTATTGCTCCAGACCACTTGAGCAGATTTTGCATTGCCTTTTGAGTTTTCCCCCACTGGACTCAGTTGGCTCTTTATTAGGCTTGTTGTTGGGTCTCTCTGTAAACTGCCAGGCTACTCTTGTATGTTGCAGTTGCCATCTTCATATAAAACTCATATATTTGTATGGATTGACTAGGTATTAGTAGTTTCAATGGGTGGGAAAAATTGACCCTACTTGAAAATGTGACTCAACCGGACCCTGTTTGGGCTGGGTTTTAATCTGAGGTTTTTCAGTTTGGACTGGGTGCAGGTCAAATCTCTTGACCAGAATTTTAAGTTGGCTCAAATGTGCATCAGAGATTTGACCTGACTTGGGTCATATGGTTGGAGTTCTCTTTGGTTGAGAGTTTAACCTTGAGTAGGATCATGACCCTGTGTAAGAATCTTCTGAGCAGTTGGTCTTTTTTTAATGGTAGCTCTTTGATTCATCTTGAAAATGAGTCCTTGAGTATAGTAAGGATTGGGTTTGATGGATTGGGTTGGTCAGTCAAGTATTGAGCTTTGCAAATTAGACTATGTTAAGGGTCGAATGGGTCATGAGGATTGACCATGGGTGGATATGGCTAGGAGAATCTTGACTTGATGTCAAGTTGGGTAGGCTATGGATCTAGGTTTTGTATGTTGCTGTCCAAACTTGACACAAACTCAACCTGAGCTATCGCAACTCCTGCTAGTGCCTTTGATCTTGTATCTGTCTACTTTGACTTAATGAATGCACTATTTAGGCAGTTATGTTCCTGATCCATTTTTATTACATAGACTGATGCTTGGACTTCTCCTGTTGCATGTAAAGGTGGTGATAGAACCTCATTCTTTTTATGAATGAAAACAGTTGCTGTACATAATTATACCTTAGTATCAAGCATGTCTTCTTCAGAAGATATAGGCTGCCATTTTTTCTATGAAATTTTCGAGGCCTCTTGTTTTAATTCTGGATGCAACTACTTGTCTTTTGGTTTATGTTCTTTCTTTTATGGAAACTTGGTTTCTGCTTTCTTTACTGGATTAGTTGAACGAATCTGTTGAGCATTGACATTTATATATTCATTTTTTTCTTCTCTCTGCTTTCTTACCTATTTTTAACGGAGGTTGTCCGATGTATATCACATCAACCGTACACCTTTTGAGGTTATCAAAGGCATTCCTTCTAACAAAGCCTGAAGATGGCTACAGATACTATTTACATATTTGTGTGTGTGATCTCATGGCATAAACTTTTCCTGCTCATTCTCTTATATGATTTTTGCTTGATCTTGTCTTCAACCCTCCCCCTGTAAGCGATAATCTTTATGTGATTTTCATGCATAGCCTCTTTTAGAGGTGTGATAAACCAAGTTCAAGCGAGCTGGTCATGTCAAGCTCACCAGACATTTCATGGGCCAGTTCGAGCTTGGCTCAATGCATTGAACCTACTTTCCAAATTCAGGTCCATATGTACTCATTCAAGCCAAACTCGAGCTGATCATGAATGACGTCTATGAGATTGTCAAACACCTGAGGTAAATTGAGCTGAACACAAAATCTCATAATAGACCTCTTGAGTGGATGATCTAGTCCCCTTTCATGATTGAGTCGTTGCCTTAATTTTCAATTATTGTGCCTATATCTGGAGATTGATCTTCAAAGTGCCTATAAGGGCCTACTCTGTGGCTTCAGCTCTCATTGTTCCCCCCCCTCTATATGACAAATGTGAATAAGCACTTGTCTTCATTGGCTATGTTAGAGGATAATTTTTTTCTATAAAACACCGTATCATTGGCTAAGTTTATGAGAATTTCCTCTAGTTTGGTTGATTTCCTTTATGATCGTACGAGCTATGTCTTGTAGGGATGTTGGAAGTACTTCTGCTCCTAACTTTTTCGATGATAGTACTGGTGGGACATACGCCCGGTCTCATATGCCTTCCACACATGACAATCAAGCTTCTTCTGCTTCAGATGGTAATGAAAAGTTCAAATTAACATAACAGTGGATGATCATAAATTATTCTTGATTTATAATAATTTTTTGTAACAGGTGAGGCCTCTCTACCTGGTATAGAAGGGTTTCAAATTGTTGGTGAGGCAAAACCAGGAAGCCAGTTAAGAGCATGTGGTTATCCAACAAATGGTACCACACTTTGCATCTTTCAGGTATTTGGCTTCCTAATTTTTGATTTTCACTTATCTTCACTGGTATAGGATGTTCAACTTCATTTTATTAAATTTTATTTTTAATCATTGGATTATTATAAGATTTACATTGGTTTTTTAGTGGGTTCGTCATCTTCAAGATGGTACGAGGCAGTATATTGAGGGTAAGCATTGGGATGACTTAAGTGAACAAATTTTGTGCATTAGATTTTTGTGGTTGTGATAACAAATGTAGTCTCAATTTACTCTAATCATCTTTCTAGTTTACCATCTAATCCAGGAGCTACTGTTCCGGACTATGTGGTAACTGCTGATGACGTTGACACACTTCTTGCTGTAGACTGCACACCCATGGATGACAATGGTCGTCAGGTGTCCTGCTATCATCATAATCAAGATATTCTACTAATGCATAGTTGATTTTTTTTTTAAAAATTTTTATCTTGGGATACTTTTTCATTTTATGACTATGATTCTTATTATGATTCAGTCATGTTTGCCATCCATATGTTGATTGTATGTAATGGCACTCATGTAACGTGGATGGAATTATGATACAATAGCACAGAATGCTCTTTCTCCTTCTTTTTTTTTTTAAAAAAAAAGAACTAGTGTCTTCACTTTCTATTATTGCAAGTTTGTACAGACTTATTATAGTTTAATATTGTGCGCTTGATGCATACTTCTGGCTGAAAATGGATGTCTGTATATCCGTATTTTCACTATATTTTGAGTTCATTCCAATTATATAAGCCTCCACAACTTTTTTATTTTTGAGATAGAAAAATGATCGTACAAAAAACAGTAATGATAAAATTGTTTCTAGTTAATCAGCTGACCTTTTTGGTGGATCCTTGTAATTCTGCCAAGTTACATGCTTTGGATTAAAATACCTGATTGGTAGGGTGCAATCCAGCAAATCAAAGACGTCACAGTAGGAAACAAGATTAAACCAAAGATATGATGTTATTGTTTGTTTTTGCTTGGAGTTTACGAGAGCTGCATGAAACTAAATAGTTGCAAACAGAATCATATATTCAGATACAGATTGAATATTGATGTATCCTTGTCCAGATTTGTTGTTCTTTTATGGTTACAAATATGAATATGGATGCCAGTTAGATGCTTTAGTTTGTAGTGCTACCTGGATAAATTTGGATAGGGAAACGGATCCAAATGGATAATATCTGATTTATTTTCACCCTAGCATTGTTGCTTAAATTGGCTGCATCTTGTTCTTTATAGTAAAAATAAAGGGGAGCCTAATGCATGAGGCTCTTGCCATTATGGAATCTGGGGAGGGCCAAATGGATAATATTTGATCTATTTTCACCCCTAATATTACTCCATTGTGGCATCGGGAGAGGGTGAGATATACATTGTCTCACCCTCATGATTTTGAATCCACTTCTAATTATTATTATTATCATTATTATTATTATTATTTATTACTGTTATTCAAATGACTTGTGACCTATGTGATTCTTAGTTTTTTTCTAAAAAAACATTATTTCCCATTTGTTTGTCAGATATTTAGTCCTTTCTAGACTGCCACTATATTTCTAATTATGCATTGTCTATTGCTTAGGATAGGGGAATCTTAGGATTTTACCCATCAAGGTGGTTATGTGGGTAGCGTGAGTTTTTTTTTTTGTTTTGTTTTTTTTTTTTTGGAGGGGGGGTGGGGGCAGGTGGTATTAAAGTGTGATTCTTATTGCTAAAAAGCATTATATTCCATCTGATGGTCAAATCTTTAGTCCTTTCTGGGCAACCACAACACTTCTAACTATTGGTGCACTATATATTGCTCAGCATAGGACAGTCCTACGATTTCCCCTATTGAGGTGGTTATGCCGTTAGGGTGAGGGTTGGAAACGATAAAAAAGACGGAGTTGGGCGTTACTACTACTATTACTGAAATGACTCAGACATGCGTGATTCTCATTTTTTTTAAAAAAATATTATGTTCCATTTGATGGTCAGATCTTCAGTCCTTTTTGGATGACCAATATACTTCTAATTATCGATGCACTATCTATTGCTCGGCATAGGGTAGCCCTAGGATTTTACCCATCAAGGTGGTTATGTGGGCAGGGTGAGGGTTGGGGAGGAAAAGAAGAGGGGGTTGGGTGGTTTTCCTTGTATATCTACATTATATTTTGATAAATAAGATAAATATTCTGATGAATTTCAAATTCAATATTATGAGGATTGAACATAGCCATAGTTTAACATGACTTTTTCATTATGGAAGTTTAACTTTTATGATGAACCAAAGCAGCATCACCAGATATACTGTAAAAAATATATATTACCAAATTATATTTCATAAAAATGATGTTGTTTTCTTAAACTCATTTACAATAGAGTAAAAAAAGAGCTCTTGTTTATTGCTTCCAAAAATTAGCGACAGAAGAAAATGAAAAATAGAAAAGAACTGAAAATTCTGAATGTATCTAGAGTTACCTTGCAATTACAATTGACTTCCCCTTAATAAATTAGATATAAACTTTATGATTTAGGCACCTTATAAATTGTCTTTGATAGTTTAGCTGGAAAGAAGTGAATCTACTTCTCAAGTTTTTTTTATTTTTTTATTTTTTTATTTATCAAGTTAGAAACAAATAAAGCATGATTGTAGATAATACCAATGCTTCAAATAACCATAACTGTACCCAAAAAAAAATTCATAAAAGATGCCAACAACATATTTTAATAGGATAGCAAATGATTTAAATCCTTGTAGCAATTTTATATAAATGGCAAGTGGCAAGCTTAATGGAGCTCTTAATCCGATGAAGAATATCTGGAACTAGAGAGGAGGCTGCTGGAGAACATTTAAGAGCTAGGAGCAAAGAGTTTTTAAGAAAGAGAGATCATGTGGTCTTTTATGCAATGACATCAATTGGTGAAAAAGGAAAGCTTAAGAAATTAGTAGCTTTAATTAGTGAAAAAGGAAAGTGATTGGATTGAGGGCTCTTTTAGTTGGGTCTAACGAAAATTTTTAAAATTACTTGGAGAAATCTCTTGGGCATGGCTAAGGGGTGGATACTATAACAACAACAACAACAAAGCCTTAATCCCAATCTAGTTAGGGTCAGCTATATGAATCATTTTTCTTCATTTAGTTTGGTTTTGAGTCAAGTGTAATCTTGTTTGATAGTTTAATCTGATGCATTTTTTGACAAGATATCAATAATATATCACTTGTAAAAAAATGAAAGCAAGAAGCCAATTAGTGGTGTGCTGATCTACTTTTGTCCTTATCGAGTGGTTGTTAACATAACAGTATCTGTGCCCTGTGTTATTTACTGTCACTACTCCTTGTCCAGCGCTTGAAATATATCAGTATCATAGATATCTGGTTATGGTGCATCTCATTCTATAAGTTATCATCTTTCATGCATTGTACTCCTATGGTTTAACTAAAAACTATGGTTCTGCAAACAAGATTCTGACAAGGTTAGAGCAGGATTTGATAAAATTTGGTTCCAATAACCTAGCATGCTATTTCTTCCCACTGCAAGCGAATATGGAGAAGATTTTTTTTTTTTTTTTTTGAAAAAATAATGTTCAAGTTGAAACACATGCTTATATCTCAATATTTTTTCTCTTTTTTAATGTCATCATTAGACAATTTATCCTCTGTCTAGACAATAGATGGTATGTATGGTTATATAATGAGATTAGGTGTTGAATGTGGTGATATCCTTCGTCATGTACTTCCATTGGCACAATCATCATGAGTTTTGTGAGCATCTTATGCTTACATGTTGCCTTGAGTTGGTTGTGTTAGCCAGTGTCCTATCAATTTTTTTAATTCAATATATCATAGCAATTTCATGTATTTTAGTGACAGTGAGCACGGTGCAGCATGAAATTTTTAGTGCCAGTGAGCACGGTGCAGCATGAGATGATATGTTCCGTGCTAGTGCCTCCACTGAGACTGGGGCTGTGTACCATTTCTTGGCATGCTTCTCTGCCAGTGCATGCCAAGCACTCTGTACTGTCACCAAATGGCATTGTAAAGCAGAGCATATCAGTTCTAGGATGACACACCATTGGCACATGATACTTAATCCTTCAGTAATCTTATGCCAAAGTGGCTACAAAGAAATAGTGCAGTTGGAAAACCTTGGGGTGGGCAACAACTTAATCCTGTTAGTGAATCAGGAAATCTTCTTAAGAGTGCAAATGAGCCAACCCAAGAAGTTAGCTTCTCAGGCTCCTGTCTTAAAAAAGGGGGTTATTCAAGCTTCTATTTACTTTTGCAAGCCTGAAGTTTCCAGGCTTGATTAACTGATGGATCTAGCTTTGAAAAAGTGTTCTAACTTGGGTTGTTTCCTAGCTGAATTAGTTCAACCAAGTTGTTATCAAATCAACTCTGTGCTGTTCATGAACAGCTTGTATGTTTGCAGCCCAACCCTTATTCAGATACCCATAAACAAAACATATGCACAGAGAAAGAGAAATGGTGCTATGATGTGACTGAAGTTTCATATGCACATGCGATTAAATAATATTAGCTGTGGTAAATTGATCAAACAGCTCTTGAAGCACATATCTTCCAAATATATCTTCCAAACAGATTTGCTTGTACCATGGGAAGCCAGTGACATGTTTCAGCTGGGAAACTAGTTATGTCATTGCTTGTGTTTGCAATAAAATATTTTGGGTTGCCCTGATATGCTTGGCCTCTTCTTGTTTAAACAAACTCCATATGTTTTGCATTTTTTTCCTGTATCTACAGCAATGTTTATCTGTCCTACAGTATGCATTTCTAGTTATTTTCAAAATCATGTTATGATATGTTTCATCATATCCTGAGTCAGTCTATCCTTTACATAGGGGGAATTGGTGAGGCAGTTCGCCAACAATCAAAACAAAATAACATGTGGTGAGTTAATATTGTGCTTGGACTACATAAATCGTTATCTGTTGTAATGAAGTTATTCTTGACATGGAATGTTTAGATTGTGGGTTTTCTCCTTTTATATTTACTTGCATTTCTACCTATTTGTGGTACCTGTGTATGACAAGCTTCAGCACGTGTAACATATACTCTTCCTGAATTCTGCCCATTTCATGAGTGAAGAACTGAGTGAAGGATCGTACTTTACAAGAAAGAATTATGTATAAGAAATACCAAATAATCCAACTTCTGAGATAAGTAATCCCAACAAGTCCAGTATCTTTGATGTTTTATACCTTAACAAAGGAAAGAAGAGTCCAACATATTCAAGAATTTTTGGGGGGTTTTTACAATATGCAGGTTGCTTCCTCTTGACACATATGAGATTTATGTTAATGTAGTGTGCATACAAGACATGCTGCTGCTATAAGTTTGCTCTCTCTTTTTTTTTTTTACATAATCAATTATGGGTAATTAGTTGGATTACATATTTAACCTTAAATACTTGGTAAACGTCTTGAAGATTCTAAAATTAGTGGTCAAGGATCCATGCCATTAGTTATGATCTACACTTATAAAAGCACATAAAAATAATAATTGTATTTTTTGAAAAGCTATAACCATGCATCGAGTGAGTATAGGAATGGATGGTGTCTATTATAGTAGTATGCTGAATACACTACATTGATCATGATCTACATATTTTAAAACATGTATTGATCAAATGATTTTTAATGCTTGGATTAAGGTTTTAAATCTTGTGGGACGAAATTGTCTCAGTTTTTTCATAGAACAGGGCATGCAATCTTCTCACCCTATCTAGGCACTTAGGATGTGAGATGTTCTAGGATGTATTGATTGGAATGTTGGGACAATAGTAGGATGGTCTCATCTTGGCACTCGGGGCTATTGTATGCTATACCGGTACGTATTGTTCCGTATGCCCGCCGTACTATATTGGTACCGAACGAAGACTCGGTCATACTGAGCGTGCAGATACTATAAGTGTGGTACTGGTATGGAATTTGGTATTGAAACAACAAACCTTTCTTGGGACATTAACCTGTCTTAATGTCCCATGGGATGTCCCATCGAGATTTGAAATCATGGCTTTGGTCATAACAATACATGATTTGATATCATTAAAATTATTTAGTTTTTCACTCACTTGATGCGTAGGTTATGTATCGATAAATCATGTAATTTTTGGTTTCTAGGCTTTTTAAGTGATGTAGATTATGATCAGTGGTGTAGATCTCCAACTTGGATGGCACATCATTGATTTGGTATGCACATAAATGCATGCTTAAGCTTAAAATATTTAGACATTCTGTTATATCCTTTTCTTATTTATGGTAATTCAAAGAGTCCATAATGGCATTGGGCATTAATGCTATATTATTGAAGCAACACAACATTGATTTACTAATTGCACCATTTTGTTTGTTTTTCCCTTTAAGTCATTCTAACTGCAGCATTTCTTTTTAAGGCATTTTTTAAAAAAATTTAAAGTGATGTGTTTTATTGTGGATGAAGCTTAAAGCATTCCACTTTTAAAGTAATGTATGTTATTATGGATGAAGCTTAAAGCACTCCACTTTCGTGGCAGCATCATGGGTGTTTTACAAAATTTAACCCATTTTTCACTTCAGTGAACATTATGTTGTCTTTTAAATTAGAATTCCATGTACTGAGAATCATTTTTCTAGCCTGACCTGGTCTAATTATCTTTCAGCACCTTTTGAAATTTTGAAACAAAATAAATAATCAGACCATCATACTAACCACTTAAAAACTTATTGAGGTGAGCATCATAGGTAAATAGATACTCACTATATACCAGTTATTTTACAGACTTGACATGTGCAGTAAGATATAAAATGAAGTCACAAGCTTGTCTTAGGATCCTAAGCTTTAGCTCCTGCTTACTTTTTAATTGCCAGCTTACTTTTTAATGGCCATCCATAATCTGACTAATATTTTGCAGATCAAGACATGCATCAACAGATTGAAGGCTATATGTTTGCAGGAAAAGCTCTATTTAACGTGTTATTGTTGGTGGGTCAAATCAAGAATCCTGTTTTTATGTTTGATTAATCTAGCCTGTTCTCTTTTTTTGCTTGTTCATTTGCTAAAAGATGCCTGTGCAAAATAGCTTGAACATTATGTGGCAATATTTAAGTGCTGAATATGAAAGTATTGCAAGTTCTTTTTTTTTTTTTTTGTTGTGTGTAGATTTTGTGTTTACATAGTTGCACTTGTAGCCAGTAATTCAAATTTCAGTGGGACGATGTCCAAGATGGCCGAGACGTCTCATCCTAGAGAAATTCCAAGACCGATCTTGGTCATTTCGTCCCATCCTGTCTCGGTCATAATACATTATAATGTCAATTTTAAATAGATCTATTTATCATAAAGATATAACTTTTGAAGTTCAAATATATTTAAAAATCAAATAAAATATTAAAGCTTCACAAAAAATTTTTTTTTAAAAAAAATCCAAAACAAGTATTGAGATGCCTAATCGAGTCGGGGACTGAAATGGAATGAGATGCGGAGTGTCTTGTTCCATGAAAAAACTGGGACATCTTTGTCGTACGAGATTTAGAACCTTACTTGCAGCATGACATCATTATTATATGAGGCTTAATCTTAAACTTTTAGTAACTCGTAATATATACTACCTCTTGGATTTTGAGGATTAAAAGACAGTCCTCTAGTTTCACAAACCAATTAGATCAAGGATATGCATAAACTGTAGACTGTTATTCTTCAATAAGACATTGATGTTATGTCCAGTAGCTATTCTATTGGCCAAAAGCAAGGCAATGTCAAGGAAAAGTGCTCCAAGGCATATCTTGCATGTTGCCTCATTGCCAAGGCATGCAATTTTTCTCACGTGGTCAAAGAGTAGCTGATTTAGCATTGATGCTATCAATAATATGAGCTTGATGTAATGTTAGGTTGTGTTGCACGAGGATGTTCCTAAACCCATGCTTAACAGATCGTGGCCTTGGTTTGAAAAGTGATTGGTGGAAGCTCTAGTAGTTGGTAGGTTATAATACTTGAGGTACTATAGAAACATAAATAGAAATTGGAGTAATGTTATATATTTTTTGGATCATTAAATAGTTTGAAGGAGCATGCTATTGGGGCTATTCCTCTACCTTTTGACTTTGGCTAGTCCTGTATTAAAATATCGAAACCATTGTATGCACTACTTATGGTCGATCATTTATGATGGTTATTCTTTTCCTTTAAGAGACCATTTGAATCTATTTCAAGTAAAATGAAACTACAAGAATGGATATTAAATAATGCATCCTCCTCCCCTTTTGCGTATCCTTAGTGCTTCATTCTTTTCTCTAGTCTGTATATATGAAACCTTCCATAAGATTTTAAAAAATCTTTCGCCATAGATCAACTTGTTATAAAATCTTGTCTTCTATCAAACTGACCCTTGAGAGCCAAAACAACTATCTTCAATAATGGGATAACTAGGCATATTAGTCAACATGCATTACTTAATATGCGTAGTATTCACTTTAACAATTGAAACTATCAAGTTAATGCACTTTGCTCGTATTTGCTCCTACAACAATAACAATAAAGCCTTAATTTCAAACTAGTTAGGGTTGGCTACATGAACCTTTTCTTCATTCTGCTTAGTTTTGAGTCATTTTTTTAAGTAAGATGCAAAGATTTCAAATCTTTCTTTATCACTCCCTCTTATGTAATTTTTGGTTTACCTTTACCATTTTTTTATTCTATATGTATATCAAATCACTCCTTCGTATTGGTGCATCTTTAAGTTTAGGTTATAAACATTTAAATCATTTAAGTTATCTTTCTCTCAATTTGTCCTTGGTATTATTCCTATCTTTTTACAAATGATTTCTTTTTTTTTTTTCTTTTTTTATATTACCATACATGCATTTCAATATACTCATTGCAGCTACATTCGTCTTGTGTATATGTAATTTTCTGATTATTTAATATTTCATATCATAAAACATGGTTGGTTTTATGGCTATCTTATAAATTTTTTCTTTTAACTTAATGGGTATTTTATGATCACATAATATCTTAGTTGCACTTCTCTATTTCATCTAATCTGCTTTAATCCTATGGACAAGATTATCCTTAATCTTCTTTTTTATAAATGATCAATCCTAAATATTAAAAATGATCACTTTTAAAAACTTCATTGTTTTCAATTTTTACTTTACATTCATTTCTATTTTTAATTATACTAAAATTATATTTCACGTATTTTATCTTTGTCCTATTTAACCTAACTATTAGATTCTAATGCATAGAGATAACAATTTTAACCTATAATGCGGGGATCTGCCTCGCTTCGCCTGATTTGGGACAAGAATTCTCCGTCTTCTGTGGGGACAGGGATTATCTTTATCCCTATTAGTGGGGACAAGGCGGGGATGGGGATAAGTATATCTCCAACCCGTCTTGTCCCTGCCTCATTGGTCCTATATAGTACCGTTATATATTTTTATATATACAAAATTACTCATAATTTTTACTAAAAATTCAAATATGTTATTAGGAGGGGTGGGACGGAGCAAGGATGGAGCGGGGACAGATTTTTTCCCATGGGGCGGGTATGGGATGAAAAAAGTCACCGTTTACGGGGATAAGGTGGGGACAAGATTATTTTCTTTAGTGAGGATGGGGACGGGGATTGAGGTCTTCGGCCTTGGAGCAATCCTCATTGCCGCCTTACTCCGTTGCCATCCATACTAATGCATTTCTCCATAAAGATTAACTTCAGCCTTAGTTTCGCCCACTAGTAATATAGTAATCTTCGACTTCGAAGCAATCCCCATCCCTGCCCCTCTGTTGCCATCCCTATTAATGCATTTCTTTATAATTTCAACTTATGATTAACTTTAGTCTTAATTTTGTCCACTAGTAATATATTATCTGCAAATAATATGCACCACAAAACATCATCCTAAATATATCTAGTAAGCCTATCCATAATTAATTCAAAAAGGTAAGGATTAAAAGCAAATCTCTAATAGAGTTCGGAGTTATTCGTCCTTGTACTGAACTGGAAGACCGACCCGTCCTAGTTTCGGATTGATTCAGCTTGGTACAGTGATGAATGTAGGTGAGAACCTTTTGATCCACTTGATCGATATGCCATTGGTTTGGTACGATATGCATTATATTGAATTGTACCGGTCCAGTATTGTTATTCAGTATGACGGATTTACTTACTATAATTGGGAATTCATTGGTATTATCTCCAGTAGTTTTTACACTAGCAACTATTCCATTATGTGTCTTTTATTATGTTAATATATATAAGGGGTACTCTTTTTTCTTTTTTTCTTTTTTTGTCTCCTATTATAGGACTTTTTTAAGAACTCTATCATATACTTTCTCTAAATCAATAAAACCTCTATGAAGATCTTATCTTTTTTCTTTATACTTCTTTATTAACCTCTTAAAGAGAAAAATAGCTTCTATGGTTGATCTTTTTGGTATACAAATAAATTGATTTTTAATTTTTTAAGTGTATCTCAACCTATGCTTAATTATGCTCTCCCAAAGTTTTATAGTACAACTCATAAGCTTAATATTATGATAGTTAGAGCAGTTTTGAATATTTTGTTTATTTTTATAAATCAATGCTATAGAGCTCTTTATTCATTAGGTATTTTCTTAGTCTTTAAGATCCTATTAGATAAATTCGTCACTCAAGTTATTCCTACATCACTTAACATTGACAAATCTTGATGAAAATTTTGTCAGGTCTCACTACCTTTTGAGTTATAAATCCTATTTTCACCTTTTTCGAGGCTTCTTTTACCTTAGATATTGTAATTCTATTAGCATATGTCATATTTCTATTCTTAATAGAACTAGCAAGGCATTCAAAATTATTTACATGATTTTTATTTAATATTCTATTAAAATAGTTTTTCTATCTTTCTTTGATCTCATCCTCTTTAAACAAAACTTTTTTATTATTATTTTTGATGTATTTAAATTGAATTATATTTTTAGTTTTTCTTTCTTTTAGTCCTGCAATTCTTTATGTATCTCTCTATCTTTAGTTTATAACTCGTAATATAATTCTTTATATATTTTTCTATTCTTATATTTAGGTTTTTTTTATAGCATCCTTTTTTAGTTTTAACCAGTAATTGAACTTTCTTATTCGACCATCATATTTGTTTATCATTATTTTGACTTTTCTAGCATACCTATTTTTCTTATACCATTACCCTTCTCTTCTCATATGGTATTGATTTTATGATCTAAAATTTTATCCTTAAAAGCTTTTAGTTTATCTCTTTTCAAATATTTCCATCTAATCCTCGGATCCTTTACTTTTTAGTCCTCCTTGATTTCTAAATGCATACATTTATAACTATTAATTTATGTTGCGTTGTTAAATTCTCATATGATATAACCTTGAAATACAAAAACTCCATCAATCTTTCTATTAAGGTAGAAATTTATTTGACTAGCATTATATCCACTTTTAAAAGTTACTAGATGAGAGTTTTTCTTTTTAAAATATATGTTGGCTAATATTAAATCATACGTCATTGAAAACTTTAAAATGACTCCTTTGTTTCTATTTTCGAAACCATAATATTCATGTATTCTTTCAAAACCTATATTATATTTTCCCATATATCTACTCAAATCTCTTTTGATGAATATTTTTTCTTTTTTAGGAATCTCTTCTATTACTTTATTCATATCCTTTCAAAAGCTTTGCTTTGTAGTATTGTTAAAATTTACTTGAAGAGCATAAGCACTGATAATATTAATTGACTCTTGATATTAGTTTAATCAAACTAATTCTCTCTTATTCTCTTAGTATCTAAAATCTCATTTTTAGACTCTTATCTATAATAATTTTTACTTCATTTTATTCTTATCTTTACTTGTATACCAAAGTTTAAAACCAGCCTTTTTTGTTATTTCTTCTTCCTACTCAGTGACTTGCAAGTAAGCTACGTTAATTCTTCTATTTATTGTATTTATTAGTTTTATTAATTTTTCTGCTAAAAATCCTATATTTCACGTTGCTAAAAATATTTTATTTTCTTTTTATTTTTTTGAATCAACTTTTTTTATCCTCATTCATCCATAAATGTGCAAAAGGTGTCAGAACATTTTCTTATTTTTTGCCACACCTAGGTGCCGATGTGACACATCACTTCCGATGACCACTCTAGTTATCTTTGCAAAACTTTCCACTACACTTGAGGTCCAATGTAGCATGTTGCAGGTATAAGATGCCCCAACAGTTTTCTCCATTTGATTCATGCTCATAAGGTGTGACTATAGTTTTACACTAGCTATTAATCTGCCATAGCCCTCCTTTATTCAGGCTTGGGACATAAAATCTTTATACATAGGTGTAGTTAAAATAAACATGTGGAAACAAGGTTGAAAAGGTTGGTTTTGATTTACAGCAAGTCAAGTGAGTTTTAGGAGCTTTGGGAGCTTTAAGTTTGGCAGTTTTAGTCCAAAAAGAATAAAAAATTGCTGAAAAATCAATAAATTAGGAAAACATAAGATAAAGAAAAATAAATCAGCTGAGAAAACACACTAGACACTTTTAAAGTATATTGTATTCTTTAGGGTTGATAACAGTATTTCTTAGTTGTTTTATGCTGGAAAATTTTATGTATATGTACAAGATGCATGCTTGCACGCATGTATGCATGTGTATAACATTTTTAAAAAGAAAAGAGTTTTATAATCAACTTATTAGATGACGTGAATTGAGGCTTGCCTTAGGTGTCACCACCTTTTGCTTAGCAACCAGAGGTTCTAGGTTCATTTTTTCGATGATGCTTTTCCTAAAATCTAGTCCTGGATAATTATAATGTGGGTAGGTTGCCCTCCCTCTTTCTCTCATAAAAAAAAGGGATGACAATTGAACACAAAAATTTAGATTAATCCTGCGTAAGTTTAGATAAGCCAAGCCTATGTCAAGAAGTTTACTTATCTAAATTTCTCTGAGACCTTACATTATGATGCTTCCAAATTTTCAGTAAACTTGCAAAGCTCCAGCTTAAGTTTGGGGAAAAACTTCTCATATTTAGAAAAAATGAGGAAATGAGGAAAGATTATCTTGAAATATCCATACTTAACAATAAATTTGAACAATAAGCTCTTGTTGGCTGAAAATCCAAAAGGCACCCCATTTTTAGATGAAACTTCAAATCACGCATGGAATCACTGCCTTGTAATGTAGCTTAAAATGGAAGAACTGGTGCCATGTAAATGCAAGCTATTAAATAGAACTTTTCAATGTGCAAATCATCAATAAGGAAATATGTCCTTGAATCTGTTTATAGCTTGCGTATTTTGAACCTCAATCAAGTGTAAACATGCAGATATGTTTGAGAGCTGAGAACAAGTGGAAGAGCATCAAACTTGCAACTTTTGATGCTTGGAATGGATCCTATACGGTTTGTGCCTTGTCGTGTTGATTCAATCATGAAATGATAGAGTACTGAAATGTGCTTGCGGTTGTCATTCTTCGTGGCAATTGGCAGCATGTCCACTTTAAGATAGAGAATGCAAAATCTGTGGAAACATGGCATACTGGAAGGTAGAAGGCTGGAATAATAATATACTTCATTGTTCACCTGGTCGTTTTGTTCTATAGGGTGGGATTGAAAATGAGACCTGTTTTATATGTAGCAGTGAGAAATGGTCATCACAGCAGTCATAAGTGTTGGACTTCTTAAGAAGTATTTCAATAAGATGCCATTGTACTTAACACTATGCTTTAATCAATCATGAACGAAATATTTTTGAGGCTCTGTTTAGCTGGAAGTGATTCATATAGGGTTGAATATCTACAACTAGTAGTACAAACTTAAGAAAGCTTAAAGGAGAAAGGTTGTGAGGGTGGGAGATCCCCTAGCTAGAAAATAACTAACCTTTTAGTATCCTGCAGTGCTCAAGACACCGAACACCGAAATCTGGCACTGCTCCAGAAATATTTTTGTCTATTGTTTGAGGACATCATAGAAGATGCAGTGTTTCAGATCTCAAATGGAGATATTGTTTAGCAGATCACCTCCAATCACCATGAGAGCATTCATCCTTCTCTGTTATGACTCATTTGGTCTCTAATTTCTGGTTCTATAGGAGCAAAATCTAAGAGGAATGCATTGGGCCACGATTGAGGTAAGTGACATAATTTGATATGTCCAAGATCCAATAGTTGCCAAGGTAATTGGCATACCACAAGACCAAAGACAGCAAAAGTAGCCTGTATAACTCGTATACAATAAAATCATTTTTATGAGCACTAGATGAATATTTGTATTATCATTGCAAATATTTGCACTTGTGCTTGTAACTTTGTACATACATTATGTCCCTGCTGTGCATGACATTTTTTTAATGTAAAGTTCTTATAGAATTTTGTCATTTTCAACATTTAATTCTCTAAATCCCTGAATTATCACATCGATCGTTCTTCAGATGGATTCACCTGAGGATTGGCAACCAACAGCTTTGACGCTGAAAAGATCTAGCTATCAGATTAAGGTATCTCGCACAGAAGCAGTGGTAGTGGAAGAAAAGTATTCACCTGAGTTACATGTGAGTTTTTCTTTGCCTGCAATGTTCATTTGTTCTGTGAATTTGCAGGATCTTGTTATGATGCGCCCCCTTTTGTGTCTTTCTGGTTTTCACAGATCAAAGTTCCTTCTGGACACTCAGCCCAGTTTGTGTTAATTTGTTCCGATGGAGCTAACCTACCATTCTGCACAGATGGGATGTCTCAGCCATATAGCCTTGAAAATGATGTTCGGTAATTCATTTCATGCAACTTCCCTTTAAATCATTTTTAGATTCATTTCTTAGTATTGAACTTCCTCTATTTAGTTGATAATATTTAAACAATCTATTTATGCCTTCCGCAAATACACTACAAATTGGAGGAAAGAGAATGCTTTCTACTAGCATAATACTGTCCTCTGCACTAAAGATTGTATGAAATTATCCATACATAACCCAAAACAAAGACGACATAATTCCTGCTAGATCATTTGTCCATCAAATTTATTGGTTACAGTGCTCATTTATATGAAAGTTGGAGTCAGGTTTCACTAGCTGAAATTTTACTCAAAAGAAAATCAACCTAAAAGTGCAAATCAAATTAGGTTTATTATGCAGAGAACTGCTAAAAATAAAATCCCTTACCAGCTGTGAATAGCATGCTCTTTATTTTTCTTCTGAACTGCTGAAAATAAAGTCTTCATACAGACTTCATGTTATATCCAGGTCTATAAGGTTCAGTCTGTTACTAGAACCCATTTGATTTTTCATAACTTCATGAAATTCATATGGAGATATTGATATAGCCAACCAAAATAAAATTCTGTTGAGCATGATTAGTAATCTGTTAGTTACTATCCTGTAGAGTTTAACCTAATATTATCTGAATTGTTCGATATTACAGGTTGCGGGACATTATTGTGTTAACCCTGAGATATTTCCAGTCTAAGGTATGTCTCCTTTTAGCTAGACCTGCTATCATGTTTGTATCAAGAAACAGAAGTTTTTCCATGAAACAAACTCTTAAATGCATCAAGCAACTATATATCGTTTGTAAAGTAGGCATCTTTTTTTTGTCTATTTTAGATATTGGGATAGACTATAAGGTGTGAGGGACAATGGAGAGAGATGGGGAGTGGAGGACTCGTAATCTATCCACATGATCCACCTAACACCTAAATTGCCCTCCTAAACTACCTAGGTCTCGTTGGACACTTGGTTGCTTGCTAGGCGACCTCTTATCAGACTTGGTTTATTATATATTTCATGGATGCCATGCATGCATTAAAAATTTTGGAGGAATAGATGGTTATTTGGTGGGGAAATACCACGTGCTTGTTATACAGATGGTTTTAGTGTAGGGTATGATGGCAAAGTGGATTTAGTCAAATATTGATAACCAGAGAGCAATAATACTGATGGGCATGCAACCTGACCATTCTCTGTTCCACGTAGCTTCCAGATCATGGAATTGGTGATTGAACATAATTTCATACTTTTCTTTTCCTTTCAATCTGAGAGTATTGTTTCTTTCATCTTTATATTGAGTTTTGATTAGTTCTTTGTAGCAGTGTTCACCTTAATTGAACTTTGTTGTTCCATCTAGTGGTGTTTATCTGGGCTGGTTCTCAGAGGGTGAAATTTGGAATCCCAGTAATTCTGTAGACATTATGTTGTGGCTTGTGGTCTAGCCGTAAGTTAAGCTTTCACAGATAGAACATGTGCTTGATTATTCAAACTCCTTGCCAGATGACCTGATAGTTTTTGCAATCCATCGATATAGGCAAAATAGAATAGGTAGTCAGACAATCAATAGAGAGATTTTTTTTAACTTCATAGGTGAACGGTGGCAAGTGAACAAGAGTAACCATTATGGGCAAAATAGGATGAGTGTCCTGCAGTGCTGCAGTTACTCAAGTTTCTTTGAAGATTTACTGTCCACATAGGCCTTGGGCTAGAAGATTATGCTTATTCAGCTATCTTAATTATCTTAGTCATGCGGTCCTGAATCCTGATATAAAAACAAAACTAGTCCAGCTTCTAGTGGAATATTCCAAATTTTATGTACAGACATGATGGATAATGACTTCGTTAGTCCTGCAATTTCAGAGAAGATTTTGCAAAATGTTTTGGGAACAAAACTCTCTCAAATTAAGTTTAGGTTCAGGTGTTATAGTCTTAAGAAATGAATGCCACTTTTGCTGAACTATTTTAGTATTTTGACATTCAAAAGTATCATTTTCTGAGTGACCAACGTTCAGTTTCTTTTATGTAATATTTTTTTGATAAGGGTCGTTTTTGTTTTGAGGTGCCTCCGTAGAATTTTTGGTGAGTTGTGAAGTTGACTGTTCTAGGCTTCTCATCTGGTCAATTCTTGGGCTATATTGATACCACACCAATTTATGCAGCATAGCACGTTACCACTGTCCTCATAGGGTTTGGAGTCCAGGCAAAAACTGTAGTACAGCCATTCATGGCTTCTTTAATTTCATGGAGGCATTCGCTACCGATTACGTATATTGAATATTACTTCTCCATGCTGATAGCTGTTACCTGAGCTGGTCGGCACCCAACTTTCATGGGAGAGGTCCTGGAGTCGATCGCGGATGGTGGTAAATAACCTCCATATTACTTAAAAATGAAAACTATTTATCCTTGTTAAACTAAAACCCCATTTTGTATCTGTACAACTGAAGCGAGATAATACTTGGAAGTTTTATCTATTCTATAGAGGAGAATTTTCTATTCTTTATATGAGTTGTCATTATTATTAAATTTTATGTATGCTTTGTTGTCCAGCAATTGATTCTGATTGGGTTTCATGCAGGCTTTAGATGGTAAAAAGAAAGGCAAGATTTAGACATCATCAATTTTGAAATTCTTAGAGGAGTTATGTGATTTTTTATAAATATTTTAATCACAAAAAAAAAAACTTATGGAGTATTGCAATAATTCAAACTTGTAAATAAATATGTTCTCATTGTTAGTATTGCATATCAAAACAATAATTCCGAGAATGAGTTCTCCAAAGAGCTCCTGTAATTGTTTCATGAGCATGTATCTCAATAATAGCGACAATTGTTTGGTCTTTCGTATTCTAAGTTGTATATTTTGGATTGCAATTTTGTTATCACAGTTCCTTCTAAAAATTCATCATCGTCATCCTTTAGTGGGGGCAAAATTTTGGAAGGATATGTTCTCCATTTCCTTGTGTTACAGCGTATGATGGAACATGGCAGCCAGGAAGCGGACCCACCGCAATGGCAGCTTATAAACATAAAACGTTGTTTTGTTTTATTTTATCTTAGGGCATTGGTTATGCATTTCAATGACCTACAAGGGACAGTTTGACTGTTGTATTTTTAAGACAGAGGCAGCTTTATAGGTGCCAGCCTCAGATCTTTATTGGCGCGTTTATCTGGGGACCTCAAGGTAATAGAGAGAGAGAGAGAGAGAGAGAGAGAGAGAGAGAGACTGGTTGGACTGCATTTGTACGTAATTAAGTCAAAATTTAGCCCCTTTTTCTTTTCATCATGCATCCATACGAATTTCAAAGTTTAAAAAATTTCATAGAAACATATAAAAAATAAATGATAAGTACTAGCTTTTTTTGTTTTGGATGATGTTAAATATTTATTTCATGAATAAAATATCAATATATTTAGAATAAGTAGTTAGTTGAAATCGATAAATATCTAGTTTAGATAATAAGTAAAAATATAAAAATAAATAGAAATTATCGAATCAGATGTACATTGTATATGTTAAATACTTTTCATTTTTTTATGATGCAGCATGTGTATAATAATTTTTATTTATTACTCAATATTTATAGTTTCTTTCAAAATAGTTAATGTTTATTTTTATTGTGTTGGTATTTATTGTTTTATTTTTATTTTTTTTCCCATGTTACTTTTATTTCGTTGAAATTTTTTATTTTAAAGTAGGAAATGATTTTTTTTTGGCTTTGAGATATGTACAAATGTAATGATGGGAAAGATGATCAAACTTGAGTTTGGTTTTATATATATATATATATATATATATATATATAAACTTTTTTACTTCTTATAACATGACCCTTTAAACATGCGATGCCCTAGTTTAGCTTAGAGGCTAAAGAATTGTAGTAGTATTTTGAAAGGATTAGAGGTTGGATAGGTTGGTTCGTCCATGTTCTCGGCTTGATTATATTTGGCGTAGTTGTATTTGAAGACTTGGGTTCAAAACGTAAATCTAGCTTAAATTTTGAGTTGGATTTGAGTTTTGTAACTTTCAATTTAACTTGGTCTAAAAAATATCTAGATTTAAGTTAAATGAAAAAAAGGTCATATAAACTTAGCCCAACTTGATTCAAAAATTTAAATAATATAATTTTTTTATTTAATTTATCTTTGTCAATTCATTAAATGAATTCTTATTTAAGTTAATTTTTTTTTCATTTTAATAACTACATCCCTTTTTATCTATTTTATTTAATTATATTTCAACATTCATATTTTATCGTTTACATTGGTATAATTTATTTTAAAAATTGTAATTATAAACATAAAGAATAATATAAGTTTTTGAATAAAAGATTAACTTTTTTAGTTTTATTTTTTTAATAATTTTATAATTCATTTTATAAATTTAAAGAATAATATAATATAATTTTATTAATTATTAGAATTATTAAAAAAATAACTAGATGTTTGGCTTAAATGTAAAATTGATCGGACTTGATCTAATCTTGGCTCTGATTCTAAGAAATACTCGGCTTTGATCAAACATGAATAATTTGATGTGACTTGATCAATAAAACAAATAAAATTCAAGTTCTAAATCATGACCAAAATGTAAAATCTGATTGAACCGAAGTCAAACATATTCCAGTAGTCATTTAAAGGATATTAGATGCGTTGCTGTCTCATGACATAACGCATTCATGTGACGATCTGCAAATTTGTTTTAAGCTATATGATATGATCGTCCATATTTCAAAGAATTGTATTCAATTTGATCCCGTTATGGTATACGAAAAGCTTCCCTAAGCCGAGAGGAGCATGAAAAGCTTCTCTGAACGGAAGCTGATCGAGTGCTTGCTTACTGATGTCTGGTGATTGAAATATTACCTCCAACAGCGGATTGCCTTATACGAATGGAGACCATAAAACGCCTAGGGGAAAAAGGTCAAGTATTTTCTCCGGGAATCAATAGGCTGAGAGGAGGAGAGAAAGAAAGAGCGAGTCACAAGGAATGGAATGTGGTCCAAGGGTTGGGCGGCCAGCTCTGGACGATTAGGACGGTAGCAGCGAGCCCATCCGACTCTCGTCAGACATCCACTTACGCGGCCCCAGACTCACGTGCTTCTGTATCTGAAGGGGCCAACATCCCGCTTCAGTCTCTCTCTCTCTCTCTCTCTCTCTCTCTCTCTCTCTCTCTCAAGCTTCTTGCTGCAAAGAAGGAGGAGAGAGAACTCGATTCTAGCAGCGTCGATTCTCCTTCATCTTTCTTCTAGTGATGATGGGTAACAGCACTAACATAGTGTGGAACACTGTGAACTTCTGGACTGCACAGATAATGGGTGATACAGAGAGGTACTCTCTCTCAAACGTTCCACTGTTATTGTTAGTGCGTATTCCTAAATTAATAGAAGTATTATTTGTTGCCTTGATTAATTAATTTTTTTCCAACATCTCTCTCAAACTTGCCACTGACTGTTATTAATCGTGTTGTTTGAAATGCTGAACGTTGATCTGATTCAGTGTTAACCTTTATATTGCTAAGCTGAATTTTTTTTTTCTTCATCTGTTACACTCTATGCTGTTATCTCTCAGAGCACCTATAATATATATTAGTGACCTTATGCAGTGCTTTTGGGAACCGAAGCTACTCCATAGTTTATAGCACCAGTCCCTTCATTATGTTAGATCATGATTCCTTTCGAATTTTTGAAAAAGAACCCGTTAGATTCGAAATCTTTTCTAGAATTTAAACTATGTGAGGACAAACCCCAAGATACAGTTCTACTTCTCTCTCACTTTTCTTCCCTTTCACTCTTTCTGCATTCTTTTTTTGTGCTATTCCTGGTTTTTTTTCTTTTTAGCATATTGTATATCCGTTATTGGTGAGATGCCATTGGACATGATACAATTCTTGTAAGATATGTTTATGAGGAATTTTTTGATCCTTAAAAGCATTCTTTGAGTCTTGAAGCAACAGAAGCATTTCGAGTTGGTGTTTCAACAGAGCTCTTAGTTTGAGGATATATTGCTCCAGCTTCTTTTTGTTTCCGTCAGTTTCCTGTGTGAATATATGGGGTGTTTGCTGGCCATTCGATTTATATCAAGACTTGACTGATTTGTGTGTCGACAAAATCTACACCCCTCAAAATCTATCTCTGTCTGTATGTCTGTCTGTCTATTTATTTTTGTTTATTTATTGTGAAAATCACCTCTTTGAAGCTAAACTTTTAAGGCTGTTATCATCCTAAAGTTTCCTCCTAGACTTCAGCATTCGGCCCTGGTCTAGTTGATTGTTCACACATTTCCTTCAATTACTTATTTCTTACTTCTTCTCATTAGGAATATATTTTTGTTTATATAAGAGTTGGGATTTCTAGATGTCTAAGAAACATTTGTTGGTGTATTTCTTGATTGCCTTTGTTGAAAAAGAAATGCCATTTGGAAAATCGAAAATCTGGGTTCTTGATTTAAGTCATTTAAGGCAGACCACCCAAGTGGCAAGCTGAACTCACGATCATAATATCTAATGAAATGAAATTTTGCTCCCATGGTGAACTTTAAGATTAGGCTGATCACATCCATTTGCAATGATTTTCTAAAATGGAGTTAACTATCTGAATCTGTTTCATGTGAGCAACAGATAGATCCTGAGCAGTTAGCATCAAAATTAAATCTAGATGCTTGTCTCCTTATTGCTTCTGAGGGAAGTCGGTCATTTCAGTTATTTCGGCATGTAGAAGGAAATATAATCCAGCCCATGTTCAACATGCTAGCCTTTCTATCTTCTTGTTTGTATGAGCATACATTGTCATTTCATCTTAACCTCTTATATGAATATACAGTGCTATTTCATCTTAAATATAACTTCCTTGTACCATACTGATCTTTTGATAGGCCAAAGGAGATAAGACACTTCGAATTCTCGACGGCTCTGTCGTTTGCTTCTCATTATAGTTGCTATTATTGGATTGACAGCCATTTTGGCAATCTCTCTTTTGAACCAACCACCAAAGAGATCTCACAGGGTATGGTTGAATAAAGGGGAATTAAATAACGTGTCTCAATTCTTCGATCACATGGCTTTTACAGTTGAATTCTGTAGAGTGGCAGTGCCCTTGCAAAGCAATGGATGTGGTCACAGCCCCCAAGAATGGTGCTCGTCTTGTTGAATTCTTTCTAATTGATGTCAACCATTCTGAGGATGCTATTCATGTCAATTCCATTGAGCAGTTCTGGAGTGTGGTTAGTAGCATGAAATACTTCAAGGGCTTTAACACAACATGCAACAAGATCTTGAAAGAAAGTTTTAAGTTGGGTGGGTGGGATTTTATGGTGAGGAGCTCAAATCTCTACCTGAATTCCTTAAAGATGGGAAGCTTGAATCCAATTGCTTTCATGTTTGATGTCTGCAACTCTTGGGCAGGTATAAAGATTTCGATCTGTTTATGAGATTACACATCTCTGGTGCACAATTTTATCCATTCTCCCATGTACAATCTTTAGTTTTGATAAAGAAAGTTTTAGGATTTTTGCATCTTACAAAAAAATATAAATCAGAATAGAACTGAATGGAGAAAAAGAATTTATGTAACCGACTCCAACTAATTTAGGATTAAAGCTTTGCTGCTGTTATACAATCTTTAGATTATTTACATCGATCAATTAAATTCCTAGTGCATCATATCCTAACCTTTTTGTCGTCTGTCCTTTTTTCAAAATTTGTGTCATAACTCATGTTTTCAAATATTCATAGCATAGAACACATCAGAGCAATTCCCTAAATAACACTCTGTTTCAGATATTATAACATAGTTAAATGGTTGACATTAACTTCTTGCAATCCATGTTAAATCTGAGAGACGAGAAAGATGGTAGAACTCCATCCATTCATTTTGCTTAGTGAAGCATTTCATTTGAATCTTATTTGACTTCATTTTAAACAATATAAATGATGCTAAAAAACCACCCTTTCATTTGCATGACAGCAAAGCAAGTTCTAAATGGTTTCTGAAGTTTGTTTCTTTCAGTTGTTAATTTGTAAATCTACATGTTATATGTTTATTTAAAAATGTAGATGAGAATCAATTGTCAAAAGGATATTTGGTATCTTTGAGGATTTATATGATCCCTAATTTTTGTATATTCTACTAATTTCAATTAGCATTACAGTTTATAATCAAGCCAAATGTTCAATAAAATAAAACTCTTTCAAACTTTCAGACCACTTCTTTATGAAACGCCACCATAATTTATGATTAGCATTGGAATCTCTGAAAATTCTCTTTAAAATTAGACAATTTTCTTTTCCAACTATTCCAGGAGGTCTCTCACAAGCTTCTTCATTCTTCCTGATCTCAAACATGGGAATGAAAGAAAAGAAATACCAGCTTCTTGACACATTCTTACGAGCCATTAGAAGTTCGCTTGAGATATGTGCCAAACACGCTAGCTGGCCTCCCCCAGACAATGCAATATATCTGGCTGAATCTATTGGAGATCCCCGATTGGACAACATTGACATGAGCAATGGCAGCAATAAATTTGAGTATGTTGTGGCCATAAGCTTCAATTGGACAGACTACTACATGCTGTGTGCTCCAAGTTACTGCAAATACCTCGAGGCCAATACTGCCATGTGGGTTCTCTTCGCTGCTGTTGCTCAGATGGGTGGCTTTGTTTCAGTCACATTGTTCGCTCTGCGCTCCGTGCTTTGGCCATTGTTTTGTATGCTTTTCGGTTGGCCTACTTGTTTTGAGACTAGCCTGAGTAAAAGAGCAAATTTAAAGAGCCAAAGAAGTGATGAGCATGGAGACATTCTCATGGAAACTCCATATAATTGCAGGGAAATTGAGGGTCGCTCCTGATGCTAAATCTTAGGGGATTCCTGTGCCCTGTAATAATATAGCTGCTACAGAAATGATGGAAGAGTTTGCACTCAGCAGTGGAATTTGCTACTTGCTAAATTTCTTCCTGTATGTAGACATTTGGTCAAGATAATACTGACATTTGATGCTTTTCTGAAATTTAGTGAGTCAATGAACGCAGACCCTTTTGTGCTCAGTTGCAATAATTGAAAAGCATTAGTAGCTAATAGCTTAATATATGAAGAAGAAAAATCAATTGCAGAGATTATCTAAGATGTCATTGGGTGACCCAATAGCACTTCACTTCAGCTGCTACAGAAACCTTTATTGGAAACACCTTGGCCTGTAGTGGTTGTAAAATTGGGAGTCAGATTGAAACTGAACCGGTAGATTTTGGTCTGAAGGGCAGATTTCAATTTATTGCCTCCCTCGTTCTTGGCTTGGTTTGCATTTGCACTCACAGTTTGCATGCTGGGTGAATGATAATTAGGGGTTAAGATTTGATAATCTGGTTTTAGATGGCTTGTTTTTACTCTCTTTCTTTCCCTTGCCCATGTTTTACTGTTTTGAATAATATATATGAAATATATTTTGAACTTATATCGCTTAATCAAGTTGAATGCGCTAGTTGAAGCTCAGACTGGTTCGTCTACTAGGTTCTGATCAAGCAGTGAGCAAAATTTTTTGTGAGCATGAATCACTCACAAAAAACTCACTCTTTGGACAATCCAGCATAGCTTATATCGCTTGTTTTGAGCCTTGATAGTGAATGGCCCACCCTTTCTTTCAACCTTATCAATGATCAAACTTAACAGATATAAACCGAGTGCCATTTGATGAGTAAGACCGAATAAGGGAGAGGGGGTATGGAAAGGATGGTAATGAAAGAGGAAGTCATATCTAGTACAAACAACTTGTCACGATATCCATTGGTTCATATAGAATCCTTGTTCTAGGTCTATCAAAAATATATTCTTTTCACTAAGTGGATATAATAAAATAGAGCGAGAGGCTCCACCTGAAACCAAGGGGGTACCAACAAACAGCTGTGCCCTCTCCGAACCGCAGGGTAGTCATCTTCGAACCCTCACATCTTGTAGAAAAAATTGGTTAAGGAAAGCAAAAAAAAAAAAAAAAAAAAAAAAAAAAAAAAAGCAAAAATGATACCACTGAGATAGCTCTCAAGTCTCCAAGCCCATTTACGGTGTTTCGGACCGCGCCCTTTATCTCCAAACCTATGTTAAGAGTACAGTCTCCACAGTCTTCACATTTTTTGTGTGTCCACAGTAGCAAGAATAGGAATTCCACCCAAGAGTGCGAACAACTTGAACCACAGCTTTGCTTCTCGGTCAACGACAGAATGCTAATTTGAAGACAAAGGATGGGCTGGCCCAGCCTGCTTCCATTCCAATAGTCATCGAACTATCCAGAGATCAGGCTATTATCAGTCCCTTCACACATAAATTAACCCATCTGTCTCCTCTGTACTCTGCGCTCCCTTCTGCTTCAGCAGCCAGTCCTAAAAGGTTAATGCTCCCGTAGAGCCTCCTGTTCCAACCGTTTCACGTTATTGGAGAAATTTAATATGCATTTAAGAAACGAAAGGATCAGCTCCAGACAAATTCCGTATCAAACAATGTTATTCCCCTGCTATATACGGTGATATAAAATTTTGATAAATTAATATAATAAAGACATATGTATAATATCATATTAAATATACGTATAAATAATAAATATTTTATTAATAAAATTATAATCGAATTTAATTAAGTAAGATCAAAATGATTCATTTAAAATTCATAAGAAGATACGGTGAACTCGCACTCAACGCCTATAAATATATCATTAAAAGTCTAAAAAAGTCAAATAAGAGTATGATTTATCTTTTGATTTCTCTCTCCATTCTTTTATTTTCTTAAATTGAAGAAGGCTTAGTCGGATGTCGGTGGATTGTCTAGAGGGAAAAAACCTGATATATCCATGTATATCTCTATTCGAAGTGACTGCAAATGGTTCTTTTGAAGGAGCGATTAATTTCTTGGGTGATGGCCTTCATCAGCAAAAGGCTCTTTGTTGCAAAGAGTTGAGCCCGAATTTTTTTTCCAAACAAATTTAATCCATTGATGCGTTAGAGTAAAAAAAATTAGCACCAACAATATACATACATACATTATACATCTATATGCATATATGCATGTGTATGTAGAGGGTGCGGCATCTTATCTTAAATAACTAGCCAACCATTAAACATATTAATATCCGCGCTGCTTAAGAGAAATAACCATATCCAGGATGTGTGGAATAGGATAATATCATGTAGAAATATATTACGCTACATCCAAAATGCAGCCGGACTACATGATTAAAACACCAGCTTCATTTTCACCAAGCCTTCTCCTGAATTCCTTAGTTATTTTCCCTTGCTAACTGAATAAAAATATCTGCCTCCTTGTCGTAAGCAAACGTGGACAGCTTATAGCGTACATTTTTCAGGACCATCTACCAGTCCAATTGTTGGTGAGTTTGCGACATCTTTTGTGGAAAGGTTCAGTCCATCTCAGTCCGTCTCAGTCCATCTCCAAGCTTGTGGCCCACTCTAAGAAAGCTCTTCCAGAGGGAAGATAATCTAAAATGGAATCCAGCTACGGATCCAATGCTCAGCTATTCCAACCAAAAGAAGCAGTGTCCTCTCCATGGCCACCCCTCCAATGTTGGTCTCATTCAATGTCTTCAAGCTAAATTTGGACAGCAAAGGAAGAAGAAACCAACTGATTTGCTGGTGAAGTTTCTCAGCAGGTGTGTTAGAGAGAGTTAGAATAATATTTTATCTTGACGGGGTTCAGGGAACCCAAGAGTATTTAAGGGAGGGCCAACCCCTCTATTATTTGCCCACAGGCATCAACTGTGTGTCTGACTATATTGAGTAGCATCCAATATTGCTTTCTTTGGAATTTCATAATGAATTCATATTAAAACCAGGCCTTTTACCAATGGGGACAGATAGACTAATAGCCTTGAGCTTCACATGGAAATTCAATGTGAAGACGAAGTCATCGTGGCATCCTTTTACCCTGTGACTCCCAATTTCTCAGTTAATGTGGAGACACTGGGCATGCAAGGCTTCTTCTTAGGATGCGTGATGCCTTTGGGATGCTAACATCGGAGCCGTGGACCCTACTCGATCGTTCGTGCTCCGTTTGGCTCTCTTTTTGAAAGCCAAATTGAACACTACTTTTATGGAAGACATCTGATCCAGATTCAACTCTGAAAGTTGTCTCCACGTTGCCCTCATTTATTCTTTTTACACTGGGGGGTGACTTTTGGCTCGAGCCTTAGTTGCGAAGTAAGCACTAAAAGCTAAGCTGCTCCAACTACAAAGGCATGAAGTTGAAGCAGCCCACTTTAGTCTATCTACAGAAGGACCCCATGGACCAGGGATGATTGCTGAAGACATGGACCAAACCGTAAACCTTTGCCAAAGTTCACCTGAAGTTTATGCTTCATAGCAGAATTACGCGGCTTGCAGCAGCCACATAGAAAAAATTGGAAAAATATAGGCTGAACATGGTGCTAGAGTGCTTCATATGGGCACTGCCCCACCTATACCTCCAGCTATGATGAACGGACATTCTCGCATCAACTTTGCTGTCCAAAGGAAGGGGACTCACAAGTGGTCACTTTCATGATAGTTTTGTGGTAGCAATAAATTCAAGGTCTTCCAATACTATAGAACCGATTTGTCTGAAAATTTGAACTAATCCATGCTTTCTTTTTAAGAAAATCAAGGGGAAAGAAAAAATTTTTCCATGAGCAAATTTTATTAAAAATGTAGAAATTTATAAGAAAATTGAGATTATATTAGAATAACAAAAAGATTACAAAGATTTCTATGACATTCCAACCATTTTAAAAAGCTAAGATTATCCTGCAAAATGAAGATAATGATGACTTTACGAAGGATCGATAATAAGAAAGAATTCTTTTTGAGAAGGATTTTAGAGTTCTTATTATTTTATATGCGTGACATGAAAGACATAACCAATTAGTCTTAACATTTACTTTGAAAGATTGCCACTTTCTTCTTGCTATACATTGTCCAGAGTTTAAAAATACTATTAGATAATCTTTTAGATGGAGACAATTAGTTGGATATTTTCTGATCAATTTCATTAGAAAAAAAAAAAAAAAAAAAAAAATCTTGCAAACAAATGGTTGGTAGACTCATGATTTGCCTTCCTGTTTTAAAGAGCCGGTCAAGCGAATACCTTTACTTCACAAATGCATTCCAAATTGAGCATTAGCTAATCCACACATATTAAATCTCTTATTGATAACATCTGATGGACAGCGGGGGGGACTCTACTGGAAAGTCACCTGAAGTTTCCGAACGCTTCGTCTCCAAGTAATTGCCAGTCTTTTAAGAGCGGCATTTGTTGTTCTCGAATAACTAGACTCAAGGTTCAGCCGAATTGATTCGGAAACTTCCTCTATATATATAACCTCTGCTTTATTGAGCGTTGTTTGCGGTCAAGTCTTCATGCAATCAGTAGGAAAGATACCGTATAGAAGTCTCCGGTTCAAGTCTTGCTTTGGAGATAATTTCCATGGACTTTCGAGGCCATGGGGCTTGACTCGAGTCTCGTCCAACGTTGTGGCAGTTGACCCCACTGTGGCCCGCAGCAAATGGAACCCTTGTGCACCCACCAGCAATAATCGAAGTACTCTCTCCACACGTATTTATGATCACCAACAGGAAATTCAAGGCACAGGTATGGTGGGAAGGTCGAGTAGGTGGGGCATGACTCATGCCCAAGTTGACTTGGATTAAATATGGGCATCATCATCAAACAGCAACGGGATGCCCATCGGATCCCACAAATTCACATAATTTTGGGTCCGAAAATGCCTCAGAATCTTATTACAAAAAGGTCCAAATAAAGTCATCCCACTCGCAGCTGAAGTAAAAAAGAATTTTTCTTTTTTCCGATGTATGGGGTGCCTTATTTGAGGTTCCTTCTGGTTGATTCCTCAACAACTCATAATGGGTAGGGAAAGGAAGTGAAGCATCCAATACTCCCTTGAAGGTAGCTGGATTGGTTTCTAACTTTCGATCCAAGTTGGATCCAGATAATTAACAAATTGAATGGAAATTAGGCCAGCCATGTCTTGTCTTTTCTGATTAGATCTTTACCTTGAGTAGAAGCTAGGTGCGAAAGTCTACATTAATTAATCCTAAGAACGGTCTTAATTATAAGTTATTTATATGTCCTATGTCATTCAACCATTCAGAATGGTACAAGAAATAAGGAACCGTCATGGTTCAACTAATCTATTATTATAAATCAAAGCATACGACCATGATGCAGAGCTTACAGCCATTGGTGTGTTGTACGTAATCTGATTTCCATTTACAAGCCCCCTTGTTAATGTACAAAAGTCAACGGCTGGGGTCCTCTCTACCTGCAATTAGGCATAATATAGGTGGACGAATCCCAGTCTTGAATAAACGGCGTGTTGGTCATCCCATTTCATGCCCTCTCTACCCGAGATCATTCATGGAGGAACTCCATCCAGCCCAGTGACTCACTTTTGTCTTTGGAAAAAAAGAAAAAAAGAAAAAAAGAAAAAAAAAAAAAGCGGCCAGGGAACACGTGCGCAATCTGAGACACGTGCGAACGGAGAGTCCACTAGGTCGGCTAGTGGTGGGACCCAGGGCGAGGGCTGTCGTGCACGTGGCAGAAGATCCGTGGCACGGTGACGAGGGATAGCGCGAAAGTGACGCGAGGGCCGGCCGCCTCTCCTTTCCCGGGTCCTCTTTGGCGTGCCGTGGATGGCGGCTTTCAACGCCCTCTGCCTTGACCTCTGGTGCCGTCCCTCCCCCTCCGCCCACCGGTCAACACCCGGCCTTCCTAATAAATAAAGATTGGCTTCTTATCTTAATTTTTATCAAATGAGAATAAATATCATGCCCTCCTCTATTTATCCGGATTAATTTCCTTCATACCTCTCAATTATTAAATGGATCGCACCGGACGCAATTAAGAAAGATCGCAGTCGTAATCACTGATGGTTACTGGACCTTGGGTGGTGATCATGTGGCTGAGACGGGGACACGGAGGTTGGTGTGGATGAGGGAGCAACGGGACGGTGCGGTATGGTGGTCAATTGGGGCGTTGTACTTGCCCATCAAACGTGTTCTTGCCCTGACCGACAATGTTATCATATATTAGAGGTTGGGCATGACTTTGTTAAACTGGCTCGCTTTTGATCTAAATTTTGAAGCGTGGTTGTTCACATTGGTGTTCTTGGTAATTCTGATTTATAGAGTCATAGAAACATCTTCTTTTTTTTTAAAAAAAAAAAAAAAAAAAACGTTAAATTAGATGCTAGATAAAATGCTTCCATTAATATAATTCGTTTCCTCTGAATGCTCCTCTCGGGCGGTACCTTTGCTGAACATGTATTAGATGAGGAAATGCCAGTATGATCATCCCCACGCTGGAGCACCGGCTGCGCTGCGGTTGAGGTAGTAGCTTGGACGGGGGACCATGAGTTCACTCTGCCTTTCTAAAAAATGAGAGGTATAAAGATGCTGCTAAAAGACGACACAATCTTTCTACGCGTCCACTTAACCCAACAGGCCACCTCCTGCGGTGCTACTACTATTACCCCATGATCGCTTTTTTTAGGAGTCAATCTCGTCGATCTAGAACTAGGGTCTCCCGTAACCAGAGGCCGAGGTTAGCCAAGGGAGCAACACGAGAATTTAATAATCCCGTCCACCCTCCATTAGAAAATTCCCTGATGGTTCCGTCCGCATTCGCAGAACCGCGCATAATTCGGACTTTTTTCGGGAAATAAGGGATCCCTCATCCCACGGCCGCAGCCGTGGTGGTAACTTTGTATTGCGGAACGAGTGCCCCACCTCCAACCGCAGGCCTTTCATGGACGACCATACCCCCGGTCCGTTTTTGTCTTCCAAGCTCATCTCTCTAAAAAGCTTATAAAAAAAATGACAGGACCGGCCTTAACAGGGAGCTACGGTAATTAAAGAATCAGTTAGTGGATGATGAAAGGTTTATGTGGTTGGATCGTCTTTCATGGTGGAGGTCAGTTTTGGCTTCGATACTCTCCGCATTTAATTGGCTTGAAGAGAAAAACCACATGTGATGAAGTGGGTTGCGTATGAAATCCACTGCTCTACATGCCATAAATGAATTGTTAAAAGTGATGAAAGATTACATTACTGTAGGTTTATTGCTATAAGATCACGACAGATGCACAGCAAGATCTCGTGAGTCAAAAAGGTAAGGCAAAAGTGCTTTTGTGAGGCAATTTTCTTGAAGCTTATAAAAATCTTTCCTCTGGTCCAAAAAAAAATCTTTTTTTTTTTTTTTTTTTTTGAAGCAGGAAAGTTCACCATAAATGTCTCTTTTCATTCATTGAGAAAAAAAAGAATAAAAAACTATTCAAGAGATATTCAATTTGCTGGCTTCTTTTGTGAAAGTTTTAAAATTGATCATATACTAGTATAATTTTACTCATCCTGCGTAATTCATTTCTTTAAGGTACTAATGTTATCAATGCAACACATCCAACCTGACACCAACTCTTCAATCCATCAAGCCACCAACTGCCACCTATCGGGAGTACGAATTCTTAAAATCAACTAAGCTGGCGATATGGAGTCTCTTGCAAAGTAGTCGTGTACGTCTGATTCCAAGCATTGCCGGCATGTGTCTCACCCAACAGGATATGCGCTTTGGCCTAATCGTCAACAACGGAGTCCGGTGGCGGCCTAACATTGATTATTGCTTGCTAAATTAATTTTTCTCTAGTGGTTTGGGCACCATCGTAATTGATCTCCAAACCTATCCCTAATTACATAAGAAGTGAGGCGAGAGAGCAGCAAAGACCTAATTTAAAAGGTGGCAATGGAAATAAACAAATGGACTTAATGGGTGGAGGGAGGAAAAAGAGGTTTCCTTGCCATCAAAGGAGCTTAGGCTCGGTAGTAGGCTCGGAGCTGAGACTTCGAGCGGATAAGATCAAGCCAGTCCTCAACAGCCCCACTCACCCCTCGCCAAGTCTACAAAGACCTCAGCCCCATCCCCCACAACTCTTTTCTAACCCCTCCTCTCTAAGCTTTCTCCTCCCTCTGTCTCTCTTCCTCTCCTTCCTCTCTTTCCCCCCCCCCCCCCCCACCCCCCCACCCCTTGCGCCTCTCTTAGCCTAAAAGTAGAACGAGAGAGAAAAACGAGAACACTCTGCTGGACAAACTGGCGATCGATCACGAATCCCCCTTCAAGGATCACAGACTCAAGAACAGAAGGGTCATGGTGAGCTTATCATTCTTCTTCCTACCTCCTTTATTTTCGTGTGTTGGCTGTTTGAATGTTGTTTTATTTGGGCTAATTTGTTACGATTTAATGCTCAATTAGTTGTTGGTTGTTGTGCTGAATGGAGATTAATTGGCTTTGGAACAGGGTGGAGGAGGGCCGGACGAGGACAACCGGTGGCCGCCATGGCTCCGGCCGCTGCTGGCGACCCACTTCTTTGTGCAATGCAAGCTTCATGCCGACTCCCATAAGAGCGAGTGCAACATGTACTGCCTTGACTGCATGAATGGCGCCCTGTGCTCGCTCTGTCTCGCCTACCACCGCGACCACCGCGCCATTCAGGTATCCTTGTCTCCTTTAATCCAAATACTTCATTCACCAATTCTCTTGTGACGAGTCTCCTGTTTTCCTTGCCACTGATCTATCAATTTCTCTGTTTCTCTGGCAATTCGTTTTTTTTATTATTAAAAAAAAATAAAATAGTTGGTGTTATCGATTAAAGAATCAGGTTCTCCGTTTTGTTTTAGCTAGTGGGTTTTTGTTTGTCAGCATCTCAAAATTCCATTTTTCCGGAATTTCTGTCCTATTTCCCACCAATGGGACAGGTTCTTTCCCTAATTTTCGGGGCTGCTAATTATTTCTACTGGTGATGAGATATAATTTCTCTGCAAATTTACAGATAAGGAGGTCATCCTACCATGATGTGATCAGAGTGTCGGAGATACAAAAGGTGCTTGACATCACCGGCGTCCAGACTTATATCATCAACAGCGCCCGCGTGGTGTTCCTCAACGAGCGCCCCCAGCCCAGGCCTGGCAAGGGCGTCACCAACACCTGCGAGGTCTGCGAGCGGAGCCTCCTCGACTCCTTCCGCTTCTGCTCTCTCGGCTGCAAGGTATCCATCCCTGCCTTTATTATTCCCTTATCTTTGGTTTGGAACAATGTCTATTCTCTTGCAGTCCAAATTTAAATTCTAGTATTTTAATGGAACGTTCGATGAAATGCCCAGATTACCGGGACCTCCAGTGATCACAACAAGAAGAAGAAGAAAAAGAAGGCAGCGGCTTCGGCCTCCGACTCCGAGGAGTCGTACACCAGCACCAGCCGCGGGAGCGAGAAGAGCAATGCGGTGCAGAGCTTCACCCCGTCGACCCCGCCGCCGACCGTCCTCACCTACCGGACCGCCAAGAGGCGAAAGGGCATTCCCCACAGGTCCCCCCTTGGTAGCCTCATCCTGGAGTTCTAGGCTGCTCCATTGCAATGCGTCCTAGTATAGACGTACTATATACGTATATAAGAGAAGATAAGAACCGCCAACCCGACTCTCTCTTGATGTCATGTTGTTCATAGCTATATGAGGACCGTCCACGGCACTCTGTGCTTCAGGGAAGCCGGTGCTGGGAGCTCGCATCCATACACAGGGAAAAGAGAAGAGCAGGTGGAGAAGACCTCAGACAGCTCATAGTTTAATTAGGCTTGCAAGCATAGCTGAAGGCCGAAGTGAAAGAGATAATTATTATAGGTTATGGTGTTAGGTGATATAAAGGAAGGTATGTGTTTACTACCCTTGTTATACCTAAGTTTTGTGATGATAGGTTTGGTTAGCCCTTGTTAAATGTAAATATCAAGGAAGAAAGAAGAATGTTAGAGAGAGAGAGAGAGAGAGAGAGAGTTTGTTGTAGCGAGGAAAAGGAGACATTGTCTATAACCAGTGGAATGTAATAAAATGCTCCTTGTTCGCAGTGTGTGTATACGTACGCTTGCAAGCTACCGCTGGTGGTGGCGTTTTCGTTTCCAATCTGGGCTTGTGTTTTTCGCGGCGCGGACCGTGCGGTGGTTTTACCGGCGGCCGAGCTCTTGTGGCCCCGCGTGTGCGCGGTGGGCGTGGGGAAGCCGCTGGACCTCTCGTATGCGTCGTCTGTCCAGACGGAGACGTGGCCGTTCGTGGTTGGACATTGGAGGGGTATGCCACACGGCTGCCGTTCGTGACCCGTTCTCCGAAAGCGGCCCCGTCTTCCTGTTTTAATAAATCGGTGGTGCGTGATGATGAATGGCCACCGTGTGATCAGCATTCGATGGTTGTGATTTGGTTTGGTGCGAGTTGAGGAATTGTGTGGAAGTCAGTGGAGGAAGGCGCGTTCCACACGGAACTTTCTCGGTCGTCCGTTCCCAGGATCCAACTTGCGTACCATGGCATGCGACGCTTACCATCCTTTAGCGTGCCGCGTGTGCAACGATGAGAAAGGAAACCACGTGGCAGCAGATGACCGCATGGAATGGCTATTCGCTGCAACTGGCGACGCGCTGCTGACGATGGACCGGGAATACCGTCCCAGTCGGGGCTCCACTTGCAAAAGCTGGGTCCAATAGGATGACGCCCCGTGGTTCACGCGGACCGCCAATAATTCTCCGCACCTCGATTCTAGAAGGCGAAATTCTTCGATCAACTCTTCCCTTCCGCACCCGCGAACTGACCCCACCGGTCCCGCGCGTTCCAGCAATTGGGTGCTGATGCGGGGGTGTCAAAAATACCGGAAACCCCAATCGCATCGATCTCAAGGGTTAACTGGAAACGGCATTTTCTAGTTAATAATGCCCGTTTCCCATGAGCGCATGGAGGGTAGAGTGGGAGTGGATGGAGATGTGGATCTCACTAGCGGTGCCGAGTGCGAGCGTGTTCTCTTCCTGCCATGACCTCGCCCTCTGTATCATCTAGACTTGGCTCGTTGTGCTCCACCCACTGGCGAGCCCAAAAAGCCCACCTATGGGCGTTAAAGTCGGTTTGGGTGGTGAGGATCCGGGCCCCACCCCACCCCCCATTCATGCATTGGTCTAAGCTATGATGTCACTCGCTCGGTTAGCATCTACGGGCATGGATCATAATGAGGGTGAATGGGCCCCCTGCGTCGATCCTACGGCGGACGTGGGTCAGGGGTTAGGTTTGCGATTAGAATGAGAAAACCGGCGCGCTAAATTGGATTACTTATTCCTTTCACGTGAAATCCGAAAAGGGTCCATTGTACTTGATCTCTCTTCTTCGTATGGTGGTGGTGGTGGTGGTGGTAGGACGTGGTTCTGGCGAGCTACTTTTCTTCTTTGCTTTGTTCTAAGAAGAGAGGGTGGGTCGGTGGAGGTTGATGAGAACCAACCGATCAGAGAAGAAGTGATGATAAGGCGTTGAGGCCATGGATGGATGTCCTGTTGAGTTATTGGAAAGCCTAGTAAGGTTTAACTGTGGGTCATCGCCGCTATTTTGTCTTGGAACGATGGGATGAGAGGGGAAATGGAACAATAAATAAAATAAAATAAAATAAAATGGAAAACAAGGGAGGAGTAGGAAGGAAAAGAAAGAAAATTTTTTTTTCCAAGGCCCTTGAGATAGGGACCGCAAGTCAATAGAAAGATATTAAAATTGCATTAAGGAAGTGGGGATGCTTTGGGATTAAAAGGAACCCTCTTTTTCCCACAGTGGCTCCGGGTTTTGGGTGATGCCCGTAGCCCTCTCGCTTTCCTCCTCCTTTTGCGCATATGTCAAAAGGTGGTACCTAAATGCCTCCTCGCCTTTTTATTGGATAATAATAGAGAAATCATCATGTGAAAATTTTGGGTCGTCATGATCAACTTACTGCTATTCCCCATCATCATAAATCATCACCTATGAACTTGCTTGAGGTGCGCGCTGCAGACGACTCGCGCAGTAGTGTCCTTCGCAGCAGCCGCAGAAGAAGAAGAAGAAAGAAGAAGAAGACGACGACTTGGATAAAAACAACAGCTCGTATGATTGAAAACTGAGAACAAACTCAGCGACTTTATAGGCAAATTGCTAAGGATATGTAATAAATAATATTTTGATTCAGGCCGAGATCAAGAGTAGGCTCACAAATAAAAATCATCGAGGTCCAAGAATCTAGTCGCAATGAACGGTGCGCTGTCCGAATTCAAGCTACAGTAGCTACAATTAAAAGGCTTCTCATGGCACCCACTCCCTTTGAAGGCTTCGAGCCCATTCAGATACGGACGATGGGCTGACTCATCATCAAATCATCCGATGGTACCATAACCAGCATGGGACGTCAACCGACACAACAAATAAGTCACCATCAGAACTAATTGTCCTGTAAAAGCTGAGGGCGGTGAACTTAGAATAGTTTAGTTATTTTTCTTCTCCTTTTTAAATTCTAAGGATATCTAACAATCCTTAATTTTTTAAGGACTACGAAGCCAATAACCATATCCTCTTATATCAATGTTGAATATTGGAAATTTAATTAAGCTTCTCTTTTAATGAATGCATTTTAGTGTTCTCTTTCTACACAGTAATTCCGTGTAACCTTGGTGGATCTTAATAAACAATGAATCAACTACTTGATAGAGTTTTTAACCATGAAACATTTTGATAATGACAAGGCCCTCTTGGCAGCAAGACAAGGAGCTATCCTTAGCCCCTTTTTTTTAAAAAAAAATTAATAATTATTTTCAAAGATTTAGATTTCTTTTATATTTTGTTTTATTTTTTTCATTTCGTAACCTCAAAACTTGGGTGAGGCTGTCAGCCTGCACCAATCTACCATAATCTTTTGGTTTATAATATAAAAATTAAAATCTTCAGTAACCATAATTCTATTGACATTTTAAATGATGAAAATATCCTGAAACATTTAGTAATATAGATTATTTATTTATTCAAGGCATACAAAATACCTAGTTCCATATGATTAATTTTTTTAAGATCTAAATCATGCTAGCATTTTTCTAGTGGTCTTCTTTTTCCATGCCATAGTATTTAGATATATTAACAATTTCTTAATATCTAATTGTTATGTTTAGAAATATATCTGAAGTTCTTTTTTTTTTTTAAATAATAATTTATTTTAAGTCAAAAACTAACAAACTACATATTATTAAATTTATTTTTATCATCTTAACAAGCCTTAAATGCCAAACTTGAGGCTTATCCTTCGCCCCTTGAAACATAAGGTCCCGTATGAAAAGTTTTAGGTGTAGATTAGTAAAGAAACTCTTGTTTTTCTTTTGTTTTAGTTGGCAACATTGATGGTTGTACTTGTCAATTTAATTCAAGATATTTGATGGCTGGCAAATTGAAGATTGATAGAAGTGCAAGATATACTTTATATTAATATGTTAGGTAAGCTATTAATGGTTGGCTAGTTGGTCGAAATATATTTTATAACTTATGGTGCTTCTCTTCATGCAAAATCTAAATCCATGAAAATAAAAAGGCATGTGCACACAAACATTTGTATGTATATATATATATATATATATATATATATATATATATGCATGTATCATCTTGAGAGGAAAAATAAATATAAATACTTTTTTTTTATATCATTTTTATAAATATAAATATGATGTATGCATGCTTGCATGCATGTATAAGCATGCTTTATGAGTTCAAATATTTATAAATTTAATCATATTATTATCTTGGTGACAAAAAAAGAGGAAGACAAGAGCTACGCCAACATTCAAATTGATAGTTTATTAATAGTTATCATAAGCATCGCACGCATTGCATGGGAGTCGCACTGATGAAATTCCAACTCTACTAGCAAAATTAGGCAATCTTTTAATGAATGAAGCGATCATTCAGTAATTTTATATAAAACTTCATGGGTGCTGGCAATGAATCTTGTATTATCCTCTGTACTTCTCTTGTGACACTGCTACAAATAGAGACCAGGAGACTCCGACCTTGCCCAATTACCATGGTAACAAACCACTTGGTCCTCCGGTTTTTTCTTCTCGAATCGACCGAGTTATATTTTCAACGAACCTGGCTTGATTCTTAGCGATTAGGCCGCATGTCTGGTGTGTTGAAATTAGAGCAAGACCTTTGGTAATTGCTAGGTGTACTCGGGTGTAAGAGACTGGAGCATCTAGCGGTCCCCGCACAAACAGTCCTTTTTGATGGTTACCAGCGGCTTCCGTGGGACCTATGTTCACATGCTCATTCATTTAATATGATGTTAAATATTGTAAAATTATCTATTGCTCAAGGAAAACCAACTAGTTTCTCTAAACATTTTTTTTTTTTTTTTTGTTTCTACAAAAATATTAGCAAAATATCATATATATATATATATATCATTTTCATAAAAATGATGAATTTTAGTCTATATTTTTTTTAAAAAATAATATTATTAAGTAGTTACAAACTTAGGGAGATGAAGGGATAAAACGAAGAAGATTACAAAGAAAATGATGAGACTCTCTTAATCTGTTGGGATAGAGATTGCTTCATAGACTAAAGGCAAAAAGGGACTCTAAAATGGTTTGATGTTGAAAAATCTTTTTCTTGGCAAAAATCTTATAGTTTCCTTTTCATTAGATATGCTACAAAAAAATGCCAAAGTAATTGGTGCCAAAAGTCTTACTTGGAATTTTTTTTTTTCCTTCATCGTTTGGATCATAAAGTAATGAGACTGGTAAGCAACCATTTAAGATAAGATCCCTTGCCAGGCTCGTAGGACCACCCAAGAGAATGAGTTTTAAATAGAATGTTTTTGAGAAAAGAAAAATCCTACCTACCAACTACATATATCAAATAAAAGCGTGTTTCTTTAAAAAATTTTTGTTGAAAAATTTATTCACGCCCTGGATGGGTTCAACACTGCATCTGAGTGAACGTAGTATATCCAATAAAAGACTATGCAATCTTATCATCACCTTTTGTCTTGTTGTATGCGCACAATTTTTTTTTTTTTTAATAATTTACAGACAAAGAGAAACCAAGCAAGTGGATTGATGGAACGTTTTACCATGACTCATAACACATCCCGGAGATCTTTGAATTTGGTGGGCTTCTGAAACAGTGCTTCATGCGCTATAGAGTCCAAGCCACTGGATAGACGGATAACGTTAGTTCATTGGTGGTTATCACGACTTTGGCCTATTCACATATTCTATCAATCAAAGTTGTCACCAAAACCATCTTATGCTATTTACCTTTAAAAAAAAAACCCATAGCATTCTCCTCCTAGTTTTTCTCTGTTGTCGTGGGCCATGCCTTGACGAACAAGCAGTGTCCCATTAAGATTACATTGGAGGTCCTCCCCGTGCTTTCAGGAGCAACGTTGTTTTCTAGAAACAGTTTAATTGGAACAGCATGGAGGGCCCTCTATAGCTTTGCTTCGCTCTGGTTCTCAGAAAATATCGCCATAGAAAGCATCACATGAGCCACTGGCCTTTAACCCTCATTTATTTAGTCCTCTGAATTATTCAAAGGAGTCAAGATCATAATAGACCATGACTTTTTCTTCTAAGCGAGCCATTTGAATGGCTCCAAGTTCAACGTTTTATTTATGAGGTTAGTCTTTGCTTGGAAAAGGTTTTGGATCCAATCTTAGGGATCTCCGGTGCTTGCGCTGCAAGTTTTGAAAAGATTAAGATTGCTTGGAAGGTAATATTTATTTATATCAATAAAGTTGTGATGGTAGCTCGAACTGCCCAAGTTATTAATCATAAGCATTAAAATCCATGCTAGCTTATCTTTGTTGAATGTAAGATAGTTTAGTTTAGTTTAGTTTAGTTTTCTCCCTTAATTTACTTTATGAGGATCATACCTTGCATTTATAACTCCGTCCAACTCATTGTCTGCTAGATAAGGATCCAATAATCCCATGAACTGCACGTATCACAACTTTTTCAAGAGTCCAGGGGATGGATGGACTGAAGCTTTTATTCTGTCCTCACGTAATGTTATCATTTCCCAAAGTTTTTTTTTTTTCCAACAATTTTTTTACCCAGTAACACTGCCGGCATATGGCCATCTAGAATTAATGAGTCCTAGAACCTTTCTCCAGCCTTGCGTTAAGGTGAATGGTCTGAACAACTGGACTTATATTTGCTCTGCACCATCTCAAGGAAACAGAGGATAAGCGCTGCTGCATGCCATCTGTGGCACTAGAGGATAAGCGCAATTCACAAGACAGGAGCAGTAAAAGGTGAAGATATGGTGCACAGACTATTGATCCAGCTGTGACCCACCATTGCGAGGCTTGATACAAGGGCCATTGTAGGCAGACTTCAAGCCTATATGATCATTCTTGCAAGCTTATGTTGAAATAGACTATCAGACGACCACAGGGGAGGAAACAGAGGCCTTAATATGGTTGATCGGAGAACGAATAGTTACAAGTATATCAATATAAGAATCAAATTGGCCGGCTCAGGCTAGGTTTGGTCTCTAGGCTCGAACCTTATCTTTCAGGCATTCTGAATTAATGTTACAGAACATTGAGGACAAATTGCTGGGCTAATTTGATATGAAGTGTAAAGCAAGACTGGAATAAAGGCATTCTTATTTCTAAAAACTGAAAGTGACTTGTTGCTCCTGAGAATCTAGCGGGAAAAAATAATAATAATAATAAAAAAATTGAAGTGAAAGAAGAGCCACCTCTCCTAAGATATGGCATAATTATAATTGCATCCTCTCTTAATTAAAAAATTAAGGACATATTTCTTAAACTAATGGTAAAACTTATGGTGATAACTCGAGATGCCGAATTACACTTCTACCCATCTGAATCTTATGAGTAAATTACATCCATCTTCTCCGAGGTGTACAGCATAATTACGTTCACATCGATTCAAAGATTACATTAAATTCTATACAATAACATAATAACACATATATATATATATGCTAAATCTAGTTTTATTAAATTAAAATTAAGATAGGACTCGAATATAATTATGCCATACCTCAAATGAAGTGAATGTAAAAGGATAATTTTAAATTTAAATTTGACTTAATCCTCACATGATACCTTCTTTTCATTTGCATTTTTATAGCAACATAACAAAAGAGATTATTTGTTACCCTAAATTATAACGCAGGAAAGGTACCTGTAATTTTTGAATTAAGAGAAGATGCAAATATAATTATCCCATACATTAAGGGAGGTGGATGTGGATGTAATTTACTCAAGGAAAAAAATTATCAAACACAGACTTAGGACCTTGAGACATGTCATATGGCAAAAGCAATTAAACATTCTCACTTCAAGGATCAAAGGTCACCAGCTTAAGCACTGGGCCATAATTCAACAGCAACAACTAAAGCAAATATTCTCTTCACACATCCACAACCTTCATTACAAACACATCTCGGTAACCTCTGGGAATCTCCTCTCCCTATCTCTCAGTCAGAATTTCACCTTTATTCCTCTCCCACCACAACCACTCTCCAACCAAAATCTCTCTTCCATATTGTGGCACATTGCGTGCTTATACTACCATCATGCATGCTAGGTGTAACCTTGCCTGTATCTCCGGAAGAGCTCATCATTCTTGGCATTCAGATAGGCGCAGCACCCCATTAAGTAGACGCAAATGAGGGCCACTAGAGTGATCAATAAGATCAGATCTGCCCTCCTCCATTCCTCCCTGAGGTTCGCAAGGAGACCTGCCCTGCATGAGGAACATGAGTAGCAGAGCTTGGTCTGATTGTTACTCCACAGCACGCAGTCCATGTCAGTTATAATGCTGGCTGGGCTGATCCAGTATGTGGGATTCACGAAGGTATATCGACAGTGGGTTGGTGGCTTGCAGCATCCTGACTGGGAGTTGCAACAGAGGAGAGGAGACGAGGTCAGTTCAGTATGAATGGAATGAATGGATGAGGAGGTTCCTGAGGCAATGCAGTTTGTGGCACACTGGGCTTTAACATTGGGCTGTTAATGGGCTGAGCTCATCATCAGCTACTGGTGGTAGCATTGGGTCTCTTAGTTCTTTTGTGCATCAATCATGGCTAAAACAGATAATAGTTGTCACTAGGCTTATTAGGTTGATGCCATCGTACTGATTGATGCACTGCTGAGAACAGGATTTGGGTGCAGTTCGTTGGGTGCTAACTCTCCGGTTTCTCTCTATCTGTCTTCCATTTTTCCACAATTAGACTGCCTTAGGTGGAGGCTTAAGATGACAGTGAAAAAGTGCGAGAGAGATGGAAAAAAATTGAAGGGTTAACACAAAACGAACTGCACTTAACTACGGTCCTTGGGATTCTGTTAGAAGGGAAAAATTTTAGGAGGAAAAAAACGATGAGATGCAGTGCTCTAATGTTGGTATGGTTGCATCCAAGGTAGAAACAAAAATAATGAAAGGGAAAGGAGGTTATCTTGTTTTATAGCTTACGTATTATAAGAACGTAGAATGGTTATTACACCACGAACTTACCTCTTCTTATTTTTTTGTTAAAAAAAAAAAAATGGAGATATTATCATGATCATGCAGTATATATCTCAAGTTTTTTTTTTATTATTTGTATGAAATCTCGCATAATATTGGAAGTGGTTTGAGAAAATAATGTACATTGGTTGCAGTAATAGATGGTTCAATTTCTGGAGACAGATATTTTGTTGTGCACGCAAAGCCTATCACCCTGGCAACATTTATCACCAATAGTTATGTCTGAGATGAGGTTAAGAATTAATGGATACCTAGCAAACAAATGCTTCACACTGCACTCACCTGTAGGGGACTGATCCTTGCGTTGAAGAAATCCTTGGCCTTTTTATAAATCTGGTTCAATTCAGCACACGTAGAAGAAGATCTAAGACACCTCCTGATCCGAGGCCACCTGTGTGAGCCTACGACTTCTCGTCGAAGCCATCCCGAGTAGTCCTCGAGCCGATACTCCGAGTAGGCCCTGCCCGGGACGAGGTGGGCTTCCCCACTATTGGTAACAACGTAGATAAATATCACTAAGATGGCGAGTAGAAGGAGGAGGACGAGCATGGCCACGAAGTAGAAGAAGAAGAGCGGTGGGATGCGCCGTAAGGCACCCACAAAGCCCGCGAGGGCCACGGCGAGAATGACGATGCCCAACGCAATGACCGGCCATTGGAGGAGCTTGACGCAGGAGTTATCGGTTTGCGTGGAGAGCCAGATGCCCACCGCGATGACCGGGATGGAGAGCAGCATGGCTACAAAGTTGACACCAGCAATGACGGCGTTTCTGATAGCCATTTCGAGGAGGGCTGGGTGGTGAGGAGGATCAATGGAGCGTGGCTTGTCGTGGAAGTGATTGCTTGGGAATGAAGGGAAGAGGGTAGCTTGGGGACGCGGCCTTCCTTTCAGCTGCACTCTTTCTTCTCTCTTTGATGTGGGGAGATTAGCGTAGCCCGAAAACCAAAGAGATCCCTTTTTTTTTTTTTTTTGCTTTTGACGGTTTGTTTGCTGTAATTTGATATCTATAATGATAGGATCCTTCCGTGAAAGCGGAGTTGTAAGCGGAGTTGTCTCTTTGGATTATTCGGTGAAAGCGGAGTTGTAAGCGGAGTTGTCTCTTTGGGTTACGCTACCTGTAATGTTCTGAGTTTATCCGTTAGTCTAATTAATTTCTAGCAGATCGGAGTTGATCAGAGTTGTCTCTTTGGGTCATGCTACCTGTAATGTCCTGAGCTTATCCGTTAGTCCAATTAATTTCTAGCGGACTGAAATTATAAGACCAAAAAACTCAAGTGAAAGTTAATAAATAGCAAGTGGACTTCAGTTATAAATATATCACCCATTTCTTTTTTTTCTTTTTCATCCAATGTGGGACTAAATTTGGGGTCTCACAATCTTTCCACCTTAATATGGAACTAAATTGGGATCTCACAATCTCTCCAACTTATAATCCGACGTTCTCATCGCACATCTATCCCGAGTCGGATCATTGGTACTGCAAGGATGGCTCTATCTCATGGCGGGACTCCATCACCGCTCCATGGGTAGCCTTTTCCTTGTGTCCACCAACTTTCGCAGACTCGGATCAGCTCTGATACCATTTGTAACGCCCTAAACCCATCCGCTAGCCCAATTAACTTTTAGCGGATCGAAACCACGAGGCCCAAAAACTCGAGTGAAAGTTAATGGGTAGCAAGTGGACTTGAGTTATAAGCACATCACCCATTTCTTTTCCATCCAATGTGGAACTAAATTTGGGGTCTCACAATCTTCCTACCTTATAATGCGACGAGATCCAATGTGGGACTAAATTTGGGGTCTCACACTACAATCTATGAAGGTTAGGATTAATTTCGATGTTCTATGGAGCCATGCATGTAGTAGTACCTCACGCACGCATGGAAGCTACGAGAACCTTCGATGGCTCACTCAAGCACCAATTCTCTCCCTCTTTTTTTATATGAGAATTATGATTTTAATTTTGTTAAAATTAAGTGAACAAATTTGATCCAATAATACAAGCCAGATGAGTCTAACATCAATTAAAATTATGATTCATATGATTTGAGTTTGACTGATGTGATTGATGGTTTGTGTGAGCCTGAAACCCAATAGTAATTCATGATAAAAGGACATGTTAAGATTTCTTTATAAATAGGTTAGATCCCCTCTTCTCTCTTCATATTTGTAATTTATTTTTTATCGAAATATCATCTAAAGAAGGAGTAAGAAGAGAAAGACCTAGGCTCCTTTGAAGCTTTTGCACTTCTCTCATAGTGGTATAGATAGATATAAAAAATTTACTGTTACTATTTAATGTTTTAATTACACACATAAAATCCATGGCTTGGATTCTAACCATAATTAACAATGCCTGGTACTAATTTTTGTGAACAACTTCTATTGTTCTATGGAGTCTTTCATTTCTAGTGACAAATAATCAAGGTTGCCTTTTTGTCTTCTCTCATGGGGTTATGAGCTAGTGCAACTTCCTCACCGATTCTAGTCTTCATTGCTCGTGCCAAAGCCTCCATTTATCCACCATGCGAGGATGATAGGATGCTACTTTCGTCAAGAGGGATACATATATATGAGATGATGATATGATCCAGCATATCCTTCTATTAAGACTTGACTGATCATTAGATCAGGCAGGAATTCCAAAATTCAGTTCATATCCTTTAATCCATGGATTTGTGAGGATGATCCACCAATACTTGGGGGGTATTCATCTTCAGATAGAATACCAAGTTTGATGGATAAACCTATCCTGCTTCTCCAATGACGAGGGCTCCGAAGCAAATCAACAAGCCTTTCGTTTCCACTGGTAGCTTGGATGAGATGAGGTTAACTTTGGATTCTCTTAGTAAAAATAAGAACGATGGAAGCCCAACCAATACTAATAACATAATATATGCATCCACCATTGCAACCTCTACTGCAGCAGCTGAATAAAATAATAAAAATACTAATAGAGAACAAAACACGTATGAGATATCAAAATTGAAGGTGATTCATCTAAATTCTGGATTACATCTACAAAGGGAGCTAAAGATTCACTATAGTATTTAGTGTGTAGGACAACTTACAAGAATTGCGCCACGCAACTGGGCTCTAACATAAATTTTCAGGGGAAAAAAACATCTGTAAAAAAGAATATTACCAAGAAATATCTTAAAGAGAAATATAAAAAAGTCTGACTATGAAGATATATATATAAAAAAAGTGTCAAGAATGATAAAAGTGGTAAAAAAAAACTTAGCAGAATAATTTTTCTTCTCTATTTTTTTTTTGTTCTTCCGCTTCTATTTTACTCTTCCTCAGCCTCAACCAAGCCTCAATGAAAGCCTTGTCACACCACACATTACTCTTCATGCATATAACGACGCCATAAGCACTCCATTTTATATCCTATTTACTAAAGGAGTTCCAAGCACTACTTTTATAATAGTTTGAACGAGAGTTCGTGTATAAGCACAAGTATAACAATAGCAAGCCAGTCCTAATTTCAAGCTAGTTGAGGTTATATAATTTTTTTTTTATTATTATTATACTTAATTTATATTTATATTTTTTATTTATAAAACATAAAAATATCAAGTTGTTTCTTATTACTTTTTTTTATATAATTTTTAGTTTATCTTTATTTTTTTAATATATCAGCTTATATGTTTAAATTATTTAAATTATTCTTCTTTTAATTTTCTTAATTCATATTATCTTGATTTTTTTATAAATAATTTTATTTTTTATTATATATATATATATATATATATATATATATATATATATATATATATTTTATATTATTATGCATTTATTTTGACATTTTGATTCCAACCTTACACAACTTGTATATATATATATATATATTAGTTTTCAATCCCATCTCTTTAAGCAATTGAGTGTTCTTGATCCAGCTCCTATAACCCGAGTGTGGTAACAAACAGCCACTTCTAACATAAATAATTTTCTTTATGAAATGTTGGAGGGTCTTCTTCGGTTGCCCTTGTTTCGCATCTGCTATCTCTGTATTTAGCTTTTAGCTTGCTTTCCAACAGAATTGGTTAGTCTTCCCTCTTTGGATGCCTTCCTTCGAAAAGAAAATGTGGAAAAATCTTTTCAATTAGATTAGCCATGTATCTGACCTAATAGCCTTACTCACTGTTGGTACTATGGGTCTAATTGGTCTGACCCAAACATGATATCCTGGTGTGAGAAAATTACTAAAGTGTCATGATTCATGAATTACGATTCTCTAATTCTTAAAATTACTAAACGATCAATTTCTTCATTCCATCATCTGAGTGAACTTCACATATAAATATAGGTGTTTCTTCAATCTTTTTGAAGTATTATAAATGGATCTCTCTCTCTCTCTCTCTCTCTCTCTCTCTCTCTCTCTCTCACACACACACACACACACACACACACACACACACACACACACACACACACACACACACACACACACACACACACACACACACACACAGAGACTGCTATTTGATGGATGGCACCGTCACGGCCACAAAATCTATTTCCATACATACCTTGCAGATGGCGTGTATACGATGGTGAACCAAAGTGGGTAAAACCCTGCGACAAATATATACATGGAGATGGCATCATTAACAAAATTAAACTACTTAGATGCTAAGTGTAAAATGAACTGATTCATTTGATTCCAAAGTTTGATGCAATTTAACTTTTTAATAAAGATAAAAATCTAAGGCTTCATATCCTATTTGGTCTTACTCAATCAAGGTTACGGTCAATCATTCTTTCAGAGGATATGATAGATTTTGCTTGCTACACGCAATGCTATTCGTAAAGAATTAGAAAATTTTTATTATTTATTATACTGTTTAGTCATCCTTATTGGTTGAATTAGATGAATCTATTTAAAAACTACGTTTAGAATGTAGAATTTTTTTTTTAATTATTATAATGCAAATATCATAAGAGACAATTCAGAATCTAAGTTATTCTGAAATTTATTTATAAATAAAATAAATTTTATTATAAAGTATATTTATAAATGAATGCTTATATTTGGCCAATTACATAATGGAAACAAATTCTATTTGAAATAAATAAAGATTGAATTCAATATTTTATAAAAGAATGAAATTTTTAATTTAAATTTAAAAACTAAAATTTTAGGCTTAGAAATTAAATTATAATTATTTTTTCTTTATTTTTATTGCTTGCTGATGGGTATTTGTGGTTCATTTTGTAGGTTAAAGATTTATAACAATTTATAAAATTTTTTAATATTGAAAATTATTTTTTATAAAGAAAATTATTTTTTTATAAGCAATATGATGAGAAGATTTTTTGTTTTTTGTTTTTTTTGTTTTGGTGAGAAGAATAATTTCAAATTTATGACAATTGATTGCTTCCCATTTTAACAGTTTAGGCTATAAAATAGTCGCAAAATAATTTTTTTCCTCCATCCATTTGTCTCTTGTAGGAAGAGAGAGAGAGGAGAATTCAGTGATGCAATCATAAAAAATGGGTAGGAGTAGAGTTAAAAAATAAATCGGTTACAGTGGATGATACGAGAGAGGCGAGGCAGTGGGTGGAGTGCTGAAGTCCGAACGCAATGCCAAGAAGGGAGAGGGAAGGAGACGAAGGGCATTGAGATGCGGCCGACTATTCGTTTCGATCATGAAAAGTTTTATCCAAAAGTTTTCGCAAATAAAATAAATTTTATAAAATATGAAAATCCATTCATTCCAAATTTTATAAAATTTCTTCCAATGCTTCTTCCTCCGAAGACATCATCATTTGCGCAGAAATTCTACGTACCATCTCTTAAATAAATCGCACTACAATCCGCACGCCGTTGTTTTAATAAATTTGTGAAGGCGTTATCTACCATGAATCTGGATCCTTCACGCTAAAAGATTGAACCGGAGATTCGTATTATTTTTCTTTCTTTCCTAGTTTCTTGGTTGGTTCTATATCATTGAGCGGAAGATGGGAAGAGCACAAGGGGAGGTGCTCGCCGCATCGATATCCTTTGCTGAGGAAAATTTGATCCTTCTTACTAAATTTTAGTTACCTCTTACTTCTTGTCCCTTTATTAGCTTCGTTGATGTGTTTTAGTTAAATTGTGGGCTGGTTTGATCTGGATGGATTCTCATCCTTGCCTTTTTTTTTATTTTTTTTTATTAATGCATTTTCCTGGATTTCTTGTACATCTACAATTTGAGATGACACAATTTGATTCTAAGTACCTTTTTCTTCCCAACCTATACTCACCATGAGAATCTATACGATGGTAGTTCAAGGTAGAATAAATGAGAATAAGCCCATAAAAATGAGGCAGTTAAACGCACTGCTTTTAATATCCTAAGAATAGTTCGACTTCGAACGAAAAAAATATACGTTATGTACTTATAACTCAAATTTATTTGCTACTCATTAACTTTTACTCAAATTTTTAGATCAAGTAATATTTTTATAGCTCAAATTTATCTTTGATCCGCTGATGAAATTAATTGACCATTTAGAGCATTACACTGCCTTTTTGAACACTGAAGTCCTCAGCGACCAGTCATGTTGAAGGTTCAATATATGTTCCAACCTGCTGGAGGGTGGAATCTTATAACTAATAACATGATAACATTTGCTGCCGATCTTTGTCGTATTGTCCGATGGCTGCGGCAGAATCAAACTTGGATTCGCCATATGTTGTTAGAAAAGCAGTTCCTCTCAGCCATGTTGTGGTTCTCCACATTAAACACATGCTATGAATTATGAAGACATCTTGGAATCCAATAACCTGAGCCTGGACCAAGCACATGATGGTCGATTCTTAGCATCACTTTATTGACGATCTAAAAAAAATATGGTGCAGTTCGGATCTCGGGTTGCTGAATTCTTACTCACCAGAGGATTACTAGAGTTTACTCGATGTCAGGATATTTGAGAAGTTTTGTTTGCTGCCTGCACGCAACTGAAGAAGAGTCCAAAAATGTAATGTTTTTTTGTGCTATAACAAAGAAATTTTGAAAAAGGAACCCTCCACTAAAGAAGGGAAAAAAAAAAGCCTCTTGCATGGGGTTATTAATTCTCCTTCTGTAACTCTTCGTACTTATGATTGGTCAAGTATTTTGTTCTCTACTTGATTTTCTATGCTTCTTCCATCATCATATCTTTTCTGTACCTTACCAATTTTTAGAACTTTTTGATAACCATTCCTTCATGAATGTGTCATGGACATATATGTACAGTTGAATTGAATATATATTGAACTATGCATGCATGCATGTATGAATGTATGCGTGCAGTCATGCATGCATGTTTAATTAGGATCTCCATGCTTTAAATTTGATTTCATATCAGTCTGCAGCAACTTTCAATTTTTGAAAATAAATTAATGGTTCATGGATGCTATGCCATCCCTGCTAGTTGTTTTGTTACCATCAGGATCATTTGGCCCTAAACAATTTGAATACAATCACTTGTTTGGAGTCGTTATGGAACATAAGATACAAATAGATCTGGTCATGTGCATATTCAGCAATGTGGAAAGTCTTTCTTTTGCTTATTTGACTCCTTCAAAATTTAGATTAATTTATTATCTCTAATGAGTCTCTAGCACATATAAATATGGCCCTTAACATTTAATGGTAGTGAATAAAACTACAAGGATATTTGAGGAATTGCAACATATAAGTAAATTTTCATATCTTTGCAGCCATTTATATATGAAAAATTATATCATAAGGTAAAAACTAAAGACGGAGGGAAAGACATATATAGAATTGCAAGAGTAAGAAACAGAAAAACTAGAGATATGTTTCAGATTAAATGTATTAAAGATAATGATTAAAAAGTTTGATTAAAAAAAAATCAAAGAAAAATGAAGAAGATATTTTAATAAATTATTAAATAAAAATTATATAGATAATTTAGGATGCCCTACTAGCTCTATTAAGGATAAAGTTATGGTATATACTCATAAAATTAGGACATTTAAAGTAAATGAGGGTATAAAGAAGATAAAAGTAGAAAAAATTGCGGGACCCGATAAAATTTTTATAGAAGTTTAGAAATGTTTAAGTGATGCTGGAGTAAATTGGATAATAAATTTATTTAATAAGATTTTAGAAATTAAAAAGATGCCTAATAAACGAAGGAAGAGCATTATAGTACTAATTTATAAGAATAAATGAGATATTCAAAACTGATCTAATTATCATGATATCAAACTCATAAGTCATATTATGAAACTTTGAGAGAGAGTAATTGAACATAGGTTGAGATGTACTACAAAAATATCAAAAAATTAATTTAGTTTTATACCAGAAAAGTCGAATATAGAATCTATTTTTCTCCTTATAATGTTTATGAAGAAATATAGAGAAAAGAAATAGGATCTTTATATAGTTTTTATTGATTTAAAGAAAGCATATGATAGATTCTCTAAAAAAACATTATGGTAGATGCTAGAAAAGAAAGAAGTATCTGTTAGGTATATTAACATAATAAAAGATATGTCTGATGAAGCAATTACTAGTGTAAGAACTATTGGTGGTAATATTATTGAATTTCTTATTATAGTGGTTTATATTAGGGATCTATTCTTAGTTCCTATTTTTTTTGTTTTAGTTATAAATGAGCTTACTAGACATATTTAGGATAATATTTCATGGTGCATATTATTTGCATATGATATAATATTAATAGATGAGACTATGGGTGAAATTAATCGTAAGTTAGAATTATAGCGAAATGCATTAGAATTTAAAGGTTTTAGATTAAGTAGGATAAAGACAGAATACATGAAATGCAATTTTAGTATAATTGAAATGAAGATGAACATACAATACAAATTGGGGACCATAAAGTTACTGAAAATGATCATTTTTAGTATTTAAGATTGATTATTCATAAGAAAGGAGAGATTGAGGACGATGTTGTCTATAGGATTAAAGCAAAATTGGATAAAAAGTGCAACGGATATATTATGTGATTATAAAATACCTACCAAATTGAAGAAAAAGTTTTATAGGACAGCTATATAACCAGCTATGCTTTATGGCACAGAATGTTGGACAGCTAGAAAAATACACGAACATAAGATGAATGTGGGGGAAATGAGAATGTTAAGATAGATGTGTAGTAATTCAAGAAAAGATAAGATAAGAAATAAAATCATTCGTAAAAAAGTTAAAGTAATTCCAATCGAGAATAAATTAAGGGAATGACGACTTATATGTTTTGAATATATACAATGTAGACCTAAAGATGCACCTATGCGAAGCAGTAACTTGATACGTGTAGAATAAAAAAGAAGTAAAGGTAGACTGAAAATCATATGAAAGAAAGTGATAAAGAAAAACTTAGAATTTTTGTACCTTACCAAAAATATGATTCGGAAAAGAATCGAATGGGAAAAAAGGATTCATGTAGCCAATCCCAACTAATTTGAAATTAAGGTTTTGTTGTTGTTGTTGCTGCTGCAGCCATTTATTAAAATTTGCTTCCTTTTCCTGGCAGTGTTTAAGCTAGAAACAAGATAGGATTGATGGATCTTGAGGTCAAATTCTAACATCGTACATATGCTACAAGATTCTATGGTGGGATCTGGGATCTAACCATTGAACAATTCGGCGTGGTACTAATTTCTTGGACATGCTGCATATGGGCTTATGGTGGGAAAATACATCTTTTATGCTCCATGTGATGGCTTTTCCCATTTAATTTGTAATGACTTGTTTTTCATTTCCAACCACATGATGTCTAGCAGACATCCATCATACATATACAGAATTGCATGTGCATGCATATATTATACTAGATAATTTATTCATGTTGGACATGATACTCCATATGTTCATGCAACGATCCATTTAATGTTTTTATGTTAAAGTTCACATTAGATTGATTCCTTAGTAAGATTCAGATGATTTGTGAGGTATTTTTCTGAAGGAAAAAGTAAGCATTTCTCGTACCAAATGGATAGTTTTGTTACAACATCTCTGTTCTTGAAAAATATTTTTGCTATAATGTTGTTATGCAATATGTGCGTATGCATGAGAATGGCAGTTGATTTAACATGTGATTAGCTCATGAGCAGCTGGGTCATAAATAACTGACTAGAGGCCAAATGTAATAAAAAAAAAGAAAAAAAAAAAAAATCCTGTTCTGTGCAGAGGCATTCTGTTGAGGATGGTGGCAAGGTTTAAGATTAGGTTGGGACCGAGCATTTTGTTGTTCAATATCTGACACTCAGGTTAATTGGTATCAATGTTGCATACCAGAGGAGTCCATTTTCATATTTCATCAAGGCAATACATGAATCATGTTATGCATCAGAAATTATGATAATCTTAGTTGAGAAAGAATTTGTTTTGGATGGATTCTTAAATATGGAAACAAAATGAATGAATCACTCACATGATTTAATAGAAGGCATAGCTGCATGTTCAGAATGGATATCAAAGTAGAATGTCCAAACTAAATTAAATGCCAACTACAACGAGGGTAGTCTGGCACTATTGAAGCAATTCTCTAGAAATATATAATGGAATGTTCTTTGAAGAAATGGAATTGTACCACCATTTAGATGTCCAAAGGTTGAACATGCTCGGTTGAAATACAGTTTGCAGTGGGTAGCTTGACAAAATTTTGGATACTTTATGGAACTGGTCTATTAAGATTTTGGAGTCAAAAGAAGCAATGCATTTAAATATTACACAATGGCATTCAACATGTATGCCAAGAACAGAAAGCTGATCGAGATAAACTTGCATTTGTATAGAAAATATTTCCCAACCATACTTCCAGCTAACTTTGAATCTTTGCTGGCAATATTTTCTTTTGTTTTTCCCCCGTTCCAATCACTCCATTGAAAAATTACACCAAATGCTAAAGAAAACTCGGATTTGTATAGAAAATATTTTCCCAACCACACTTCCAGTCCACTTTGAATCTTTGCTGGCAATATTTTCTTTTGTTCTTCCCCGTTCCAATCACTCCATTGAAAAATTACACCAAATGCTAAAGAAAACTCAGATTTGTATAGAAAATATTTTCCGAACCACACTTCCAGAACACTTTGAATCTTTGCTGGCAATATTTTCTTTCATTTTTTTTTTTTTTTTGATCACTCCATTGAAAAATTATACCAAATTCTAAAGAAAAAATGTTCTACCACACAGATTACTATTGATGAGTAGACAGTTTATTTTTATAGCGCATTTCTCCTTCGACTTCAATACACATTATTATGTTTAAGTGAAAGTAAGTGGAGTTATTATATTGTTTTATTGGATATGTTACAGGAATTGATGGGAAGTCCTGTTCATTTGAAACTACGTCAGAAAAAGGATGATGAATCTGGAAGTGAGCCAGACGAGTCAGACACAGGAGTCAGTCAATCCGACAACTGTTAGACAAAGTGCACAATCACCACCTGTACCTGCTCATTTCTGCCTAAATGATCACTTGCAAACATTTATGGACATATCATGTACAGCATTTATTTTGGCACACAAGAAATCATGTGGGGAAATTTTCCCAAATCCTATCTATTCTATCACACATAAAGTATCTTTCCTCAATTTTTTTTTTTTTTTTTCTCACATATTATTATCCATTCTATTTATCATATAATTTGAAATTTCTTTTCTTTATTTCTTGATTCTCTGGAAACTAATTCATAAGTTTGTTTTAAGATTTGAAATACAAGTCTGATCATTCATTTTGCAATGTTGGACGATCACCTCAATGTGTGTAAAATGGCATTGCAAAAAATTGTGTGCCGCTGTATTCTTTCTGTAAAGAATCACTGGTTGATCAATGAATTGGTTCTAAGCTCAATGGTGTGGTTAAAGGTTTCTGTTTCAGTTCCATTAGATAATTGAGCATCGCCAGTATAAGTACCATCTTGAACTTGTTTACTAGAGGTATAGAAATAATTGCTGATGTATGGATTTCACTAGAAGGAGCATATGATTAGAGATCTCTTTCCTTTTTCTTTTCGTGTGTGTACTAATTTTGAGTAGAACAGCTTATACATTGTTGCAAAATTGATGAATATACAAGCGAAGGATGATGCCAAAAACTTCCTTCCCACTGGTTCATTTTTAGTTTGAATGCTTGTTTAGCATATATCATGCGAGGCATGAGTTTCCATGCCGAATTTTTTTTGCGTCACTTGGATGACTGAATCTGCTTGCTTACAAAATCATGACAGAAATCAGTCTTGTATCGCGGAGAATTAATTTAGGGAGAGAAGAATTTCTTAACCACATCAACAGCCCTCAGATATGATAATTACTATCTCTATTTACTTGTGAATATGTTATTTAATTTTAATGTAAGATAGTGTGGTCAGATCTTCAGGGCCACCTGACGACGCCTATTAATTAATCATTACAAAGGGCTCTTGAATGCATATCCTAGCGGGACTTGAACCAAAAACAGCAAAAGAAGGTGCAGTACAGTGAGTGGGTACTAGGTTGGTTGGCTGATGGTAACACTTTACTGTGAAATATGTTGTCTTGCATGCTTGTGAGACTTTAGTAGGAAGATCCCCACCAGTTCATTTAGTAAGGAAGAGGAGCACCAAGACATATCACTCTGTTCTCTTCTTTCTTTGCAGCACTTTTGCCTGACCAGAGGAGTAGGGGGTATCAATGGGTGGAGCAGAGCAGTGCCATCCTTTTTTGCCATATCTTAGCTAGCATTATGTTTCAGGTGTCACACCACCTGGACCGTCTCCACGCTTTTCCGGTGTAACCATGAGGTAGGGCATGGTCCAAGCGAACGTAATGATACTGGCAGTTCCCTGTGGGCCTCGAGGGTACAGTCCTCTCTTCATTGTTGCTGAATACTTGACAAATCTCACATTTTTCTGCCACAAAATCTCTCAAAGTTTTAGCAGGTTGTGAGAATCATTCATTACAAAAGACGATTAGAGTATCTACGCTGTATGGTTAAATGGCCATCCTATGTAATTTTAGCACGCCATCGCATCTCTATCCACAAAACAACCAAAGCAGCAACATTTCCCCCCCTTCAAATCACCATCATGGAGTATCCTATTACCTCATTCTGTTTTCCGTTCTTGTAGATTTTGTTAACAAGAAAATTTTCTGAATAAAAAACTTATACTCCCAAATGGTATAAAATCCGCCACAAGCTTCCACCATATTAGCATGAGTCTTAGAAGAATACTAATTAATTCGTGACTTTTGATAATGGAAAAAGCTCTCCAGCGCCCGCCCGCCCGCCCGCTGTCCCCGCTATCGCGATGGCCGATTGCTACAACGGAGCCGTGCTGGAAAGCAGCACTCTGTCTTAAATATTAAGAAACTTTATAAATCTAGTCATGCAAACATCAGCAGGAATGCAGCCTAGCCGAGATCAGATGGCTCGTGCTTTTTCTCACTGATACCACCATGCCTCCTAACTTGCTGACCCTCCCCGGAGGATAATGATGGCCCCCATTTGTAATTCTCTCTCCTGGCCCCTGGCTGCAGTGATGCTCTGTTTCTTTTGAAAAAGAAGAGGAATGAATATAGCTTCTTCCTTTTCGTTTATAGCCTTTATTCCATATAGTGGGCCTTTTTCTCTCAAGCTTGTTTCGGCCGCTGGCTTTGCTGATTCACTGGCCCTGGACAGGACCAAAAGACATGCTTTGCAACAAATTAGCAGACGACATCAATCTTGTGGTGGGCTCCCACCGAAACAATGAGTCAATGTGGGTCTCGTTTGTTTTAAGCCACAGGACAACCAGGCTGGGGTAGTCCTGTTTTATTGTCTAGATTACCTGGTTCATAAGATAGGCAAAAGATCTATGATAATTATAAAAAATAAATATAAAAAAAAAGCCGGTTAAGGAGGTGGCTCTTTAACCGACCATAAGACTAAACCTATCATCCTTGAGTCTCCTAATCTTATTCTATTTACGTAACAGTTGTCGCTTGTGAGTAATTATTATTATTATTATTATTATTATTATAATGAATAGAATGTATGACGCCCAACTAACACTGTTTTTTAATTAACTAATTATTTGAACATTTTACTTGCTCTAATATAAATTACGTATTTTTTATGAAAAAAGAAATGGTGGTTGGTGCCCCATTCCGCGATATCTCCCTCTCGTGCACATCTCTGCCAAACGCGTTCCCAAGAAGTTTGCGATGCAACCGCGCATTATCTCGGTCTTTTTTTTTTAAACAAAATTTCCGTCATTTTGCGGCTGCATTATTTCTCACGGAAAAAAGAAAGAAAGAAAGAAAGAAAGAAAGAAAAAAAAGTTTTCAGAAAACGATGGTCCTGTAATAATAGATTCCTCCCAGAAGAACTATTTTCAGCCAATAGTAATGGTTATGGCCATTATTTACCACCCAACTTTTATATTTATACATCGAGTTTTCTTTTTTTCTTTGGTTGTTTAATCTTAATCTATTGGTTGAAGCTGGGCGGAGATGAGGCTTGAGAACTTGGTTCGTTGGCATCAATTTTTGCCGACTTCATCAACTGTGATAATTAATTTTAGAGGAGCTCTATATATCATGTCTATTTGTTCCTCACTTTTTCTTGGCACCAAAGATAGGGGCTACGTAACTAGGATCGGCAAGCTGGAAGCATGGAGCTTCTAATACCACATTTAATTGATGAGAATTCTATTTAGGGATTTAGGAGAACCACATGTACGGTGCTATAATCATTTAATTGGTAGCACCATAATCTTTTGATTGATTATATCTATGGTCATCATCAATTTGTTGTGCCTAAGAGAGATTGATTGTTGTTTTCCGATGATCTACTGCGGATAAGATTACAAGTGTAGATAAGTCTAGTTTCTTCTTGCCTAAGCCAAATCATGCTTAGTTTAAAATTAATTTTAAGCCTGAAAGTTGAGACTAAGCTTGATTTATTTATTACTATTTCAAGTTTGGTTTGAGTTTGAAAATCTAAATTAAATCAAGAAATAATTTAACCTTGTAATAATTTTAGCACTGCAGATTATTGAATGTAACATCTAATGGTCATTGTCTAAACTTCATATTCCATAAAACGCACGCATACAATGTATTCCTGTAAATTAGTGATGCGGAGCACGGCAGAAGCATATCATTGTTGGATTGAAACAAGCTTTGAGTAGGTGAGAGAAATGGGACAGCAGGCTTGGCGTGACGTGCAGAGCTAAAAAAAATGTCGTATTCTTACCTAAAAAACATATGAATCAATTAAAAATAATATTTAAACAAGAGAGACTATCATGGAAAACAGTAAGAAAAGCCTTGAAAAGGTTAAAAAAAAAAAAAAAGAAAGAAAAAAAGAGGAAGAGGAACCATCGTACACCAGAAAAAAGATATCTTGAAAGAGAGATGTTAGCTTCTAATTACTTGTTTACTCACCACCCTGCCGTTCGACTGTTAACAAAGCTAATATCATCAGGCGTTGGTGAATAGAAAGCCATCATAGAGCTCGAGATACATTCCTCTATCTTTCTCAACAAAGTTGGCCAACAACCCCATACGAAACCGGTCACCAAAGCATGGCAATGGTGGTTAGAGAAACCTTTAGCACCTAGTAGTGCTCGCCAAATAACCCCACCATTAGTCATCCGCTTTAAATCGAAAACTTTCCACATCCTCAAAATGTGGGCTTGGGACATCGTCATGTGGCGGCCAATGGATACCAAATGGTTGAGTTCAGAGGGCTGGGCCAGGTCGGATGCCACGTCAAAGAGCCATGCGGGGTTGAGAATATCGGAAAACAAGTTTGGACGATTTTGTTTCCATAATTTACATATTTTTTAAATATCCGTTTTAATTTATTTTTTTCCAGATTTACGCAGGTTTAAGATTTTTTTATTTACTTATTTATGAAATACTTGATGCCAGGCGCCAGCTTTCTACCGCAATGATATTAATTTGGCACTTAATGGCATCTGCTCGGTCGGCAAACCATCAACTCTTATCTCCTCCCCTTCCCCCTTATCTCTCTCTCTCTCTCTCTCTTTCTCTCTCTCTGTCTCTGTGTCCACATCAAAAAGCGAACAAAGAAAAAGAAGAGAGATCAAATAGGAGGGATGCCAACCATCTCTCTTCCCGAATACTTTGCTTTGCAACCAAGCACTTCAGTTCCTTCGCCATTTTCCAAAAGATAGCCTTTAAGCAGAAGCCCTTGGCCTCTGGATGCGGCCTCTCTGCTTTCCTTCCACCGCCATCAAATATCAATCTCCCAGTTCCCAATAAAAAAAAAAAAAAAAAAAAAAGAGAAGAAGAAGAAGAACCTTATGCCATCCTCCATCTCGAATCATTTGGCCCGGAAACTCACAAAGATTCTAATGGTACTTCCACTCTGAGAGCAGATAACCCTGTGAGCCCCCGCTCTCGGACTGGCCAATTGGCCATGGCAGCCGTCGACAACGAGCAAACCTGGGTTCCCTACGAGCCAACTAAAGACTGCACTCAGGGCTTCTGCAGCATCTACTGCCCCCAGTGGTGCTACGTGATTTTCCCACCGCCTCCCCCCTTGGAGCTCTCCGACGACAGCTCCGGCCCGACCTTCTCCCCCCTCGTGATCGCCATCATCGGCATCCTCGCCAGCGCCTTCCTCCTCGTCAGCTACTACACCATCATCTCCAAGTACTGCGGCAGCTTCGACTCCCTCCGCCGGTGGCTCCGCGGCCACGGTGCGGACGACCGCGAGCTCGAGGACGGCCTCGGCCAGTCCCGCCGCCACGAGGCATGGCACGTCTCCCCGCCGAGCGGGCTCGACGAGGCCCTGATCAATAAGATTGCGGTGTGCAAGTACCGGAGAGGCGATGGACTGGTCGACGGCACCGACTGCTCGGTGTGCCTCAGCGAGTTCAGGGAGGACGAGACGCTTCGCTTGCTCCCCAAGTGTAGCCATGCCTTCCATGTCCAGTGCATCGATACCTGGTTGAAGTCGCACTCTAATTGCCCTCTCTGCCGTGCCAATATCGTGTCGGCGAATTCATCGGCGCCGCCACCGCCACAGTTGCCGGCCCCTCCTGAACCGGAAAGCAGTCCTGCGGCAGAGGAAGGCGAACGCGTCGAGGAGATGGTTTTAGTCATAGAAGATTTAGACACGGGTGGAGAAGAAGAAGAGAGTCAATTGGGGAACGATGGCGACGCGCCCCCTAAGGACTACCCCTCTCAAATTCTTCGCAATTTGGAAAGGATGGAGGAGAGCGATGGTATAATTGAGATTAGAGATGATGGTTTCCAGCCAATTAGGCGATCCTTCTCGATGGACTCGCATCGAGGGCGGGTTTCGATCGCTGATGTCTTGCAAATGAGCATGGAGGACGAATTATTAGCTGCCAAGGATCATGGGTTTTTGGTTGGAATCGGCTCGTCGCGGCGGTATGGAGGGGAGCATAGCAAGGCCAGCAGCAGGGCGAGGGGCTTGCATTGCGTTATGAGCCCGGTCCCGATGAAGAGATCCTTCTCTAGTGGGAGGTTCTGCTTCACTAGGCAAGGAAGAGGAAGGAGCTCTGTCCTTCCTGTATAAAAGACTACATCACCAAGTAGGATATAACACAGCTTCGTCTTCTTGGTGGGGGTGTTAATAGAATAGAAACAATCTCATTCTCCAGCTATCCAATAGAGAAAGGAAAGACCTTGCATCAATTGGATTTTGGAATGATGAGAAGAAATCCTCCATGCAATGCTTGGTAGGGGCTCCCTGATTGCTCTATTTGGCTTGACTATGTCTAAATTCTGTCATAGGGGTTTGTGGATTTGGTGGAGTTGGGATGATTTTGAAAACCTCATATCAAGTGATCTTCTATTTTTTTTTTTTTTTTTTCTGTCATCCGTTCTTCTGTGATTGCTTTGAGCTTTTGCGTGCCCTCTTGTTTATGTTATATTCTTTATAAATGTAATGTTGCGGTCATGAAGATGATTTGGTAGGTTAAAACAGAGGAGGAACTGGAGGTTTCTCTCATGTTTTTAATGATAATTTCACTGTCAGATTCTGATATCAGACAATGTTATTTATGGTGTGTTCAGTGCTCTTTAAATCAGTAATAAAAGCCTTGAAAGCTTAATTCAACTGTCTAGGCTCTGCATGGCAGTCATCCTCAGCCTCCGGATCGAAAAACTTAGGAAGATGCATCTGGTTTTGCTTCATGACCTCTATGAATGCCTAAATTGCAGGTATTATTTAGGAATTGGAGTAGATGAAGGTCTCCATCAAGACTTAAAAGGTAACTGGATTTTGACTCAATTCAGGAACCTTCTGGCATTTTTCAATGCTGGACTTGTTAGTTGTGACCCAAATATGAGCATCTAGAGCTTACGAAACGATGTGCTCCAAAACAGGACCTAATTTTTCAGCCTCTTTCAGAAGCCTGGCTCCTTGGGCAACCAAGTCCTATAAGCTTCTAAGGTCGCATTTGGTAAATGTTAATTTAGTATTATAATCCATGGGCTAATAACCGTAGCCATCAAGCAGTCTATCATGGTTTGGTTATTTGGATTTTATTGTCAGTCCTCATACAATCAATTATTGGTCGAGGATTTGTTTATATTTAGTTTACGTACGATATGATCAATTTAGTGAGCTTGGTTAGGCAGGCGGTATATGTTGCTTTCCAGATTACGATCAAAACTTTGATTTGTTGAGCTCTACCAAAAGCATCAGTCTTCTTTTGCTTTAAAATCGTATCCTTGTGGATTTTGATTAGATGATTGCAAGTGTTCCAGCATCAGAACATTATTTTATATACTTTGAATATTAAAGCACATTACTATTTCGAAGCAAAAACTTTTTTACCAAGAAAAAAGGGTGCAGTCTTGGAGATGCCGGATAATTTTTTGAGCACATAAAACATACTCGGAACATCCGGACAGTAGGAAAGTTTCATATGGCTTCTGGCAAACTATAAATAGGTTTCTTGAAAAACTTTTTTTCTTTAAGGCAAATAGCAAATAGATTTTTTAAAAAAGTTCTTTGTAATATTTCAAAATAGTTTCATATTTGATTAAAAAAAAAATAAAGTGCTTTAGATATTAATTTACACTTAAGATATTAAGAATGCATGATTTCAGCTCATTAATAGATTAATTGAATAATCTTTTCTCAAAAGCTAAATGGCTAAGAATTCAGAGCCAGCTTATTTCAGGGTTTGATTGGAGACTCACGTACTAAAATGGTTACATGTTTAGTATCTATTTCATGGCAAGAATGTATTTTCATTACATATGTTGTTCTTGGATTAACTAGCAGGGACCAAAGCATTTTACTCTTTGGTCAGTGTAGCCGATCCTAGATGCTCCTAGCATTAATGCTTCTCTGTACATGTAATGTATTTTACTCCGCCGATGAATTTTGATGGGTTATATCATTCGAGAAGAGCTTGGTAGGCTCATTGCTGCAGAGCTATTCTACTGCTGAATATTTCTGTTTCTTAAGCTGAGTTGGTAGCTGCTTGATATAGCATAAAGAAAGCTTATATCCCTTCTTTGAAGGCAAGTATTTATTATAGAAAGTGATTTCAATACGGTGATTCACTGTTTGCAGCCCAACTCTAAGAATCTCCACCCCATGCTGCGGTATATTCATGTTATATGCTTCATCCTTTCAAAGCTTTCTTAATGGTGAGATTTATCTTTCCGGTAGCTCTCCTTGCATCTATGCATTAGATTGTAGTTCCGTCAAATGAGTTATGCTGTGCCTTTTCTAGATGCTAGAGACATCTTCTTCCTTTACACTCTTAGAGCTCTCCTGATGAAAAAAAGAAGGGCATTTTGCACTGGCATCCTTCTATTCTATTTGAGAATTGCACGTCTTGGAGACATTTTGGATGCTTGCTTGTTCAGTGTGCAGAATATATTGGAATCTATTTCTTTGTTCGGCAACCAGGAATTCTTCAAAATTTTGGATTTAGATAATTATGGGGTTGGGGAACAAACAGTTGTGAGCGATCAATGCCCACCAAACCCGGTGGGATCCGGCCATGTGCAACTATAATATTTTCTTTTCTTTTCTTTTCTTTTCTTTTCTTTTATGGGCACAATCTTGTCGTGAGAAAGAGTGAGAAGCCCATTAAGTGGGGCGTGAGAATTTGCCACCAGGTTTAAAGTATGGCGACCGATCTCCCCTTGGATCTGGTCAGAGAAGGCCGGGGGGCCTCCCAACGTTTTTGAGGTAGAAATTTATTGTTGATTTCGAGGTTGCCTGATGACACGATGTGACACGAAGGCAGTGAAGCGTGGAACATTCGGTCAAAATCGGCCGAGTTATGTAGACCATTTATCCGGTCTTTCCCTTTGACCCTCAAACCGCTCAAAAGCCTGTCGGCCTGTTGGCCGAGCATCCACCTCCGAGAACTCACACATATTCATTATAAAAAAAAAACATACTTTTATTAAAGAAATAAAGAAAAAGTCTGCGATATGACAAACTTTAGCAGCATTGGTAAAAGAAAAATTAGCATGCTTTAAAAGATTTTGATTTATTTCTTGAGCTTTGTACGGAGAATCGTAAGAATTGTGTCGTATATAAACAAAACATTTACTAAAACAACGTTTATCAAAATAATACGGTAATATTTTTTTAATTAGAAAAAAAAATATGGTTATTTTCAAATAATACGGATCCTATAACAATTACATGTTTATGCTGGCTTTTCCTCGAAAGAAAAGTGATGTCTACGGTGTAGTTAATTATGTTAAACTTTTTTTTTCCCCTCAAAATCTGTGCAGAATGGAAAGGCGAGGTCATGCGTTCAGCCCCCTGGCCAAGTGCCGAGACTCGAAAGATGAAATATAGGTTCGTCAATGAATTAATCAGCACCTAAAATTTTAATATTTGAAGTATAGTAAATTATTCTTAATTTTAAGAATAAAAAATTAACAAAAGAAAGAATATCAATCTTTAATTTAAAAGAATTTTTAATTTTAAGAATAGAGGATTTGGCGTGGAAATCTGAACCCTTCGCTCTAAACAGGATGAGGCATGGTCCTAAGATATATAAATAACAAGCATTGTTTGAGGAAAAGCAGCCGCAGGGTCATGCCATCCTATCCAACCATGAGAGGGGGTTTTACCTGCACGGTGGAGGCTTCAGCCCGGCTAAGCTTTACACTTGAAATGCATTAGCGTGTAATATAATGACATGATGGAGACTTTCAGCCTTTGAGCCGCTGGTCAAATGGGTAGGGTCTAAGTTGCGGAAAAGTTGAACCAAGCCCCTCGAACTCTCATAAACACAAGGGGATGAAGGCTCTAATCTAAATCCAAGATGATTTGATGCACTTACAATGTCCTAAATTATACTAATGATGGCATTCAAGCAACACTAGATTGGTCGCGGTGTTCCATGATCTTGGGCCATCCACAGGGGATGGGCCCAAAGTAGACAATCCACCAAGCTTTTGCCAAGGAAAAAAGGAGGAGCCCATAAGGTCAGAGGACAAAACTAAACATAACTGCTAGCGCACAGCGGCGAGAGTCAGGCGAGCAGATTGCATTCCTGTGCGAGTTGTCGAACACTACTCCATCGTGGTCCCGGGCTCTTTGCAACCTTTTATTGGCTTAAGGAAGTCACGTCTGCTTCGATCAAGGAGAGCATGTGGTGAACCGCGGCGGCGATGTCATCGACTGTAGTCAGATTACAGCCCTCCTCAACCTGCCATCATCATCGCAGAATTATACATCTTTTTGTCTGCGAATTAATTTTTAGAAAACAGAAATATACAGCGGTTGATTTTGAAATGGACTCCTTATTCATTAGATAGAGAAGGTCATCAATATTGCTATTGAACCAATTCTACTTCCAATAGCTTCGACTCGAATCAAATACTTTGTATCCATATCGATAAGGTATGGCGCACTTTAGTATGAGATTTTGAGGCTCATGCGTCCATCATTTCATCACCTAGACATCCTGAAAGTGAATCATATTTCATGAATATGATTTCTATCTGATATAATATACGAAATATATGATAGACTTAGAATGTTCTTTGCTTAGACGTAGCGGAATAGGAGCATTTTTTTTTTTTTTTTTTTTGATTTGTAAAAGCTGTCAATAGGCCTGGCAAGCCCAAATGCCCCGAAGATGAAAAAAGAATCAAGCCCAATCCAGGCCCGCTCTAACCCCAGAAATGCCGTTAATGAGGCTGGTCCTGGAAGATTTGCCTTGGGCCCGGTTTGACCTGGCCTGATGTGGAATGCTCGATTCTAGCGTGTGAGCAATTAAGATTAGTAACTCGAATTTCTTTTATGCTGTTGGGTGCTAAGGAAGTATATATCCACAGTCCCATATTTATTAACTAACACTATATGGAAGAGTGAAGACGTTTCAATTAACACAAACTTAATAAAGCTGAGAACAATGGGAAAGAAATGAACTGAAGATTTAAGTGCAAGGAATACCAAATTAAAAAAAAAAAAAAAAAAAAACGAAATGATAGAATAACCGAAGGTTAGATTATTCTCATTTAACATCCCATGGCTAAGAGGTTCGAGGAACTCGATTTTTTCAGCTACGTTATTTTCTCAAATAAAGGTTTCCACGCGCGACGAAGAAGAAAAAGCCATTGGGTTAAAAACCAAGCGACCATTAAAACGAGCGCTGAAAGTCTTTTTCTCCCGTGACACATGTCAGAAAAGCGACCGGCGAAGCAAGTTTGGTTGGAAGAAACCTATGGAGTACTTCTGAAAAGCATGACTACTGTTTAGCCCTAATTAAGATCTACCCCATAGTCAAGATGGGCCCTAAAGTAGCAATCCAATCAAATAAGGAATGAAAGCCCTTCTGGTCAAAAGCAACAGGGCATCTATGGATGGATGGATGGACCCTGATAACAGGACCAAAACAAAGCAAGAAACGTTCTTTTCTCCCTCTCCCTCTCCCTCTCCCTCTCCCTCTCCCTTCCGAGAAAAAGGAGGAGCTCTGAATGAATGAGAGAGAGAGAGAGAGATGCTATTGCAGAGAAAGAGTGACCTAAATGACTAAAAGATCAAAATCCGTGGGTAAAGTAGCAGGCAGCCTTAGATCGCTCGTTGAGCGATCCTTATCATATTATTTGATTGGGGTCCATAAAACCCCTCAACCAAAAGTGGACCTCTCTAAGCTATTATTACGCCCATCGCCCGAGGGAACACTCCACTCATTCCTTATGATTGGATAGCCTAATCAGACCTCTGATTCCCTGCCTCCAAAATAAACTAATCCATGATGCGGGCTTTCAAATATGAACAAAAATGCGACAATTTACCTCGAGATCATTCATTCTCCTGATAATAATAATAATAATAATAATAATTCACCTTGAAGTTGAGACAGGAAAGGACTTGGAAATTTCAACCCTGAGGTAATCCAGAGCACCAGGACAACAACCCTTCTGTTTTTCTAATCGATGCAAACTTGGGCCACAGCACCCAAGCCACGCTTTTTGGTTTTAGAATCGCACCCAAGAGGTGTTCCCTAATAAGATGGCATATGAGAGGCCACTTTAGTGTCACCCCATAACACTTGCCCAGGAACAGTAAAAGGCAAGCGCAGGGGAATATCTGACGCTTCCCAACCATCAAGAAGACAACATTGATTTGGTATCCTAATCGACCACACAACACGCCCACGTAGATCAGCGGACAACCTGGCATGGATAGCGGAGCGAATTTTGCTGCTGATTGACACTAGAATACCATACATCTACGTACGCACAGAAATACTTGCAAGGAGTCGTGGGAAGAGCTTGGGCGCATACCTTGGCACTGAGGGAGTAGAGCACCATCGAGTCCAGGGTGGTGACGTTGAGGTGTAGAATGGTGAGCCTGAGGCTCTGAAGCCCGGCCACCATCTTGAGGAGCTGTCCAGGCCTCCTCGGCGAGAGGATTCGAAGATTTGCATGCGTTTCGATCAAGGTGACCTCGATGTCGGCCACCGCCGACCGGTTCTCCGGCGGAGGGTAGTCCCGGGGTGCATGACACCGAATGTACTGTGGGTAGGCGAAGAACTGAGCAAAGGGAGGGGGATCGATGTCATCAGCGGTGCTGCTGCTGCTGCTGCTGCCTGGTTCGATGCTAGGCGTTTTCTCGGCCTTTCCCTTTCGTTGCTGGAGTGCTCTCTTCTGGGCTTCAAGGGACTGGAGGAGTTGCTCAAGCTCCTTCACAAAATCAATGGCTCCACCCACGATTGACGCTTGGTCACCCTACAAGACAGTACCAGCATCTCCGCTGATAAGTGGAGTCCTTTCAACTCAGATGCTTTTTTTTGTAGCAAGTACATTGCTTGAAAGGAAAGCTATCAAGAGAAATTAGGTGATAATAAAGGGAGTATACATTACATTGGTATCCAACCAAGCACCTACCAAAAAGTCGGATGGTAAAAGAAAGATCTTTATGAAAGGAATCGTTCTTTTACCTACTTTTCAACATAGAAAGTAATACTTTCTGCATGCTTTATTTAAATACATAAACAGAATTAATGAAGAGAAAAGTAATCAAAGGACTAGAAACTAGTAGTCATGACGGGAGAGCATCATCATAGATATATAAACCACCGAAGACACCTAATCATTAAGAACATCTATCTATCAAAAGGATGAAGTTATTCTAGTAATTGCTTTTCGCAGCATGCTACTCATGCCAATTCTTTCCGCCAAGCATCTAAAGGCTTCTTGAGAGAACAAAGGGAAACAAGAGGGGCGGCAGTGGTTCTTGCCAACCATGTGCTCTTTTAACATTTAAAAAGAGAGCAGCCATTAATGAAGGGAGAAGAATATAATATTAAACCATACACATGTAAGTATATGGCATGGTTGAAGAACCGCTTCCAAAGTAGGACTTTTTACAACAAGGGGCTTCCCAATTACTTATCCTAAGCGTTTTACCTGCGAGCCAACTGAGATAATTCTGGTCAAGGAAAAGAAAAAGAGAAGGGAGCTAAGACTCAGACGAGGGCCAAACCCTTTGGATGTAGGACTCTGGCATTAGGGAACGCAGCACGGTGAGGTGCTCGTTCATCTGGCGACGGCGGTTGCGCTCGACGGCAATGTGGGTCATCCGCTGGCTCTCCGCCTCCTCCTTATTCTTGCAGCTCCTCGGCCGCCTCCGCCGCTTCCTCCTCCCCTGCCCTGCCGTCACGCTAGGCCTCGAATCCGGGGCCACTGCTAAGCCCCCTAGCATCAACGGCGTCGAGTGCGCGAGGCCCAACGAGCTCACTCCATCGCCACCGCCGGCATTGTCGAAGAGGAGCCTTGAGCTGGAGGAGGCTTCAGGGCGGTGGAGTGGGGTCGCTGAGATAGTGTCATAGATGAGAAACGAGGGGAGTTCATTAGTAGCCAGTGCTTCCAGTGTCATGGTGCCCTCCTTCTAGTGTTGGTGTTTCTGGGTGTTTGTTTGTGCTGTCTACACCGCTTTTCACCTAAGCTTTATATATATATATATATATATATTAAACAATTCCTCTCTTGGCCTCCATGACTAAGGCTCAAGAGAGATCACATAACGCTACAAACCATTTGACACCAAAACCCCACCTTTTCTTTTCTTTTCTTTTCTTTTTTTTTTTTTTTTTTTTTCAGAGGGTTGGGGGAGGGCCGGGGAGGCGATGAAATGGAGAGGATGAAAAGGTTGCACGTGAGAGGTCAGAAAAGGGTAGGAGCTTTTCTGCTTCAAAAAAGTGAGGGAAAAAGGATGAGCCCCCCCCCTTCCTCTCTACCCTCTCCCCCTTGTTTTCCCAAATCCATAGATGCTGTCAAATGACTGCAACCCATTGTCTTCAGCTGAGGTGGGGGCCCATGAAGCCACATGATAGCGCACGCAAAGCCAACAAAGCGAGCTGGTAATTGCCCACATATTAGCCACGGTGAAATTTTTCTCAAAACTAAGCATGAGGAGGAGGAGGAGGAGGAGGAGGAGGAAGATAGCACATGGGCGGTGAGGGATCACCTAAACAGCCACGCAACCATCTCCATACCAACCTGTACTTTTCGATCTCAAAGGCAATGATCAGTGTTTCCACACAAGGGCAGGAAATAATAAATGAGTACTTACCCCACAACCCAATGCAAAAACATCTAAGCTTTAATATTCATATGATAGCCATGTTGAGCAAGCGTGTACCGCCTGTAGAGGCCCAGGACAGGGCCTTTGGGTTCCATTTCCACTAGTGGTTACTGTCTCAAAGCCCAATGCGAGGGCTAGGTTTGACCACCTAGGTTCAGCTTTTAATCTAATTAGCCACCAACATCGATCATCCACTCTAGCTTCTAATCTAATGATTGGTATAACCATGAAACCGCAAAAATGTCTCTAAGATATTCGAGGTGTCTTTCTATGGTAGGATGACAGCAAACGGCTATTGCTACCTAGCCGGAAAACCAACTCTTTTAACTTTTAATCGAGCAGATATTGTATACATATAAGACAAAGAAAAGGTTCCTAGGGGAAAAAAAAGAATACACAGCACCTCCGTGAAACTACTCGTGGTTACATTACCCAACCTTACGTAAAACAAGATGTAACTTGATACTCCAGTCCTTGATGAATATAAAAATCTTATGAGCGTGCCACTGTAAAAAGTTCCCTTGAAATAGCCTTCATGTCCTTTTTTGTCACTTGGAGTGGTTCGACAGCCAAAGAGTACTTGCCGAGGGATGGACGGTGGAGCCAAGCCATTGCAATATCGAAAGGCTTACTACATAGGAACATATTATCTCAATAATCAGCAAAAATAGCAGGCGTGCCTCCATTTTCTTGGGACGAGAGAGAGAGAGAGAGAGAGAGAGAGAGTGAGTGATAGAATTTTTTAAAACAAGCCTTGGTCTAACCATACTGTCGAGCGTTTACAGAGTCTTCGGCGATTACGGTGAGACAGCAAGTGAACACGTTTTACGCATAATCCAGTGCAGGGCTTCTTACTTTCAAAGCGTTTAGGCATCTTAGCTAGCTTCAGTCCTCATGATTATACTATGAGCATGCAACTAAAAATAATTGGACATGAGAAGAAGGTTTCTGTTGGCCTCCTTCTCGTGGTTTCCGAATCCCAATTCCCATAAAAAAAATAGGCCATCATATCCTGCGTAGTTCCCGAGGCCTGCGTGTTAGAGAAAGATGTAGAGAGAGAGAGAGAGAGTAATGAGGTGAAGCAAATGTCCAGAGAACAAAGATTAGAAGAATCGAAAGGTTATGAAGGTGAATAAAAAAGATGATAAACATGGGACACCGGAGACTCGGTTACCCATATGTGGTTCTGAGGGGGGGTTTGAAGGCCGTATGAGGCCTCTAGGAGAATGGCCTTGGAGCATGGTCCAACTTGTCAGGGAATCCATGTGACACCATCTCGAGAAGCACGTCAATGGGAGGGGCAATCATCCACACCCATGAGTCAGCACCCTTCACTCTCTTCTCTCACTAAAAAAAAAACAATGTGCTTCCCGTTCATGTGCACTTTCTTGGAGGAGCACTGTTAGAGGCCAGCGACTCGACCCAGAAAAAATTAATGACTTCTGGTCTCATTTGAACATCATCAAATAACGTCAAGAGAGTGAAGCTATTTCAAGGGGGACTCACGGCAGGAGCAAAAGGGAGCACCATGTGGCCATGGAAGGAATACAAATTCTAGTCAACGTGTCTTCCATGAATGTAAAATGTAAAATTTGATGACCGTTCCATTGCTGATGAGAGAGAGAGAGAAGCGATGTTCAACTTAGCGTCGACTACGTTGAGACAGCAGCAATTTTCTGTCTTAACTTATATGCATGACCTATAGAGCAAGAGAGAACCTCTGATAAGTCGTCAGGATTGGAGCCTTCCTACCTACCGCACCGCATGGGTAGGGATACAGTGCGGGGATAAGATAAAAATACATGGATGCAAATGAATTGCAATGCCTCTTCTTGCATCTAGGGATATGGACCCAAATTGTTTATTGGTGAGCCAGTTACATGGTTGATCAGATCGTCATACATCTCCTTCAGCCCTATGGAATTTGGTTATGGCTGATGCTTTGCCATATATTTATATCAGGATCTTATAATTCTCTGATTTACTAAACAAATTGCCTATGGGTGAAGAACAGATCACGTGGGAATGTCAAGTTTAGCTCAAATAGGAGAGAGCTGCTAATTAGCTGAGCTGCATCTATTTTTAATTTTAGTGTCTAATTACACGTTTGTACCTAAAAATAGATGATAAATTATATCAATAGATCATAAATGAATTTTATCAATATAAGAATATAAGAAGAAGTGTGCTGATCCGAAGCCAATCCATTTATTAATTGTATCAAAAATTCAGACCGAAATATGATCTATACATTATATTTGGTTTGAAATGAATGTATCACAACTCATGTTTAAGGTTTTATCTAATGAAGTGACAAAATATATAAAACATTCTCTATTTTTTCTTGTCCTTTTATTTTATTTATTTTATATGTTGAAAAAAGTATATAATTAATTTTCTAACATTATATGGGTCATGTTACATGAGTTGAATCATTTAACAGTTGCGTCGGTTGCATGTAAGTTTCAATTTAATAGGTCAACTTGAAATACAACTTATTTATTAATTATATTTAATGGGTCAATTTAATTTTAACTCAGATGCATTTATACTCAACAAAAATCGTTAAATTCATGTTGAGTTTTGAGTTTGGTATTTGAAATTATTATTCCATATAAAAGTCACCAATTCAATTAATAAGATTTTATTATATTGTTGCGGCTGATTAGGCAAGTAGTTTACTTCGTGGTATCTCTTTAGGTTGGTGAGAATATGTGAAGAGAGAAACCTGAAAGACGAAGTTGGAAAAGAGGAGAAAAAGCAATTGGCGAGAAACACCAAGAAACCTCCTAGAAGATCTCGATATCCCAGTAAACTCAAGATCAGCCTTCTATCGTTTTCTACCTCTTCTCTTGTCCTTCCCTTTCTCTAAGTTGCAATCCCTAGTGCTTGGGATACATTTCATGGGTTGGATAGTAGGACCAGCTTTTGATAAATGGTATAGTGCTTCATATATTCGGGAAATTAACATGGACTTACCGGTACCTCGACCTACCTCCATGGTTTTTCCTGATTACACTGCTGCTGCTGCAACAGTGCTAGCCAGCACAGCATTGGATTAAGAAACAAATTGAAATCGAAGCCTAGCACCTAGTCGCTGTATGGCATGCAGGAGCATCCAATCACACCACGAAAGCATGTCGACAAAGTACCAAAAGAAGGACAATTCGGGTAACAAGCAGTCCTCAGGCAGCTGACTTGCAGCTGCTCCTGATAAGGATGTAGCATAGACATAATAACGTGCTGCTCTGAACCAAGAAACCACCAGAGATACTGAACTGTAGACCGATGCAATGTTTGGAATTTGCCTGGGTATCACTGTAGAATACTTTTTTTACCAATGTGCCTCTCTCTCTCTCTCTCACTCTCTCTCGTGTGGACTGTACACCGAATAGTGGAGATTTTTTTACGTGGGGAGATGGATGGATCAAGGTCTGAATAACAGCGTCACGCTGTTATAAAAGGCTCCATAGCATGGGAAATGTCACCGTCCACAGCATATTTTACATGCTTTGAGGCCCCACTGGCTAGAGATGATTCACAAAAATTATTTCTTTCTTCCATGGTGGTCATGAGTAACTTCGCAATCTAACCGAAAATGGGCCAGCATTTCCCAATTCCAGTCACCGTAAATTTCTTCGAACAAAGTGTTATATTAGCAATCATTTGTACTCCCAATGAAATAAATAACAGCAGCTGTTATTTTGAACCATTGTACGGATGGAGAGGGTGCGACTCCCCTCAATGGTTCTGGAAACAACCACCTAAGGCGAGGAACTCGGAGTAAAATACAGAGAACTCACGGAAAGCCAAGAATAAGAAATCAACTGAAACCAGAGGCAACCGACGCACGCAGAAAATTATCTATCATTCATGCCAGAACTTTGGAAACACCAGCATCACCAATAATAGAAGACACCAAATTTGTTTACCCGAGAACAGTTGAGATGACAATTCAGCAACTGGCAAATAAATTGAAAGTCGTCAACGCTGAAGTAATTTTATAATAATCAGGAGAATATTGTTACCATGGGTGATATCAAGCAACGCAACTAGTGACAGGTCAAAACCCACAAAGCCAAGAAGAAGAAACATTTGCGGTGTGTGCCGGAGATGGAGCTTGCCCATGAGACCATAGCACAGAGAGAAAGAAAGAGAGAGAGAGAGAGAGGGAGAAGGCGAACCGTGGAATCGTACTAACACCTTCTATGGAGAGCACTTTGGCCGTTGCGTGGGTGATGGTATAGGGAATGACGTTGGGTCGCTGCAATGGGGTCCGGTGGAAGGGTACGTAACCCTTTCTGCTATCCGGTGACGCAGCCTCATACCGTGGGCGCCCTGGATTTCCAAGGATAGCACCAAAGAGGACGGTTTCATTTCATGTGCAAGGACTCAGGAGGCCTGGTACGCTTCTGGGCACCATGGCCGATAGCCATCAAGAAGCCAGCCGTGGTCCAAAGCTATGGTGTGATTTAGATGCTTTGCATGAGCGCTTTGGTACGCCACAAGTGGGTCGACTTTGATGGTACGTCAGATTGCTTTGATATTCGATATACGTGAGAGAGGCCTTTTTGCATTTTCGTGTCATGGAACCAATCAATGATTCCGTCCATGAGTTGGTCTTGGCCCCAAAAATCACATCAATCTACGGACTTCTAAGTTGGTGTTCACGGGCTCCTTTTTCCCTTCCCTTCCTTTTCTTGGCAAAAGATCGAGAAGATCACGTGGCCCGGGAGGAAGACTAACATCGAACTATAGGATCACAGGAGAATAATCTGGTGGCCCGAACCGTCCAGCCTAAAGTCATTTAATTTGATCAGCTCAAGAAATTAAACTTAGATAAATATAAATGATAGTAATAAACTACTAGTACTGCAATAACAATAGCCAAGTCTAAATCACAAATTAATAAAATTTGATTATATAAATCTTTTTTTTTCCTATTTTAATTAATTTTAAAATATATTTTAATGCAGATATTTTGAATTTTTTTTATCACTTATTTTTATATAATTTTTGATTTGTTCCTACTTTTTTTTATCAAATTACTTATTAATATATATGCATTTATAGGTTTACATCGCATATGTCCAAATTATTTAAGTCATCTTTGTTTCGATTTGCTTTCAATTGATGCTATCTTTATCTTTTATAAATGACTTTATTTCTTATTCTATTTCTTCTTATATTACCACATAACGATTTTAACATTTTTATTTCAGTTACAATCTTTTTATGTACATATAATTTTTTAACTACTCAATATCTTGTATCATAAAAATGCAAACTAATAAAATAATAAATTTCAAGTTACTATCCAATGCGATAACCTTCGTCAAAAATCTAGAAAACTTTGGCTTTGAACTTGATTTCATTGTAAGATTGTCATTGCCCATTTTCAGCTCATCTCTAGTAGCCTATACAGTTTGAATGTCTCACATCATAAGAAAAATGCCACATATGCTGCGGGTTCTTTTCCTTTTTTTTTTTTTTTAATACAAGATAACTAAGCTACATAGCTACATTGTGGTACAGCCACCTGCACCACAACAGCATTAAGTATACACAACCTTCACCATAGTGTATTCATACAGGTTGAACTAGATTGGAACTTTCGCATTTGTTTGGATACACAGGCAATCTATTCATGAATAACATGGTTGGCACATCAGATTTCCTTAAAAAAAAAAAAAAAAATCGGTGACAAAGCTTTCTTGATTTATCCTTCTTCTCAAGGAGGGGATCATCAACCTCATCCTTATACAGTACAATTGTTATTGTAAGTAGAGTTTGTGGTATATCTCAGCATTTCAAAAGAAGGCACTTTACTTGCTAACTTGGATAGAAACAGTGGAAAAAGGACTTCAGAAGGCCTACTTGATGGAGTTGCAGTCGACCGAGAAGGATGGTGAAGAAAATTCAAGAAAAGTCACAAAGCTCAAGTCAAGCAGAGCAGGCCCTGGTTGCAAAACTTTTTCTTGTGACTGAGTTTAAATTTATCTGCACCTAAGAGAAGTGAATCAAAGCATAACGTATGGCATTGCTCGGTGTATAGTTTCCTCCAGTAGCCTGTAGTTAACACTTTGTTCCATATTCAAGCCTCATGTGTTGTCATTGTTACCGATTGCAACTGGCCACAAGTGAAGTGAAAGGAGGCATGTTGATCAAAATGGCGAACCTACATTGAAAGTGCAAGCATTGCAGATGGCGGATCTCAACTTTTTTGAAATAAATGAGTGAGGACAGGCCTTAGAACACAGCGGTATACTGAAAGCTCCAGCTTCAAAAGATGAAAACAAGAAAAAAAAAAAAGAGTCATGGCTGTTGAGAATTACAATTTTGTAACTGCTAGCTCTAAAATGATTTCTATTCTATTTGATGTCTTCTACATTTAGTACTTGATTTTCTCCCAAAAGGTTGCATGTCACCTTTATATAATAAAGATTTCATTTTGATGTATCTATTTACTATTTACCTGGCTTTTCTTTTTAAGTGCTAGCAGAGGGACTTCCACATGAAACATGCTAGTCTCATTGGCAGATTCCTGAAAGAAAAATAAACTGAACCAGCAACAGATAAGCGGAGTACAGAGCACCATATATGGATATTAAAAATAACATACATTTGAATAACACTCGCATTAAACTGTTATATCTAATTAAAAGAAAATTCTTAATTTGTAAAATGAAAGCAAGAAAAATCAATAAGAGGCAATCAATTGAACAAGTCTGTAAATAAAATAACAAACGCCATGAGAAAAAACAAAGCAGAGATAGTACTTATGCATAAGTTCACCATGCAACTAAATATATTTGCCTGCACGAAAAATTATGATACCCTAAATTTATTTCTATATTGGTTGAAAAAGATAGTATCATGTACTTATATCCACTTGCTACTTATTAACTTTCACTCGAGTTTTTGGGCCACGTGATTTTAACCCGCTAACAAAGTTTTTTGATCGTAGATGGGCTTGGGGTGTTACAAATGGTATCAGAGCCGATCCGAGTGTGCGAAAATTGGTGGGCTTGAGGCGTTACAAATGATATCAGAGCCGATCCGAGTGTGCAAAAGTTGATAGGCATGAGTAGTTCCGCCATGACGTGGAGCCACCCTTGCAACATCAATGACTCGACTCGGATTAAATTCTGGCTAAGTTGTGGCGTGCGATGAGGACGTCGCATTATAAGATAGAAGATTATGATACCCTAAATTTAGTCCTACATTGGATCGTAAAGAAATATATCATGTGCTTATAACTCAAGTTCACTTGCTACCCATTAACTTTCACTCGAGTTTTTCGGCCATGTGATTTTGGTCTGCTAACGGAGTTATTGGGTCGTAGGTGGGCTTGGGGCGTTAGGCTTCTAGATTATTCAATGTAGGGAGGAAATCTCACCAAAAGAAACGATCCTAATGGTTTTGATTGAAGGCTTACACATGGAAAAGAAGTATCAAAGCATGGAAACAGATAAATACTAGCTGAAATCCAAGATTTGAAGCTTGGTTGCCCATACGCTTTGGATTAAAACCTTTTGACATGACAAGTGATTTGCTATTAATTTATAATGACTGTCTTACTAAACAAGAAGACCTAAAGGCAATGTAGAAGATACCACATGGATTGGATAATTCCAAGCAGTTAGCTCCCTGCCTTGCCTATCAATATGGTAGTCACTTGTAAAGTGCGTTCCCAGATGACCATCTGGCATATCAAACACAAATGAAAATTACAATTAGCTCAGATAATTGCTAAGACCCAACCATATGTCTCAGAACACATTCCCACCCCATCCTCGCTCTGCCGCCCACCTTGTCTGGCATAGAATATACAATTGGCATGGAGATCTCATGACCAACCACCTTGACTTGCACAAAGTGACTACAATCTTATCATTCTTAAGCCATGTTTGAGATATTGTTTATTAGCCATATAATCGATTAAATTCAGCAAAGTTGGTGACCTTGTGTTATAAAGTTTTGTACAGCCAGACAAGCTAGCGATGAACTAGACACTAACTTTGAAGGAGAAAACCAAGTCCAAACAATTCATGGAACATACAGCAGATAGAGATGTAAGTTTAGGAATCAGATTGATTTGCAACCATGTATTCGCAAACCTTTAAGATCTTATAGAGCTCTCTCTTCGGTGCAATTTTTAATGGCTGAAAACTTAGCAAACTTCTACATGGCGACTGTGTGGCCAACATGTCGATTGAGTAACCACCTAGTGATACTTGTATGGCTGACTTTCATGTCAGTCAGTTGACTATCCAATATAAATTTCTCTGGGTTTTTCACAATTTCACCATGATTAGCTTCCACCTTGGTTTCGAAGCATATGGACAGGTTTGCCACCTCAAGGACCGGTGTCTTACGTTAAGAACATGATGGCATTTCAAGCAAGATAACCTCCGTTTCCCCTAGATTAAACATTACACTTTTCACCTTATGCTCATCAAACTCTTTTTCGGGACTATCCTTCAGATTATTAGAAGAAGAAGAAGAAGAAGAAGAGGAATCCATGAAAGTCCATGAGTGATGAACAAATCAATAACCTCCAGTCATAGGTTATCTGAGATTATAGTCATATACAAGTGGCGATGAACTATTATAGTGTCATGTACGTTAATTAGTCTTATCTAAGAGAGAAGTGAATGTCAGCTATGGCATTGTTTATATCCAACTTAAAACACAAAACGAATGCCAAAGATGATGAGCATGTAAGTAGAAATCCTACAGCAACTTACATATAGTATCATGATTTTCTTCTTTAGGGAAGAACTGGAGTTCTTCCTTCTTAATGATATATAAAACCAAAAATTGAATGCTTCCTTTTAAAACAAACCTATTTCATTGACTCCATTTGCATGCCAGCAGACCTAGTTGACGTCAACTATGCCAATTATCATCTCTAGACTGGTCACTTGGAATTTGGAAGGACAAGTAGCAGGACCCCACCCTCAACATTAACCAAGGTATTACATCAAGGGGCAGATGGCCACATCACTAGCTTGGCTTAGATGGTTCCTAGTCATATGGGTCATTTTCCGTGCCATCTGAGACATCTATTTGAGCTCAAGGAAAATGGTATGTGAAAGGAGCAAACACAAAGACAAGCCCATGGTAACTCGGTGCGTACACAGTTTCAAATACTAGAAAAAATATCACCAATTCACCATTCATAAATACCAGCAATTCATAATAGAGGTGCAAGTCTATGGCATCGATTTGGAGTCGTTTATTATAACAATGGAGACCTTGGTTGTTTGGCCCGCTTATGGCTCCAGAGTATTCACAATTTGAATAACTTCAGAATCTACTCTCAGTCATTCGACCATCGCCATCAGTAGATATTCCAATATAAAAGCCCTTTAGTGATGGCAGATATAGCGTCAATTCTTTTTACAAATTTATCAATCATCAGGGTGTCATGTATCCTCTTTCTATCATTGACTGAAAAGCCTGTGTTTCAGAAAAGGTAAAGATATTGCTTTGATTAGCCCTACGCAATAAGCTACGTATAGAAAATATCTTGGCAAAAGAAAGGCTGGCATATTAGTATCGGATGCATGCTATATGGAGGAAATTAAGAGTTAGTAGATCACATATTCACTGCATGCCCATTTTCAAGGGCGATTCTGAATCTCTGAGCCAATGTAGTTGGGGTAAACAAATTGCCTTCCAGTCTCTCCAAGCTTTGGCTAGCATGGAAAAGGAAGAAGGTGCTAGTTGCTAGAAGGAAAAGCTGAGACTAATTGATCAAATCATAAATATAGCATAAGTGAAAAGTGAAAAACTTTAGAATCTTTCTCAAAAAGATCTCATCCTCATCATCAATTTTGCATAAGATCATAAATAGTTTCAACTTTTAGGATAACTTCTATCGTAAAAGGTTGTTGAACTTGCATAAATCATTTTGTAATCTTCTTCTTCATCTCTCCTGTGTTATAATTTTTTTTTGTAAATATTTATTATTTTAATAAAGTTTGTAAGGAAAATTTCCTTCCTCAAGATTTGCTTCGGAAAAAAAAAAAAAAAAGAAAAAGATTTAAAGTGTTTTGTGATTAGCATACAGATAGCAATTCTCTATAGCATCTGGAGGCTGTTTTTCTCATCTCAAGGTTGAATGTTTTCTAAGCCTTTTTTTTTTTTTTTTAATAATTACATTCTGAAAGACATATCAACTAGGTCAGGTAATAAACTTCTATTATTAAATATCCACATGAGAAACAAGAAAGTACAGAACGTACCTAATTTGAACATTTGGGTTTACCCAATAAAAACCATCTTCCTGCGTGCTTAGAATTGCATGAAACAATAAATAAAATTATGAAGAAAAAAGGATGACAATTAGATAAATGAATACCATATGTTCACAAGCAAAGGAACCCTTTGTCATAAGCTACTTTGCCCTCAAGTGCTAGATGATGGTAAAACTCTTCAAGAAGCATCCAATTTCAAGAAACTAATTTCTAAGACCACAGAAATCACAATGAAGGAGAACGATATTTAATCAACGCCCCAGTGACTTCTTTTCACCAACTGTACTGGTTGGGACCCTCAAGCAGTTGATTTTATATTAAAGATTAAAAAAAATTCATAGAAGGATAATTACGGAGAAAAAAAAAAAAAAAAAAGCGATAGATGACTGATAATCATGCTGCCTGGTATCTTAGGATATATCAATTTATATCAGCTTACACAAGCATAGTTAATTGGAGCTGATATTTTAATAATGACTAATTCTTTGTGCACCGCATGTGGTGCAGCAAAATGTACATCGCACGCGGTGATTCGTTCACGACGAAATGCGATATCTGAAGAGGAATGAAAAAAAAGAGCATAACTAATTTTTTTTGTTCCTTTTACTCTGCATGAATAAATCATCGTGTGCGATGCAGAAAATCTGTAGTGCATATAGTGCACAAAGAATTTTTCTTTAATAAGAGGCCACTAAATGTCTTTGCCCATACAGCTTGGCAGATGTGAGCTTTTCGTTTGTCACCGGTTCCGGTCCTTGTTTTGTCCCTATCCGGGGCATTACTTAATCCTTCATCCATGCCATCCAATTTATTTTCTCAAGCCTTCACTGCTCTTTAACTTTGTGAACCATACCAATTGCTGGCCTCATCTTTCGTAAAACTTCTCCCTGCAGCCATCACGAAGAACCTAAGCCACACCACCCCATCCATCGAGCTCTCGTTCAAGTATCTCTCTCTCTCTCTCTCTCAAGATAAGAAATGCCCATAAAATGGCTACAATATATATATGATCAAATTCTTTTTTTTATATATATAAGGGTTCAATAAGATTTATCGTATCAAAAATTAATATATCTATTATAGCGAACCATCAGACTACTCAAGTAAAGCAAAAAAGGTTCAAACCTATGAACCGTTCGTACTAAACCAAATTAAATAGTTTAACATGATGCAAAAGAATTTGGTACAGTTCAGAATGATATAGGATACGGTTCAGCTCTTATACGGAATCCTAGTAGGATACTTGATGAACTATTTAATTCGTTATGATTTGATCATGCTTATGGTTCACATTAACTATAGATACATGTCACCATTCATCATCTAAATATAAATTAAAAAGATTAGAAGATGGGATATAGGATAGCCGTCAGCATTCATTCTTACTTGCAAAATGGTACGTAAAATTTTAAATGGTGACGTAACACCAATATATAGAGATAGACATTGGTTCAAGGAACATAACCGATAAAGACGAATGGACATTCCAATTGATTGGTAGTGGCCCAATCCAAGACCGACTATTGTGTCCTCCCTTGCCCCTCTCTGGAGCCCAACCCAAGACTATTGTGCAAGTTCTCGCCCAGCTTTAACCAAACCAACCGAAAGCTTTTTTTGCAAGCAAGTTGGGGAATTCAAAGGAGGAGTTCATATCCTCCCAGTTCTTGCTAATTTTCCACGCGGTTGGCTCTGTTTAACCTGAGAGATCTGGTTCCTGGGGGAGTGATTATGAAATAGCCGAGAGGTCTGGTTCTTTTCTGGAGAGTTATTACGAAAATAGCTGGTCCGCCTGTCTAAATAGTTTGGGTTAGCTTGCTGGAGCTTTAAGATTAAAAATTGATTGGAAATTGGATTTGGTATATATATTATTTTTGCTAAAATATTCTTTGGGCCCTCAAATATTCATTCAAAATTTATTTTGATCCTCGAACTTCTAGTTGTTATGATTTAGTCTCTCATATTTAAAAAATGTTATATTTCTGATTTTTATTATATAAAATCAGTTAAAATAGATAAAATAGCTGGCTGTGTTTTGATGCTAACACATAGATTAATTAAAAAAATGACATATTAGTTATTCTTTCAATTGATGTCAAGAATATAATATTTTTAAAATATAAAGAATTTAACTATAACTATTGAAAGTTTGAAGATCAAAAATATCTTTTTGCCTTTTTTTTTTTTTAATTTTAGCTCAACCTGTTGCCTGTCCAAATTGCACTCCTTATGTTGATTGGCAGGATCATTTTGTCTCAGGTCACTGGATTAACATACAATAGCAGAAAAAATTTAGCAAATGCTAATAAATTTGGCATTGTAAGGATTGTAGGTATTAAATAATAATTTGGACAAAAACATCATAATTCTTAAGTTTTCATCCATTAGTTTTAGTTTTACAATTACTATGACAACGTTGGCATCATATTTCAACCTTCTATTTAATAAATTAAGGTAAGTTGATTAATAGATCGAAAGTTTACTAATAATAACTATTCGTGGTCGAAAAGAGCCAATAAGATCAAGAAAAAATACTAACCTTCGATCAACTAGACTAAAAAGAGCATAACGTTTAGGAATATTGGGTCCATAATTTAGTAGCACATCAGCACTGATCAAAAGAAGAAATAGGAAATATATGTAAAGGCTGAAATATAGTTATCAAAATTGTTAATTTGACGCTAAAAATAAATGAAATAAAGAATTATCACAAACTGATGAAAGTTTTTGATGGTTTCTTTAAAACTAAACGGTAATTGTTGGAGGTTTTGAGCAATTGCCATTTTATATTGTGAACATATTATAAATATAGAAGAAATATGGTATTTAGAAGGATCCAATCATACACTTCAAACTCATAAACTTTTATTCATTTGCACATCAAGTAGCTTCTAATCTACAACCTGTACTATAGTTAGAAGAACTTGTAACCTGTAACCTAACCTTTGCATCCCATTTCTATTGTTAAATAGAAATGAGAATCAAATCAGTCCAGTTATCTGAATGTACTCATTTGTATTAAATTAAGCAAATATATAGATAGTTATTATTTTGACTTTAAATAACTCTAAATCGCACATGACTAATATAATATTATAGCTATAATTTTAACATTCGATAATTAATTTGTGTCATCATTAACTTAATAAGTTGGTTGCCTTTGATTCATGCGCATTATTAAGACCAAGTTTTATACCTTTAGATTGCTTTCCATCGTGAGTCTTCTTCAGCTGAGATATACCATTCAAACCATGCTTCTTTTTTAAATCTTTTTGATCCTTCTTAGGAGCACAATTTCGAACTTCTTGATTGAAACACTGTTGAAGTGTGAGACAAAGGCTCCATTACCAAGCGGTCCATTCTCACTTTCCATTATGTCACGATAAACGGCAACGATGGATTGGCCTTAACTCTTTGCAACCAATGGCATCGGTGAAGATATCTGATTAGAATTACTGGGAGCCATGGCAACAATGGCTGTCACCACCTACTAATAATTTTTTTTCTTGGTTGCTTGTCAAAACGTATCATCTCACATCCACGACGTCATCTTCGCCAAACCATTTGACGAAACCCGTCACCTTTGGCGTGTTTAAGCAAGCTGAAACATCTAGTTACTTGCCAGTCCTAACTCCAGGGTCACCTACCAGTTCTGCTCTACTTTTTTTTTTAAGCAAATATAGTTTGTTTTACTTGAAGGAACTCGAAGTTCAAAATGCTTTCTGGAAGTAACTTTGCCACGTAACGTGCATGACCTGAGAGGCTCGTCGAGTTTAATTAGTCAGGCCTTCTGATTTGTTTAATATGAAGCTGGGGGCGTGATAAAAATGCTAAACTACGTACCCAGCACGGGAAACCAAAGCTAATTTAGTTAATAATCCAACAGCAGCAAATTGTTTATTCTTGGATCTTGTACTCAATTTAAGCATAATTCGATTCCGTGGATGGATATACAACAAAGAAGTGCTTCTCTTTAAGCAAAAGCAAGGAGGAGTGGGAGGGGAATTGGTTCCAGAAGAGCGCTGGTCGGTCACGAAAGCATAATATATTTATTAATCAACAATCCATCCTATTTATTAATCAGATCATAAATCTAAATTTAAATTTAATCCATATATTGCACGAATTACATGATATGATATATATATATAATATATTTAATTTATATAACCCATATGATTGATATAACCTGAGTAATTTGTATAATATTCGTGTAACCTGTATAACCTGTGTAACATATTTAATATAAATTTAGTTATAAAATAATTATATATTAAAAATTATAATTAAAGTATAAATAAAATTTTTTTGATTCAAAGAAAAAAAAAAGAAAGATAAGCATAAAATCTTTATATAAACATATAATCATCATCATAAAATAATAATTAATTAAAAATAATATTAATTTAAATAAATAGTCTAACAGGTCATATTTGGACACGAATTGATTCATTTAATAATCAAATTAATTACAAATCAATTTTGGATTAGCAAATCGATCCGTGATCCGACTTGTTTATTAATCGTTTCTAATGGATTAATCCGATTTTGATCCGAATCTATTTATTCTTAACTCAAATCCGCTAACTTCGTATTAAGTTCAAGGTGGATCATGTCCAAAATTACTATTTTTAGTTAAAAGTAAAAAATTATTCAGAGGATGGAAGGAGACTGAAACATTGGAACAAAAAAAATATCAAATAATCTCACCATTCACCATTCATGGACACAAACAAAAATAATTACCAAAAAAACTTAAATTTTCGTCAAAAAAATATTACTCATAAAATTTTTTTATCCCCATTTTTTAACCCCATTTCAAATGCACCCTTAACAATAAAGATAAATCTGATTAAGTTAGATTTAAATTGGGTTAAGTAAGAAAAATAACATATAAAATCTTAATTTATACCTAATCCAACTTAACAATGGGCCGAGATATCTTGATCTATAACCATGCGTAAGTTATTTCAAGTAATCCATTTGACCTTAATCTAATATATTTTTGTTAAACTTAATCCGTGATAAATCTGTGGTAGCATATCAAATTTCATATTTACTATTATTATTCTTTAATTTTCAAATAATTTAAACAACTATTACTATTCAAAAATAAAAAAATAAAAAAAATCCAGAACTATGATATGATCATGCTTAAAATTATTTCACTCCAAATAACACTCTACTTTAGGGATTCAAGCTGGATCAAACTTTCGGCTTATATCCAACTTATTTAAAATTTGGGATAAAGAAAAATGTGACCCATACCCAACTCAGACTTTTGACTCAAATCCAATTCAAATAGGATCAGGTCAGTTTAGATTTTGAGGTCAGGCCAATTTTTACTACCCCTAAATCTCTATGGTTTAAATTTTGAACTTAGGATCTGTTCAGTTGTCTATTAAGTGGTGCATGACTAAAGCAGGGGTGCCAAAAGGAATTCCGTTCAACTTGAGGTGGCATCTTGCTCGTGCATTTCCAAAGAATCAGAATACCAAATTCCATCTAAAAAGGTGATGTTATGGTGTCCCCATCATGTTGGGATTCTTAGAACGCAAACTTCTAAAAATCAACCATAGATAGGCTGTTTGAGCACCCAAACAGCTCCTTACTTTGAGTATCATCAAACAAAAATAATGCTCATCGGATCGAACAATAAGGATCTGGTACCAAATCTGGTATTATTTTTATAATACTCTAAATCTACCTATTGATTCATTTAATTTATTAACGGACTAAAATCATATGATTCAAATGAAAGTTAATTGATAGTAGATGCCGAAACTATATGACCCAAATGAAAGTTAATTGGTAATAAATAAACTTGAGTTATAAGCATATAATACATTTCTTTTTTTTCACTATTTTTGAGTATTATAATTTACGTATTCATTCCATGAGTAATTCTTTTCTCATATCGATCACCTTTCGTATACTTAAATCAGCTCTGATACCATTTGTAACACCCCGAGTTTATTTGCTGGTCTAATTAATTTATTAACGGATCGAAACTATATGACCTAAAAATTCGAATGGAAGTTAATTGGTAATAGATAAACTTGAATTATAAATACATAATTTTTTTTTTTTTTTAATCCAATGTAAAGCTATTTTTTTAACTGGGATATCTCAAATTGTAATGGTAACAAACGTCAGCTAATTAGCTGCTTTCAAACGCTAAGTGGTAAGCCAAACACTCAAACGAAGAAAGACATATATCTGCCTTCAAATTACCGCATATTGAGGTAATTTTATAGTGTCACAGGTCGCAGAACATCAATCTTATATACCATTTCGGTTGGATGCTGATTTCTAATACTCTTTGTCATACTTCTCTTGCCGGAAGAAAGGGTTGAGTGGAGTAAGGATTGAAGAGTTTGTAAAATAAAGAAAAGGTGAACTGAAATTCCCAAAAGATTGGTCAATACTATAAGCGACTGGGTTCTTAAACCATGCTATCACCTTATAATTTCTCTCTCGTTTTAGGATGAGAGAGTCTGGAGTCGCGACACGTCTCCTAAAATGCAAGCTGCTAACGATTATGTTTTTCTAAACTATAGCAAACTATAGCAAGCACGTTTTGAATGGAGCCAATGCATATACCTAATTGGACCTAGTTCAAAAAATTGCCATCCTCGTTGCATGCGATCCGTTTCCTTAAAAAAAAAAAAAAAAATTCAAGTTTCTCACAGCTTTTTTTTTTTTTTTTTTTTTTCTTCTTCGTCGTTTTCAAGTTCCCTGCGTCGTTATCTTTCTATCCACCTACGCGTCTTCGACGTTGGAAACGTTATGCGATCCAAATTAGGATGGTATAACTGCTACCCAAGTAAGTGTCTTTTTTTCTCGATGAAAGCTTACGTGCGAACACTAGACATTATACTTGGGGATTGACATAACGTATTTAATTAGAAAATTCAATCGAAACAAGAAAGATACCATGTTACGGTATTGGCAAGCGATCTTCTACGTGACATCCCTCTCCTATTCTCAAATTCAACCGGCCGAGGTGTCGAGTTTTTATGACCGTTACGAGAACCTCAGTAGATCCGGAAATGTAGCATCTCCAACGCTCGGCCGTTGGGATTCCATCCGCCAGAGCGCTTTCTCCGCCAGCTTGGAAGCTGCAACGTAGTCAGCCTCGCCGATACTCTTTTTCCCTTCGCTCTGGTCACCGCCCATTCGAGGCCCGACTCTTTCCTCTTCTCTCCAAGTCAATGCGTTCCACCAACCGGCTTGAAGTCCACCGACTTAAACGCTGAAATCCGACGGTAACCTGATGTGGAGTGACGACACGCAAATCTTGCCAACCTCTTCTTCTTCCCTTGGAAGGTTTATCCGCGAATATCCCTCCCTCGTTTCACACGGTTCACGAAACCTCTCGCTCGCTTGCTTTATAAAGCTCTCCTTCCCACTCTCCCTCCCTCTCACCGACCTCCTCCTCGTAAAACAGAAGAAAAAGGGAGGAGAAAATAAAAAAAGGCCAAAGAATGCCGACCGAAAGCTTGTCCACGGGGGCCCAGATTAAGACGGTGGTGGTGCTGGTCCAGGAGAACCGGTCCTTCGACCACATGCTGGGCTGGATGAAGTCTCTCAACCCGGAGATTGACGGCGTCACCGGCCGCGAGTCCAACCCCCTCTCCACCACCGATCCCAACTCAGCTGTCATCCACTTCGGCGACCGGGCCGAGTACGTCGACCCGGACCCGGGCCACTCCATCCAGGCCATCTACGAGCAGGTCTACGGCGTCCCCTTCTCCGCCGGCAAGACCGCCATTACGCCGCCGGGGGTGGCGGTGCCGCCCATGAACGGGTTCGCGCAGGAGGCGGAGAGGGAGAAGAAGGGGATGTCGGAGACGGTGATGAACGGGTTCAAGCCGGGGGCGGTGCCGGTGTACGAGGCGCTGGTGCGGGAGTTCGCGGTGTGCGACCGCTGGTTCGCGTCGATGCCGTCGTCGACGCAGCCGAACCGGCTGTACGTGCACTCGGCGACGTCGCACGGGCTGACGAGCAACGACACCAAGAAGCTGGTGGAGGGGCTGCCCCAGAAGACCATCTTCGACTCGCTCCACGAGGCCGGCTACTCCTTCGGAATCTACTACCAGTACCCACCCTCCACTCTCTTCTACAGGTGCGTCGCCTCTCTCGCTCCCCTCCTCTTCTTTCTCCTCCGGGTCCTGCCCTTTGAGTACGAGGTGAAATGGTTAAGGGAAACGGGGCCTCAAGAAACGGCAAGTAAAAAATAAATTAATTTCCCAAGAAAGTCGAAGCTGTTATGGCACCAAAATTTTTGCAGAATCTTGAGCCTTTGTGCAGCATCGAATGCTACGGAATTGTCATTTTCTGTAAAATATGAGCTTTTATTTTTTGAAAGGAATCGTGAGGGAGGGTTTCTCCTTCACAGCAGTTTTATTAAAACCTTGAGAAATTACAAAAGAGGAGAGAATGGGATGGAAGAAGAAGAGAATAAAAAAAATTGTTTTGAGATTTTAGTTTCTTTTTAGGGCAAAGATAGCCCCACAATAGAAGCTGGCTATAATTCTGTAAATATATGGCACATAAAAGTTATAACCAAAGTCATAACTAATTAGACTTAGAGTATCCTTTCTACTGCAGATATTTTCTTTTCTTCTTCTTTTACTTTTTTTGCTTGTACCAAAGATCTTATAAATTAGAATAACTTTTCCCACATAGAACATATGGCCGATCTTTCTCTCATAAATTGTCTGCCAACCAATGAAATATTTTCACTTTCTCAGAAATAATAAATTAGAATAAGTGGTATGACTTCCCTCATATAATAAATTATCCGTACAAGGTCAATCAAAGGAATATTTTTACTTTCTTAAGGACAAACAAATATTTTATGGATAGAGTTGAAGAAAGGATCATTAACTTCTAAAGTTAATAAATTTATAATAAGATATCATATTATATCTGCCATCAGAATTCATCAGAATTTAACACAGAAACATCTGCTAACAAGCAGTTGGCTGGATGATGGAGAGAAGACTATGAAGCTATTGGAATTGGGAGTCCTTAGATAGGAAGAGAAGGCCTAGCAGATAAACTTATCATCTGCATCAAGGAGCTCCATAAGGAGGATATAGACTCAAAATCGCTTACCCATATAAATCCTCGAATAGGAGAACTAAGGGTATAGGAGCTACCCAATTACCTTTCCGGAATATGATCCTATCTCCTTTCTCTAGTTCGAAAAAGGTACCACTCCAATAGGCATCTAAATTGGGGGAAGCTTGGATCAACGTAGGTGCGTGCCGGTAGGAATAGACAACCAGAAAAAAAAAGTTCTTAAACTTTTTCTTTGAATACTTTGATGATCGAGTGCAGCATAAGTTATAATATATCGTCCACATCAAGTATTGTTTATAGACGGGAGGCGTTTCCTCCTGCGATGCGATCGTTTCCACTTACTTGGCCATATTTCATTATCTGTCCATGAGCTGGTTTTGCCCATATTTCCTGCCCTCGGGAACCCTCTTGAGATTCCCCTGTTGCATCGATGGAAGTTTGTCCGGTGGTACAAAGCCACTCAGAGCCTTGCTGGTAGCTAGCTCTGATTACCACTAGCCGTTAATACATTGTAGAATATACCAATAGTATGTTACCAACAACCAGAATTGGTCAACGGTAGAGGAAAGAACATAGGATACAAATTCCATAGAAAAATATATCGCAGTCAATGAGCCCTAAGCATCTCTATAAAATCCACACACGCGAACGCGGTATATAAAATTAAAGTTTGGACTCAGCGGGTGCAACTGCATATATCTTTATTCAAAATATATTTCATAGATTACATCCACCTCTGTATTCTCTTTTGGTTGAGGAAAAAGGCCAGATGTCTATATATACTAATTTGGGCTTCTCGTGGAATTTACCAAGTCTTTAAGCAGTTGTTTGCGTGGGGGCAGAGGTTAACCCTTTTTTTAATATTATCGCAGTTAGCAGTGCTAACCATCAAACGCGTGAGCCCTCTAATGAACTTCAAAACCTGTGGGCTATTGTGCGAGTTTTTATAATCCTTAAAAGAACTTGTTTATAAAGAAGGTTAGGTAGCTTGAACTGCTTATTCCACGGGTGACATGTATGGAGGGAATCATTATTCAGTAGCATAGAATTGGTTGAGATCAGAATCAACAATCAACAATTGCTTGCTCGGCTGAGTTGAAGCCACTCACAACTGAAATTTTGTTGGTGGCAGGAACCTTAGGCAACTAAAATACATTGGCAACTTCCATCAGTTTGATCTGGACTTCAAGAGGCACTGCAAGGAAGGGAAGCTGCCCAACTATGTCGTCATCGAGCAGCGCTACTTCGACCTCAAAATCTTGCCTGGGAACGACGATCACCCCTCCCATGATGTCTCAGAGGGGCAGAAGTTGGTGAAGGAGGTCTACGAGGCATTGCGATCGAGTCCTCAGTGGGAAGAAATCCTGTTCATTATAACCTACGATGAGCACGGGGGCTTCTATGACCATGTCCCAACCCCTGTAGGGGTTCCAAGCCCTGATGACATTGTGGGACCTGAACCGTACTACTTCAAGTTTGATCGCCTTGGCGTTCGTGTACCAACAATATTTATTTCCCCATGGATTGAAGCTGGAAAAGGTAAACGAAAGCTGATTTCATCCTGAAATAAAGAATGCGGCATTTTATTCCAACAGTCACCAACACAGCCTGACCACAAACAGAGCATATGTTTCACATCACACTTATCACCATAGTAAACAAATAATATGTGGCAAACCTTAATAAAAAAAAAAAAAAAGAAGGGGAAGAAATGTTATCAATTTTTAAGAAAAATGATGCCATCTCACCAGATTCTTGTTGAAGTGAATTTCACTAGATTTTTATGTGGAAGTGATAAGATGGTAAACAATTTGGTTAGATCTTCTTTTTCAACTATATGTATTAGGCATGCAGTCCTATTTTATGATTCCATACAATTTTAACTGTAATTTTTCTTCAAAAATGGGGGAGATAAGACTGCCAGAAAACAATATGGACAAACTAGCTTTACATTTAACCAACACTGTGATGCTAAGTTCTAGTTGTTGTTATGGTTGCAGTGGTTCATAAGCCATCAGGGCCATCTTCCTCATCAGAGTTCGAGCATTCTTCTATTCCTGCTACTGTGAAGAAAATTTTCAATCTGAAGGAGTTCTTGACCAAACGTGATGCATGGGCTGGCACATTTGAAACGGTTCTCACACGGACAACCCCACGAACAGATTGCCCAGGTCAACACATTAGTATGCTTTTTCTTTTCCTTGATCAGCGTATGTTTATCCATTAGGTTGTTGTAAAATTTTATCACACTCGCGTTTGATGTTCTTTTTCTGAGCCTTTTTAGACCAAAAAGAGAGGACGGCCTTCTACGTCCTTCTTAGGCTGTTCGGGTCTCGCATTTGTCATCGTATTTATACAACCGCTGTGTGACCTTCGGCTGAAAATAAAATTTAAGAACCATATATATAGCAGCAAGCCCGTAACATGTTTTCTTTTGGATCCCAGAAGTCTTGCCCGAGCCTAAGAAGATGAGAAAAACTGAAGCTGCAGAGGATGCAATGCTGTCAGAGTTTCAGCAAGAGTTGGTGCAGCTGGGAGCCACGCTAAATGGTGATTGCACAAAAGAAATTTATCCTCACAAGCTGGTGGAAGGCAAGACAGTTGCAGAGGGTGCTCAATATGTCCAAGATGCCTTCAAGACATTCTTAGGGGAATGTGAGAAGTGCAAGAAGAAAGGGGAAGGAGGTTCGCATATTGTAGCCGTGAAGCCTGCAACAGAGCCAGCGGTGCAGCCTGCAGCAGAGCCAGCGGTGCAGAAGAAGAAATCATTTGCTCGAAAGATGTTCGCTTGTTTGGCGTGCAACCAGTCCTAGCCTGGTCATCCTGGTCATCTGTAGTTTGCTTCAAATCCATTGATTCGTTTGGGTGTTTTGTAAGGAAAAATATGGGTAAAGAATTGGTGATTAAATGGTCAGTAGCCGCACTACTCGCTAGTGATAGGATGGCATGTTTATATGAAACAAGTAACAAGTTCTTTCGCTGTATAACTTGATAATAATGAAAGATAAAAGTGCAATAAGTTCCATCTTGTATCATTACATAGGAAAATGAAGGGAATCCTTTCAATCATTTGCCCTATCTATTTATTGGGAATCCTTTTCAATCATTTGCTCTATCTAGTTATTGTATCAGAGAAATACAAGGCTGCCTTGCCTCTATAATTTTGTAATGACTCGATGCTAACTTTTCACTTGATAAGATGTCGGAATATCATAGAAGCGCATCTCCCACTCTCTCAAAAAGAGATCAACTTTTGTCTACTGTTGCCCAGAGTTTGCTGCACTCTTATGGTCCCTGGAAACTGAAAGAAGAGTGCCAAGAAAAACAAAGCTCCACGACTACCATTATAATGCCCTGTCGGCTGGCCATGCTCAAAATTTTTATGCATATTAAATTTAACGTTTTGCCTCACAATGGAGGATATATTAGATAATCATGGCATGATAGCTGTAACGACCGATCCAATTCGCAAAAAAAGAAAAAAAAAAAAAGGGCATATAACATGGCTGCATTTTTATTTTAAAAATTAATCACAAATTGTATTTCAGAATATCCCAAACTATAAAATTCATTGCAACTACCATTAAGTTGGTTCTCATTAAAGATAGGATTGTAACCCTATGGTAAACACAAAAATCCCATATGAAGTCTCATAAACATAAGTATCAATATAACATAAGGTAGCCACAAACTTTCATTTTTGATGAAAGTATCGGTTATGATTTACAACTACTTTAATTTATAAACTCTTCTCTGCTTAAGAGTTGCATGATACTTTTATATGAAAGGATTGATCGCTTTTTGTATATACAAAGATAAAACTAATATTTTGATGAGCACAGGTGCACAGTAAATATTAATATATACTTTCATGTATCAATTTAAATCTAATTACATACAAGTATACCATAATTTTATAATTATCTAAAAATAATGATAATACAATTGTATATACATTTCTCAAATGACTGTAATCAATCAACAGGCTACAACAATTTGTTCAAGTTTAATTCAACTATTTTCATATTTCACTATACATAATTCATGTGATAACTCAATCTTAGTCACGCCTCTCTCATGACTAGGCTATCATATTTCAGCCCAAGGCAAAATTCTTATGCCATGTTTTAATTTATGATGGGGTAACATCTCATATCACGTTTCATCACGTATGATGGGGCATTTAATAAAATTAGTTATCAACAAATATTTAAATGTTATCATCGATTTAGCATAATCAAATCAACCAGTATTCACATAATCAAACTAATCAATAATCACATAAGCATAGAATTCGTAGCACAAATGAGTTGAACAAGAGATTCCTCTGAAGTGAATTAAGTTTTTGTTCTTTCTATAAATGGCGGCTGAAATTTCAATTACATTTTGTCTCAAGTAGAGAAAACGGGGGTAAGCTTATGTGGAATCTTAGGAATCTCAGGAGTTCCGTGATTTTTGCATTTATAGGGCTTAATTGATCTCGGTTTTGTTGGGTCTTTTTTCACCTGGTGCAATAACAGGGAAGGTTTAGCCAGAATCTGAGAAAGATTGGATAGAGTGATGGTTAGTGATGGTTGGCTCCATCATTTTTCAGCTGTTTTGATTCTTCATTTGCTGAGGGTTGGTTCTCATCATTATCTTCTTTTGATTTCTTTGAAACAGAAATGTATGGGCCCAATTCCGTTTAGATTTGAAAATATGTGGATGCAAATGCTAAAGTCTTTCAATTATTCATTCTACTTGGACTTCAGTGAATGAGGGTTCTCCTATGAGGAGTTTGATTAAAAAGTTAAAGAAAACAAGAAGAACTTTAAAAGCTTGGAATAAGGAGGGTGTGGAGGACATTTTTTAGAGACTACAATTGCTTGAACAGGAGATTGGTATTCTGCAAAATCTACTCCTAATAAACTATCCGTTCTAAGGTAAAAATTAGGGAATATCATTCTGTGTTGTCTTTAAATGATGTGTTTTGGAAATAGAAGTTCAGAATGCAATGGTTGTGGTCCAAGGATTAGAACTCCAAGTTTTTTTTTCATAATTCTACCATTGTCAAATGCAGAAGAAATAGTATAAAAATTATTAAAGATAGTAATGGTTAGATGTAGAGTCAAAGGAGGGCATAAAGAAAACTATTTAGGATTATTTTAAGGAGAAGTGGGCTTCAGCTGTATCTTGCTCTCCACTACATCTTCCTGAGGTGGGGTATAAGTTGAGAGGATGAAAAAGCTAGACTAGTGCTTCGGGTTACAAGTGAGGAAATTTGGTGTGCTTTAAAGGCAATGCCTTTTGACAAAGTTCCTGCGCCCAATAGCTTTTCCCCTGGCTTCTATAAAAGATATTGGAACATTATATGAAAGGATATTTGTGCAGTTGTTCACCAGTTCTTCGAGGATCACAATGTGCCTAAAGCATGGAAGGTGACCTTTGTAACTTTGATTCCTAAATGCTCACTCTAAGTCTTCAGCCTAGTTCAGCCTACTAGTTTATACAACAATATTTATAAGTTAGATTATTACAAACAGAATTAGGCCTCTTCTTTTCATGTTAATCTCTAAAGAGCAAGCAGCTTTTGTGGAGGATAGGAATATTTTTGATAATATAATTATAGTGCAGGAGATTTTTTACTCTTTATTGAAAACTCTAAGATTTAGACAAATGTTGGCAATTAAGCTAGGTATGGAGAAGGCATAGGATATGATGAATTAGGACTATCTTTTTACAGTCTTGGCTCATTTTAACTTTCCTACAACAATGATTGAGTGGATTAAAAGATATATTCAGGAGCCAGAGTTTGCTATCTTAATAAATGGACCTCCATCAAATTTCTTCAAATTAAGATTGGGACTTTATTAAGGTTGTCCTTTGTTCCCTTATCTTTTCATTTTATGTGCAGAAATGTTAACAAGGGAAATAAAGGAGGCAATATTAATGAATAAAGTCAGAAGCTATCTTCCACTATGTCGGGGTATACATATAAGCCATTTAATGTTTGTTGACGATTGTTTCATTTTTTCAAGAGCTTGTAAAAGTGATTGTTTGGTTTTTAAAGCCATGTTTAAGATTATTGTAGTCAATTTGGCTAGATGCTGAATTTTTAGAAATCCATGGTTCAGTTCAGTCCATGGATTCCTTATAATTTTGATCTCGAATTGCTGGAGATCTTTGGAGTTAGAAGGGTGGACAGTTTGGGTGATTATCGAATGACTCCTCTCAAAAGTGCCCGATTTAGATAATTAGATCTTCAATCTCTTAGAAATAAAATTTTGGACCGAGTGAACTCTTGAAAATAGAGATTACTCTTATAAGATAAGTATTATTAACTATGCCAATTCACATCTTGAGGGATTTGTAGATGTTGTAGGGAGGGTGCACTTGGAATCCCAAATTTGTGGGCTTTGAGGGAGGTTATGTTGGGCCAAACTGTGGGACATTTATTGCTTCATCTTGATAGTTTAGGAGCTCATTTTCTTCATAAGAAGTGCCATTTTGAGGGAAATTGGTTTAGTTATACCCCTTGAGAAATGCAATAATATTGTGAAAATCTGTCTGTCAGTTGTCTTGTTCTCTTTCAACAAATATATTATGGTCCATTGGTCATGGTAAGAGAGTTAGTGTGCTAGAGCATCCTTGGTTTTCCCCTATTCCATTGAGTAGGCAAGTTTTGATGTTTAATATGGATTTCTTTCCTTCTATTGCTACTGTCGGTGATTTATTCCTAGGCCTTGTCATTTGGAATGAGGTGTTATTGAGACAGATTTTTCCATTATCAATGGTACAGGATATTATGAGTCTTCCTGTAAATGGAAATGATCAAGAGGATATGCTTTGTTGGGGTGATAACTATAAATCAAAATTGTCAACAGTGGACATCTCCTTGGCATTGGATAGGGGGCAGCAAGTCCAACGTCCTAGTGTTTTTGGCATAGTTTGGAAGCTTCAATATCAACCAAGAGTACTCTATTTTCTATAGAAGCTATGGCATAATGAGCTCCCCATTTTAGAAGTTTGGCTGCCTTAATCTCAAATTTTTCTCTATATTGTCGTATATGTGAGTCATGTTCTGAAATAGTTGACCATTTGTTTTTTCACTGTCCAAATCTACAAAGGTATGGTCTTTTTTCAACCGTCATGGTCTCTTTGGAATTTGTTCTGTTATGCCCGTGTGGGATTTTTTTGATTCAAATACCAAGGATCAGTGTTATGAAGGAGGAACAGATTTTAGCCAGCTAAATCTTATGGTGGATATGAAAGTATAGGAATGAATTCTATTTCCAAGGGAATTCCTTCAAGGCCTTAAGAGTGGCTTCATTGGCATGGAGTCGATCAAAGGAATGGATTTTAGCAAGTAAGGTGGTGGATAATGTTGAACTTGGTCATTAGGGTACTTCTCCACAATATGCTATGGGGTCTTTAAAATTTGTTTCTTGGGTACCCCCTCAACCATGTTTTCTTAAAATAAATTTTGATGGATTGGTTTATGAAGATGCGGTTAGAGCAGGAATGATAATTCGTAATGGTGAAGGAAATGTGTTACTTGTAATGACTAAAGCCTGGTATAGGATAAAGATAGCCTTGGCTCAATTTTTGGAGTATAAAATAGTGGTAGAAGGGGACTCAACAATAGTAATTTTTTTATTAAATGATATATCATCATGTACTTAAGGAACCTTCGAGCTATTTTTTTATTTATTCCTGAAGGTATGAAATGCCAACATGTCTACAGAGAAAAGAATCAGATAGCTAACTACCTAGCAAATTGGGCGGTTATACATCAAGACCAAAGGTGTTGGAACTCTACTTTTTGATTTTGTTGAATCAATTAGTTAAGGTGAATGCCTAAGATATTCTATTTTTGAGGCTTTAAGCCTCCCTTCTCTTGTTATCAAAACAGAGGAAAAAAAAAGAAAACAAGGGCCACACCCTATTTCGAAGAATAGCCACTGCTTCATGCAGTGGCTAAAATAAATACCTGATTGTGGGGCCCAGACATCACATAGTCCATGCGATCACAGCTAAAATTTAACCTCTTCACTGTCACCTTTTATTATGGCATGAAGAACTACGACTATCCCATAAAGATCAGGATAACCATGAGGCACTTGCATTCCATAGCGTACCTACAGCCTTACAACTCAAGATTTCAAACATGGAACCGAAGCAAGTAACAGAATTAGAATATATATAGAACTCAAATAGAGTTTACATTTGAAACAATACATCTGATACATTTTGGAGAATGGCAACATACCAAGCAGGCATGGTGCTCTCTCTTTTAAGCAAGCACCTAGAAATATATATATATGTATGTATGTATGTATAAAAGAGAGCAGGTCAAGCTAGGTCCGGGCTCCCAAAGAATTCTACCAGATCAAACTTGGGCTAATAATAACTGATCTAACTTTAGATTGCTCTTTTTTTCCCTGATCCAGCCCAGCTTATGCCTACCCTAGTTCTAGCATCCAAACTCACTCCCAAAAAATACAAATAAGAAAGAAGGTTGAAATTTGAAGTCTATCTTGAGCAACTTTAGAAAGAATAAAAAGAAAAGAAACTAAGTGGAGAGAAGCAACTTTAGAAAGGACTTTGTTGGTAGTCCAGCATTCCCTTCCTTCGTCGCAGGTAAAAAAAAGCCCTGCACTCTAGGATGCAATGGATACAACCCCTTTTTTGCAAGTTTATGCCCTGAAAATTATTCTATATATTTGCCATCAGAGGTAGGCAACAAGACTCCAACTCTAGGAGTGGCGACAGAGGACAGAGGGGAGAAAGAAAATCATAGATGAAGGATAAAAAGAGAACATACTTTTTGACCAGTGAGGAAGGGTTTTTGGGAAAAAAAAATTGATAGCACAAATAGACAAGAATGCCGGGTGTAGAGACGACATGGATGAAGGATGAGAGATCTATGACAAGATTAATAGAAGCAAATATTAATACCTATATTACTATGTTTAATTATCTAACATGATAATCTACATGATACTTTCAGTTTATCAAGATAAACTATTATCAACAAATAAAATTCAAATGACCTAGAATAAAATAATATTTTAAATGAATTTTTTTGCTATATTTTTCCTAGAAAGAGGAAAGAATTACTTAAATTTTAAATTTATGATGTCATAGTGACTGTTTTTCCTGAATGCCTGCGCCGGCATATAGATTTTGTGCACTTAAATGGAGAAATTTATTTATAATACCCTTTATTTTGACAAGCGGTATGCGAGTAGAATGACTAGGCTTAGTATGTAGGATCAGAACTTAGGCGGGATGAGTTAACTAAATTCGTTGCTATCTTTGGAGTTGGTTGAGTAATTTATGTATGTGAAAAGTTTCAAGTCATCCTAAAGGAACTTAATCTTGATTGGAGGTGAAACTTAACTTTTCTTTCAAACATTTTTGTTGGTTCGTTATCTAAGTTTAATTTTAATTTCATAGACACTATCATGCAAATTATCAAGATGTTGATTCTCTCCAGTCCTGGGTGAACTGTGAAATGCCAGGCGTTCTTCAGGCAATCCATGTATCGCTGGCGATATATATATGGTGGTGCACCACGAATCATGGCAGTACCATCGTTCCCCCACTGCTGGCTCTCTCCGGCTCCGGCCGAACTGGAGAAGATCCGGACACAAGAAAAAAACCCCCCAACCATACATCCTTGCTTCTATTTGCTCTGGTTATTAAATCGGATTCGACGTTTGTGACGACGTCGATCGAGTTCGAAGGGCCTCCTCGATCGTACGTTAAACCTGTTGATGATTTTATTGTGCTGGTAAGTTCAACGAGAACAACCTATTTCCAGCTTTCTCGTTGGCGACCATTCCCTCTGGTCTGGACACGCGGGATACTGGAAGCCAGCTTCCAAGATATCTACTACCACCTGAAAAATGAACGAAGACGTCTCTGTCCCCGTTTTCGAAACATCCCTCCAGACTCGACTCGTTTTCCTTGGGAGCACCGTCGCCCACCTCGAATTCATCAAATCCCTCGACGACCAGAATCACCATATACCCGACAGGCACCATGCCTTGTCCCCTCCATCTATGCCCCCCAAAACGCTCCTCCCATGGCGAGCTCCGCCCCCCTCAGCCGCTCGCCCCCTGAGCCCTCCGTCCCCTACGGCGCCCAGCGGAGGACACGATCTCGGGCCCCCAGGACCGCCTCCGCAACCCTCTCCTCCGCCCTGACCAAGGAGCGCCTCCGCGATCACGCCTGCCGCGCCTCCCGGAGCACCACCAGCCGCTCCGCCGCCAACAAGGGCCTCGCCCTCAGCCCCGACCGCGAGAGCCGCGCCTCCTCCGTCCGGTCCACCTCCTCCACCATCCTCCTCAAGATCCAGCAGTGGGGCACCTTCTGTTTCACCCGCCGCGGTGGCGGCAGCCCTTTCGCCGCATCTCCCCCCGCCCCGCCGAAGACCCCACAGCCCTATCCCCGCCGCGAATCCTGGGATCCCGGATTATCGCTGCGCGGAGATCGGATGCTGAGGAGGACTTCCAACCCTCCGCCCATGGTCCGCCCAGTGGAGAAGCCATTGAGGGAGAGTGAACCGGTCCCGGCCCGTCCGGCGCCGGCTATTACGATGATCGCCCAGCCGATACCGGTCGCTGATGGCGCGATCGGCACCGTTGGACGAAGGAAGGATCGGGAATCAACGGTTGTCATCAGCACCTCGTCGCCGATGGAGGACCGGTTCGTTTGGGCGCAAAAGTACCGGCCGAAAGCTTTGAAGGAGTTCATCTGCAACAAGGACCGGGCCGAGGAGCTCCTCAAGATGGTGAATACACGCGATTCTACTAGTAATATAGAAGTTAAAATAAAAACTCATCATCATCATCATAATTGTTATAAATATTTGAACATAGCCATTGAAAATGGCATCTGGTGCATGGAATACAGTTCTCAATGATGACCCAAACTCAAAAATTAGAGTATCTGAGAGTAATTTTGTAGAACCATGAATAACACAAGATTAGGTCCATTTCGTAATCTGTACCAAAAGATCTTGTTGTGATTGTTTTACATTAGTCAGATACAATTTTGCATTAAAATTATGGGATAGATGAGGACAATGGTTAAAAGATGTATTGGAGATGTCATGTGATTGCAGCAGATCAGGTAGTGTTTGGGTCCCCGCAACACGGTTTGAATGAACCCCAGTTGTAGGAAATGACAATTTTTGATGTTTGGATTGATGTACATTGACCAAAATCAGATGAGTCAAACTGTATTTGGGGGTCCTTTTACAGTATTTTGTCTTACAGTTGAATTATCCATAAAACAAACTACTGCAACTAGAGAAGACTTTAAAGTCAGCTTTATGATGGGTTTAAGTTCCAACAAGAATATTGATTGGTGGACATATAATTAAAACGCTTAACAGTATAACCAAATATAGTAACAGTTCTCATTTTTAGCCAAACAAACATGAGATTTTATCTTACCGCAACTGTAAAAACACTGAACCAAATGCTAGAAATGTAGTTGCAAATACAACAACTACAACAACATGTAACCCCAACTACATGCATTTAACTGTATGTTTCCAAATACTACCTTAGTGACACTTGAGAAAAGCCTTTATATGTAATCATAAGGTTGGGAAAATGCATAAGCAGTTTAAGATATGTAATGGTTGCATGCACATAAGATAAATGGATCAAATACTATAATGCTCAGGTGTATTATGATGTGGAAGCGAGACTATATTGTGTTTGCATCTGTGCACGCACGTGTTGTGTGTCTGTGTGCGCACTTGGGCATGCCAAGAGTCTCTAGTAAACTTAGAAATCATAGAAGGGCTTCGTTGCAACGATTCATGGTTAACCATTTTGGTACAGCCTTAAAATTGTAAATCCCTCATTGAAATTTCAATCACTAGGCATTTGCCCGAAAGCTGCTTGACTTCACTTAATTTATATTTAATTTTTAAGGCAATCTGTTCTGCTATTGAATAAAAGAACATCCAGTACTTCATGAAAATTGAGCATTACCGACACAGTTGGGACAAGTTTGACAGTCATTGTTATAGATATTACTGAAAATTGAGCCTTTGATCTTCCTGGTATCTTGTGAATAAATGTCATTAGGTTTTCTCTTCTTTCCAAAGATTAAAGCACCTTGGGAACAAAAGCAAAGATTTAATCATTTAAGCAGGAGATGATCAAGTGTATAACCTCAAAATGAGCTTTAAAAACTGTTTTGCTTACTCTAATATAATTTATGTGCTTAAACTTGAAATGAATGCCTATTATTTGTCACTGAAATTTTCTAATATTAATATCCCAAGTTTTACCACACAACTTGACATCTTTAAGAGTTTGAGAGAATGTGAATCAGTTGGATTATTTATAAGCTCAGTGGTTAAATTGGTGTCTGACAACAATATTGTGCTGCATATAGTGTGTGCATGTGTGCCTGCCACTGCATGGGAGATCTGATAATAGGTTGGGGCATCGTAGATATCTTCCTTTACTGTATTTGGTATTCATCCTGTTTTGTTTATCTTCTTGCTCTTTTTTCCCCTTCTTTTTCTGCCTAGTTAAGTTTTTAGTTAAATGAAACATAGTTATTTATATGATGAATTAAGATAGCTGATCTTTTTATATCAGGTATATCATTTGCTGTCTTTTTCCTTTTAATGTTTTCATTAAGCCTTCTTTTATGTTTATCTTTTTCATTTTTGACTTCTTAGGTGGCTAATCAGCAATGCAGTCATTTTATATTTGAAGGTCCTCCTGGGGTTGGGAAGAAAACTATGGTTATGGCATATTTAAGAGAAGCCTTTGGAGTTGAGAAGTTGAAGGTACTTATTAGTTAGCCGTACAATAAACATGTAAGATTTCATTACTCTGCTGTAGGTCCTCATGGCATTTTGCAATTCTATTTTACAGACAAATAAGGAGTTGAAGAAAATTGAGCTGAAGGTATTTCTTTTATTATTATTATTACTTCACTCCTTTTGATAATTAGAGCTCATTTGTCAATTGCAAAAGGTTTTCAAATGCATTGGCTTGAATCAGGGTGAATTTGTCTCCAGCATTGATGTAAATGTGAGGTCATCTTTTCAACATGTTGAGGTAAATCTATCTGATTTCCATGGGTACGAGAAGCATGTGATTTCATCTTTTATAAATGAACACCGTACACCATCAGACAAAGCTGTACATTGTGATCATACTAATTGCAGAGGTACTTGGTATTTCTGGTATTATTTAACTTCAATTCATATTAACTATGTGCATTCTATGTGTCAAATTGAGGTCAATATAATTAGAGTTGAAGCCATTTTCTTGAGGTTGACTGAAATATATAGATTAGGCTCATGCCTGTTGGTCTCTCATATAAGCTTTCTTTTGAAATATACATCTTTTTTGGTGTTTTTCTTTTTTGCAGCAATTATCATCCATGAGGCTGAAAAGCTATCAACAGATGCACAACATTATCTACGTTGGCTCATAGAGAAATACAAAGGTTGTAACAAGATCTTCTTCTGCTGCTCTGATGCCTCAAAGCTTCAAATCATCGGGCATCTTTGTCGGATTGTAAAACTTCAGCCACCTTCATATAGTGAGGTGATCGACTGTACCTATGTTTTTTCATCTTATAGAAAATGACTTAAAACCGAGCTAATCGGAGAAAAAAAGGACTTATATGGCTGATCCCAACTAATTTGGAATTAAGGCATTGTTGTTGTTGTGTTATTGTTTTATCTACTGTATCTATTTTCTTATAAAAACAGACAAGTTATATTCATGAGCTTTGAGCTTAAGGATTTGAGTTCAGTATATTTTACTGATTCTTCAGATTGTTGAAGTTTTGGAGTTCATTGCCAAGCAAGAATGCATAGATTTGCCCCATGACCTCGCGAAGAGAATTGCAGAGAATTCGAAGAATAATCTTCGACAGGCAATTCGTTCATTTGAAGCCTCTTGGAAGTCAAAGTAAGCAGGAAGTTTATTTGTGCTTACGGTGATGGATCATTTATAAACTATCTATTATTTATCTGTTTCAGATACATTGCATCTATCTTCTTCTGAAACAGATTTGAGTAATTCTTTACAGCTAGTCTTGCAAAGCATTAGAAGGTCTATGAATATATAGTAATTTGATAGTAGATAAATTAAACATGAACAATGATTTGATTTCAAATATGTGCTGTTATCAAGTGGCTGAATCTCATAAATTTTAGGCCCAAAAAATGTTATAATATTGAATTGGCATAATAGAGAGAAAGTGTTAAAAAATGCTCCTTTTTTATTTGTTTTTCAGAGTAAAAGAGAAATATTGAGGATGTTCATATTGTATTGATCATTTTTAACCTTTGATAAAAGGAAGGAAAAAAACAAGATTAAGAAAACCTGGTTCCCACTTAGGCATTTCTCATTTTCTTCTTTACTCTGAAGGCTTCATGCTGATGGGTTAAATTACTAGTGATGCCAATTTTCAAGGAAAATGATTCATACATAACCAATATAAAATGCAAAGCTTCATACAGTAGCATGTTCAATTCATTTTAACAAAAAATATGTGCAAAGTTTGACTGTTTATTGGGCTTCTGTTTAGCTTATGGGATGTTTATCCCTTCAAGAACTAGCATCCTGTTTTCTCTGATAAAACGACCATTAAGTACTTTCAGTTTCTTAAATGGAAGTCAACCTGCTTTCCATTATCTTACTTTCTAACATTCAAATTTGATGCATAGAAACAAAGAAGTATAGCAGATGAGAGCCTGAAATAACTGTTTTCTTTCCACGTTCTCCTGCTTCTCCTCCTCTTCTTCCAGATTGCAGTTGGTCTTCAAGTCTGATATGCCTTAATACATTGGCATGATGGCTTTGTCAGAATTGCTTATCATCTTCTTTTCTTCTTTCATCATCTCATGAGCAAGTGTCGTATTTATAGCCCAGCTGCCAACCTGATCAGTTTTGTTTCTGAACTGATCATGGCCTAGTTGCCATAATTTGGACAAGTAGTAATTTTGTGTGATTAAGAGCATGTCTCTGGCTTTGTTCTGATTGCAATTTTACATGTTGATCGGCTTGCTTCTTTGGTAAACTGTCTTTGGTGTAAAATACATGTTATATATATGCACTGTATGACCTTTCAATGGATGCTTAGGTTTCTTCAGTGATCATGGTAGCATATCTCATAGCAAAACTTTTGAGAGTAAAATTCTAATGCAAATCAAGATTTTCATCTGTTACATTGCAACAAGAAGCTGACTTGTCACCTGAACTTCAGCATGTTTTACTTGAAGAGCATGTTTTGCTTGTCACCTGCAGTTCTCCATTTAAAGAAAACCAGGAGATCTTAACTGGATGGGAAGAAGATATTGCTAAAATAGCCGAAAATATTATTCAAGAGCAAAACCCAAAGCAGTAAGTACTGCTCTTGAATTTTATGCATTGAACAATATTTCCTTGCTCCATTGCTTGTGAAATCATTGGTAGCTACATTATGAATGGAGACAGCAATGGCCTTAGATTGAGAAAGGGATATTGATGGTGCTGTTTGGTAAGCAGATTATATGTCATCCGTGGGAAGCTCAAGAATCTAATTGAGCATGATGTATCACCGGATTTTATTTTCAGTGTAAGTTCTCTTTACACAAATCCTGCATAATACCCCAATCATAGATGTTTGTGATCCAGTAGTTGCTGGTATTTTCTTCTCTTAAAAACAGACTCTGACAACAGAACTGAAGAAGCGTGTGGATGACCACTTTAAAGCCAAAGTTGATGCCTTGTATTGGGAGTTTAACTATGTGAGCCGAAACTCATATTTCTCAATCACAATAACTATTTTATATTTTTGTAGGCTAATTGATTAACAAACACTTTACTGCTGCTACTCAGCGGGATAGTGGGCGAATGTTGAATGCTGCCAAATCCCGTTCTTTTGGAGATGATAATTTAGAGGAGTCTGGCGGTAAGTTAAATGATCCAAAGCTGAAGTTTCACCGTTTCATGAGCATTGAAGGTAAGTATGTTAAAACATGTCAAGAGTCTCTGTTCATTGGTTGTGTGAACTTTCGCCCCCATTACGTACTCATGTGAATGGTTGCCAATGGAATGCATGCGTTTCTTTTTTACAGAATTCACTGCAAAATTTATGAGCTACTACAAGTCTGCTAGCACCAAGAACAATGGAGGGCGAAATACAAGCTAAATTATGAAACAGTCAATGCAGCTAAAATTACACCAGTAACCCAAGTTATGATAGTGTTTTGCGTTTGACTGTATATATACATAAGTTGCAACTTGCAACAAAAAAGGAGAATAAAAAAACAGAAGGGATCATCAAATAAAGCTTGCCTAACGTACTGGATCATGCAATTCCAGTTCTGAAATGTACCACTTTGTGCATTTAGTGGATTCAAGTTGTTCCAAACTCAGATTTCATATTTCTAGATACTTTTATAACTTTTGGAGGGTATTGATCCAATGGTTAGGATCAAGCCATTACAGGTTGCTGTGATTTATTTTATATCTTTAACATCATAAAACATTCATCGTAATTCATGATGACATCGCTTGTCGAGCATTTTCTTTTCTTTCGAAATATTCCTCATTCAAGCTTGGATTGGCAGTCTGAACATGATACCCTTCCTGTTGGTGGGTGTTGATGTTAGCTTAGTCCCCAGTACCGGCTGGTGCTGTGTGGGGGCTTTAGATGCAACAATTTCTGAGCCATGGCTTGCAGGAAGTGGCAGGTGCCATCCTGAGGACAAGATGGTTGGGCTGCACTTTTATAATTTTACACAAGCCACACGACTCTAGGGCGTGTCCATATAGCAGTTAACTTGGTCTAGTTTTTCTTGCAGTGCCAGTAGCTCTGGTAAATGTCAAATGATACGGGACTTATATACAGTTTAATTATCTCCTCGATGGATGTTTTATTTTGAGAAGCAAGATCGTTAACCCCATCTATTCATTTCATGAGAATTGAAATGAAAACGGTACAAAGATAACGGTCAGACAAAACTCTGATGGGAAGATGAAGCAACAGAAATCCATTCCAGACAATAGGTTTAGGCTTGAAGAATGATATCAGCCACAGCTTCCAAAGATCCTCTAAAAAATTTTATGATTTCTTTGTTTCCAAAGAAGCCGCGATATGCTAGCATAAGCTCTCACACCATCTGCATCATTTTGTCGAAGCATTCACCACTAACACACACAAAAAGTGGGGACAAAGAATCCCTTAGGCCTTCCCTTGCATGAAATACACTGAGCAGGTCTCCCATTAAGCATAACGCAAGCATTGAATCAATCTTTTTCAAAATCAAATTTTAAAAGGAAACTGCTTCTCTTACTACGACTGGGCAGCTGCAAAACAGTCCATGATATTCCCTCCTTTAATGATAACAGATTGAGAGGGAAGAACCAACTCATTAAGAATCAAACTAAGCCTATTAGCCAACACTTTAATAATGATTTTATGAATTCCATTGGTAAGACTGTTATGCCTAAAATCTAACAGAATTTACTCCCTCCTCCATTGGGATAAGAATAATACAGGCATGCATGCCACCCGCTCGCAAACAATTTTCAATTCTAAGATCAATTTACCGGTATCTCTGATAGAATCATAAAGGGAATCTATGACCATCAGGCCAAGGGTCTTTTCTGCTTCGAAGTCAAACACAGCTCTTCTCACTTCTCCTTCAAAACATCCAACAACGTAAATCCATCGAATCATCAACCTCTGGGAAACTTGGAAGCCCAAATAAAGAACTGAAGTATTAATGAAAAGTTTTAGCAGTTTCAATCTCATTTCACATCACATGGTCATCCATTTCCAGCTAACTTAACGAAATTCATTCTTCTTCACCCATTTGCCGTCATATGAAATTATGCAGCATTCTTCTCCCTCTTTAAGCCAGAATGAGATAATCTTTAGCAATGATTCAGTAGACCTCTTGAGATTATCACATTCCAATCACCACTTTCAAATTAAGTCATAAAATCCACTCACTCACTGACAACCAAATTTTTTAAAGCTAGGAGGCTTCAGTTTTGGATCATTACTAGTTTCATCCGAAGATAAAGAAACATTACCAGAACTCATATTTGCCAAAGCCGCATCTTTACTTAAGTGGGCAAAGAATCCCAACTCATCGACACCGAGAATTCTATCCAATTTTGCAAGCACCAGAATCTCTAAATTGTTATTCGAGGTATAAGAATCAAATCAAATAAAATCTCCAAATTCCTTCATGTCCCTTCCACATGGCCAACTTCATTTTTTTTTCTCAGCACATCTCGTAGCATTGAAATCTCCTCAGCTTATCCAAGCATCAGAAACAAGCTGTCTTGAGTTCATTATTCACACCATAACTGATCTTTTATCATTTTTATCTTTAGGACCTGAATTCTTATACTTCAGCATTACAGTCATGGAATATTCAGACACAAAGGATCCATCTACATCCAAAACCGTCCAAGCATCCAACCTTCCAATAATCAACCCTCGAGAAGCACCTAGCATTTTGCCGACTCCACAAGCTACTCTTTGTTGAACCTGTCAACCTGTCGTCCAAAATATTAGTCACCTCACCCCCTCCAGTTATATTTCAGATAATGCCAACAAGAGAAAGTAGAAAACCCCAAAATTAAAAATACTGAAAAAAAAAGACAGCACATCAGTAACTTCGCAGAACTTTTCCACCATATTTACTTACCCCAATAGGGGAAAACTTGTTACCAAAGCAATGGAATGATGGAAAGTAGTTCCTTTTTTTTTCTTTTTTTTTTTTAAGTACTTGAACTACGTTTTAACTTCATGGTTAATTCTACGATGTGTTGCATTGTTCCATAAGGAAGGGGAATAAATAAAAATAAAAGTTGGTAAGAAGGACTCCGCGAGCGATAAGTGCCGGTCCCACCCTTCCCCCGCTCCCCGCTCCGTCCCCATCCATCGTGCTTGAGAGGCTTCTCGAGCGCGATTTCCGCATCCGCCCTGACTGCCACTCCGGGTCCTATTCGACTACTACGTCGATCGCATGGCCACCCCTCCGACGGCCTCCCTCACCGCCTGGACCGCGGCCTCGTCGGGCGGCGCCTGGAGATCGGAGCGGCAAATGGGACAGGTAGTGTGGGAGGCTAGCCAGGAGTCGATGCAGAGTGGGTGGAAGACGTGGCAGCAGACTGTCAGCAGCCGGATGACGTCTCCTCCGGCGAACTCCGCCAGGCACACCGCACACTCCGCCCCGCACTTTCCCTCCTGCATCCCTCTCACCGCCGAATACGGCAGCTTCGGGAACGACGCGATGATCGCCGGGTCCAGCCCCCCTTCCGCCTCCCCCCTGGTCTGCCTCCCTCCAGCAGCCCCAGCGCCCCCCTCGCCGCCGCCGGCCCCGCTGCGGGAAAGCCAGCCGGAGGCGTAGTGGACGAGGTCGCGGAGGAGGAAGGCGGAGAGGAAGCAGAGGAGGATGAATAAGAGGATGAAGAGGGGGAGGAGCATAGGGATGGAGCGCGACGACGGGCCGCCGTCGAAGAACTCCTCCGGGGGTTGGTCGGGGGTCGGTGTCTCCATCGCCGGATTCCAGTCGTCCGGCCGTCGCTTCGCATGCGGACTTGATGGGCGTATAGCTCTTTCTCCCTTTCCCTGCAGAGGTCGGCTTCTTTCCTTCGCCTTCCCGGGGGCGGGCCGGGCCGGGCCGGGCCGGGCCGGGTCGGATCGGTTGTCCACGCAGCACGGGCGCGGGGACTGATGACGTGGCAGGTCTTGTGGCCGGGAAGGGACGCTTTGACGCAGGCAATTAGTACGTGGCAGTAGTCGGGCCGGTGGGTTTGGTCGGAAAAAAAAAATCTTGGTGTCCGGAATTGGTTATCGCATGTCAATCACGAGAAAGATGACTGCCCGTGGGGGGAAGACTCGCTTGCACGCCTGTGAGAGAAGCCGAGAGAAAAAGCAATGGAAGTACGGTGATTATCTTCGCTCAAGGCAGCGCAAACATCATGAGTCATTCTGCGATTTAAACGCGAGAGGTTAGGAATCGGACTAAAGATATTTTATGGGTATTTGGTAGAATTTTTGAAGTTAGAGGTTAAGAATTAGACTCCAGATACTTTTATGGGCATTTGATAGATTTTTTGAAGTTGGGTCGCTCGTTGATGGACGATCCAAACGAGCTAAATTATTAAAAAATACTATACGGATTTATATTTAAATTAATTTATATCTTAAGTCTTTGAATTAATTGGTTATATTCATGCAAGAAGATTGAAACTTTTCTTTTTCAGTAAAACAACAGTTTTAACCGGCGATACCGTATCAATTTTTAATCATCTCTCATATATAGCTATCAAATTAATAACTCGACATATATGATTAGCATATCATATCAGCTCTTATCATACCACTTAAAATTTGATCAGTTACTCCATATATCTGGATTGCATAACATCCACAAACAGATGCTTCAACATCTATGACAATTAATGCGGTGCTCCAAACAATTATTGTAAGTTTAGTTGTATTACATGAATTTATTCTATTTTTGAATGGAATAATGCGGCATCTTATTCTTGTAAGCAATGAAATGATATTTTTGATAAGTAAATTATTCTTAAATTTAATTTTTTTTAAAAATAATTAACTAATAATAGACATTTAAAAGAGAGTATGAAAAAAAAAAAAAAAAAATCATCCTTTGAAGTGAATAATAAAATGACTTGGATATATATATATATATTTTATCTTACAATTTGATGATCTTAATTAATAAAAAAGAAAAATTTATTTATCCTATTTCAATATTAAAAAAACATGATTTGATTATAGCCATCATGTAACATTTAGGATGCATCTGGTAATAGTAGCCTGAAATCTAATTTGATATTTAAAAATTATAACATTATTATTTCATCGATATATAAAATTATAAACATGGTTCCGTAAAGCCACCTCATCCTTTTATGTTAAGTTGATCCAATGTTGTGCGTGATACGATCTCTTTTTTTTTTTTAATTATCTCTGCCATCTTCTTTTACTTAATATTTTAAAAATCGAACTGAATCGGCCGGTCCAATCGAGTTAATCGGAACGATCCAGAGAAGACCGTTTCAGAGAAAACCCGTTCGAACCGCCGGTCTATAAGCTGAACCGGTGAAGTGGTCATGGGTCTGTATAACCGGCCGCTTTTCGCTTAACTTTTTTTTTTAACCCAAAACGACGGGTTTTCGCTTTCGCTAAACTTTGTTTTTTTTGTTTAACCGAAAACGGCGTTATTTTAAACCTGCCCTCGAGCGAGCCCTTGCGGACGGCGACTCCCCGGTTCCCTTCCGTTCGATTCCTGGTAGCGCGAAGTCTCCGGCACCCCGGGATATTTTTAAGGGTTTCCACAACATTCCAAGCTCCGGCGTCTTCGTCGATCATCACCACCAGAGACCATCGGCTTTCAGGTTGGCTTTGGATTTGCTGGATATCTACTTTTTCTTTTTCTGAAATCGGAAAGAGAGATTGATTATTTCAATCACATATTGATTCTATTTTGAAAATTCTAGTTTTGGATTCATTTTGTTAATGGACAAACTCTTCTTTCTGTGGTCGAATGCTTGAAAAACTTCTTTGGATTGGCTGCTGCTTCTTCCTCTCGTAACCATGATTTTTCTTTAAAATCCAGTGAAAGTAGGAGAGTACTCTTCTTTTGGGATCCTACTATGGCATCCCGCTCCACTGGACTGGTCCTCCTTACTCTTGTGAGGCACCTAAGGTGTCCATAAGTAAATTATTTATGAATCTAAAAGAGAAACAAAAGCTCAGGGGATTCTGGCCTAGAATTACAAAGTATATAATGATGTGCAAAACAAAAATGGAATTGAATTGCAAGCATGCTAGCTTAGTTCTGCTGCAACTCATCCATGTCTGCTTCCCTTTCACCCCTCCCTCCTTTCTAGTCCTGGTTTGGAAGAAAAAAAAAAAAGAGAAAGCAAACATTTAATGGTTGCTGATTCTCCTAGCTTCATTGATAATGGGAAAGAGTGGCTTTTCGGTGATATCTCTCATTGATTTCTTGAAAATTTTTCCTTGCTTTTTTTCACCTCGTAGAAGTGATTTGTTGGGTTTTGTGGCGACATATGCCTTTATTTGTTTGTGATTTATTTGATTTTGTTTGTACCTATTTGATTCTTACTCTCTCTACCTATTTGTTTTAATGCCCCAGTCATAAATGACATGATAAAGAACAGGCAATGAGGTGTTCCAAGAGTTCCACTATTTTGATACATCTAAAATCACCAGTATAAAGTTTCCCATGCTTCATTTTCTCTTCTACATTGTTTTCAGAAGTTAAGCTCATTACAATTTCGGAAATAGAGGTAGTCATATTTATGTTGCATGCATTCATATTAGAATTTGTTTTCCTGGAAGCCATCCCTTGAAACCGAGCCCTCCTTGATGCCTTTGAGCCTTGATCGTTTTTTTTTGAGAAAACAACAACCCTGGCTTTAAAGTCTTCCTTTCCATGCAATTGCTGGAAAAAAAAATATCATATGTTTCATATTTGTCTATTTTTGTTGTTTTGGTTTGTTGAGGTATTGAATGATTTATATGCTGAATTTTTCAATTCGAATTAGAAAATGGATGAATGTTCTTTGCTATTAATTGATTTAAGAGCATATGTATTTTCTAAGCATATTCATTATCTTTGCTTGATATGTGTTAGACAGAATGCCTGAGCTATGGTTATTCAATTTTTATGTACAATTTCTTGAAATAATTATCTATCATTACAGTTTGCCTACTACTTTTGCATTTTTAAGTGATGATCGGCCTGTTCTTCTTTGAATTCATTGATGATAGTTAAGTTGGTGTTTTACTAAACTAAAATCAATCATTTGTGCGGGAAATGGAAAATGATGATATTAGATTTGATGATGAATTTGGTGTTAATTTAGCAGTGATGATTTTAGTCATTAGCTCATTTAGAATTTTGTAAGAGTGGTGGAACTGCTTCTTTATATTGTGTGGCATGGTCAATGTTGTTTGTATTTTAGTTTTTAGATCAACTTAGTAAAACTCTTTTCTTCGCTTATCTGTGTTATTATTGAGTTGTGAAGTTTTAATTTATGGGCTTATTAATAGGAGTTAATATCATTATGTTTAATATTTTTTTATGATTTTTTAGTTATTTTAGATAATTTCAAAATAATTTTTTTATGTTTAAAATATTTTTTTGTTTAATTAATTATTGTTTAATTATTTGTTACGTCATTATGGTTCAACCTTTAGTTCAACTCCTGCTGAACCTTTGTCCCTTGACCCACTTCCTTTTTCAATTCAAAGATTGGTTCGATTTTTAAAACATAGTTCTACTTCATTTTTTTATAGGATTATATCCAAACAAGTCCCAAATAGAATAGTTCCAAATGGGATATAAATCAATCATAGCCAAACCTTGTAGCTTATGGTCAGATTTGCTTTATAAAAAGATCACAATTTCGATGGTTAATAAAATGTTTGCATCTAAAATTTTTTGGACTTTGGAGTTATGAGTTATATTGGGATGACTTGAGTTAACATATAGAACAAAAAAATAATCAACAAGATAAAGATTTTCATGAAACTAATTTATATTCACCTACTGATCAATTGAACCAAGGATTGCAACTTTTTTGTATAGAAATTATTAGTGCTTCATAGCATGTAAGATGTACAATAACAATCAAGATTATAGACAAAATTTGTAGTTTTATATTATTGTTCAGAAACTATTCTATGTATGAGATATGGGAACTGCATGGACCTCAACTTTGATATTTATGTATGGTGACAAGTGCACTATTTTGAGAGATAATATATATGTGATAAAAAGATAAAACAGAGCCTAAATTTTTTCATTTTTGTTGTAATTATCCATGGACCATTTTGGCTTGTACTTCAAATCCAAGAAACTAAATTATCCACTAAAAATAAAAGTCGGATAAAGGTACAGGGTAGGAGTTATAAAAATAAAAGTACATGAGATGCAAAAGAATTAAGGATTTCTTCAGCAAATAGTTTTAACAGATCATGTTAATCCAAAATCTATAGAAGTGGTATTAAATAGGATTTTCTTTCTTTTTTTTTTTTTTTTTTTTGCTCCTATCACCTGCATCCTCAAAACGAGATCAAAGACGACATTGGATACAACTGCCAATCACATTCCTCAACCCATGACATGAATCACAAGAACCATATCTGGCTTGTGCCAGGTTTCCAGATCGGACACCTGATTCATAGCAAGATCCGCTTTCCTTCGAAGGTGCCCCTGTTTATATTCTCTTCTCCTCTCCAAAATTACAAAAACTTTGATCCATTCTTTGGTCCTCGAATTTGTCGAACCTGATTCATTCTATTTAGCTTGGCAATTTTACAGTATCCGGTCTCTTTTTGCTGCAGTTTGTGACTCTTTCTCTTTGAATTCTGATGAGATAAGAGCTAGGGTTTTGAGACTGAGTAGTGATTTGGGGAATAAGTCTGGGGTGAATTGGTGGCAGATGCTGGGTTTTTTTATTGTTTTAAGTTTCAAGATTTTGAATCATAATAATTGGAATTTCATTTTGCTTTTGGAGTGATCTTTTGATCTGTTCTTGCTCTGTCTCCCTACGTTATTGTTATCAGTATAAGATGCATAGGTTTGGACTAAGTTTTTTGATACATAGTTGTGGTTTTGGAGTGACCTGATGATCTGTTCTTCTTCTTTGTGCTGTGCCATTGTTACTGGTGTGTTTGAGTTTATTGAAAAGGGATGGTAGGTACAGCAGTGATCTGATTTACTGTGAAATATCAGGAAATTAGTAGCATGTAATGCGTTTATATGGTGGCAGATGATGCAATATGTCAAATCAAATCAAATCTTTTGTTTCTTTTGATCCTGATCCATTTACAGGGAGGCCAGAGAAGAGGAGGAGAGGATTAGAAGAGGTGTCGCTGAGCTATCAACAAAAATCTCGAGTGCTCGCCCAATGTTCACCAATGACCGGAGGCAGGTGGAGCGTACTGGGAAATATGGCACTCCCAGGGCTCAATACCTCCAGGTAAGCACATTTCACTCCTTTTATTCTAAAACGTTAAACGTTAGTGGAGGGGTCTTTATGGGTCTTTAAGTTTAGGGCTTAGCCAGTTAGGACTTGGAAATTTGGATTCCTAAATTTATTTTTGATTGATGAGATTTGGACTAATTGATGCCTTCAAAAAGAAAAGAAAGGCTTTTTGATGAATGATTGATGGAATTAATTGATAATGTTACTGATTAGAGTTTCTTGGCTTGCGGATCGCAATCTATGCTGTATGGTGCTGCATATTTATATTGTATGTGTCGTTATGATTTTAAGTCTTGTTGTTAATAGGACTTTGTTGCTTATCAATTCATTCCCCTTTTGTTGTAGGAGCTTGTGACCGAGTTTCAGGGCACATCCAAAGAAGGTAATTGATAAATATTAGCCTGGCTGGGCTAGATTTTCCTGTTGTTGTAAGTAGTTGAGTGCATGTTTTCTCTTAGAATTCTTGTAACAGAGAATACATGGTTCTGGAATTACTTGTTGATAGAGAGCACTTGTCATCTGCAGATCTCTTGCATCTATGTTTATAGAAACTTGCTTATCAAGTTAATGGCATGAGATAGTGCCTTTTGTTTTTTCTATTGGGTTAAGCAGAAGTAGATTAAGGTTTTGTTTATTAATTTCATAATAGAATCAGAACCAGTATGCAGTAGGCCATTACCTGGGGATCATTATTAATGTTCAGCTGGAAATGGATGAATCTTTATGAGATATCTACAGCCATGCATACACTGTAAGACCAATTATGCCCAAGGAATAAAATGTGAAGCTCAATGCATCCTTTTTGCAAAACTATGCTACCGGTTAACCTACAAATGCTTCTCCACAGTTGTACAGTCTGGATTTATCCTCTTTTGTTGCTTTTTCCATGTTAATCTTCAAATGCTCCATACATAAGCAGGAAGAGTATCTATTCCTTTTCACTCCTACAATTAGCAGTACCTCTCTAAAAGGAGACGAAAGGTACAGGCTGTGGGTTTTGAAGAAGGGATGCCCTTTGATTGCATTACTTGTTACTTGATCTCTTCTGGGTACCAAAAATATAAACAAGGACTTATTTTCATGTAAACAAGGTTTTATTTTCACAATGCCATAGCAAATATAAACAAGAGATCCAATAACAAATAATGCAATCAAAGGACATCACTTCTTCAAAACCCACAGCCTGCACTTCTTCATCTCATTTTAGGGAGGCATTGCTAATGGTACGAGAGAAGGAATGGATACTCTTCCTGCTTTCTCACTTCTTCCCTCTAACCGCCCTCTTCCCTTTCGGTCTTCCCTGTGCTCTTATTTTGCTTTTCTTTATCCCCTTTTTCTGTAACCTAAACTCTCTTGCTTGCATTGAGTTCCCTATCTTCATGGTAAACACATTCCTCTTTGTCTCTCTTTTCTATTTAGCTCCTTGAGGATTCCCCTCAACCATTTCTTTTTTCTTTCTGCTGGACTGTTTCACCTCTCCCACCTTTCTAGGGCTTGAAAGGCTACATTGCGGCCTATTTCTGTTCCTTGCTGATTTATAATTTCGTTTATTGCCTTAGTTCAGAATTTAACAAGTTAGAGATTCTCTGAGTTGCTATAAGGTTTGTTTATGGAGGAAACCCGTTAGAAAACTGTGCTAAACTAATTTATATTTTGTGGAAGTATTTTACACATCAGCTTGGGTTCTATAATGTTACATACTCTAGCTGTTGTTTGTTGTTTAATATACTGCCTTAAAATCTGTTGGATATGATAATGTATTTGCTAATCCATACTGATTAATATGATCTATAAAGTTTAGCCTGCGTTAATGTGAAATGTAGTTGAAGAGTTGATGCTAGATACTGCCAAGAAAGTAAGTTGCATAGATTTTGTTGTGATTTAAATCTAGCTTTTTGTTAGAGGAGTTGTCTTACATTACAACAACAAACTGGGTAGCAAGTGAATTTAAACGTGTGGGACTGTGGGCAAAAAGCATTGTATAATTGCTTATCTGAATTGTTACAAAAATAATATGTTAGTAAAATATATTCTTAATTTTTATAACTATCACAAAATTTTGGATTGTCTGGATAAGAAATTCTAGATATGCATGTCTTCAGGAGATAACACAAAGATGGGGCATGCACAAATGACATGTGATAGTATGTGCATTCCAGCAATAGATTATTGTTTGCACTTTGCACTAATGTCTTATGCTGCATTCCTTTAGCTCTGTATAATTCTACATTTACTGGAACTTGATAATGGACTGCGGCCCATTTGGACTCATGGCTTTCTATTGTTCCATCGTGTGGCAGAGTCAAAAGAGAGAATTGTTGCCCATTTGGCTAACTTTGCATATGACCCCTACAATTATACATTTCTGCGCCAGGTACTGAACTGAGAAATATACCAACCTGAACGTGGACACTGTTTGTTGCTATGCTGAAAGAATACGTTGCTTGTGCAGCTTAATGTTTTCGAGCTATTCCTGGACTGTCTAACGGAGCCAAATGAAAAACTTGTTGAATTTGGGGTTGGTGGTATCTGCAATTCATGTGTTGGTGAGCAATTTGAACTTAGAAGTTCATTAGTTTGTGGCAAAGGATGGCCTTTCTTTCTGATGTGAAATGTGAAATAATAGCCAGTGGTTTCTTATGTTTCATTGTAGACATATATGCACTTTCACGTAGGCATGGAATCATATTTTTGTACAAATACCTGATTACATGAGGTGCAATTGTAGATTTTTATATGGAAACTTGTTTAACCGTCTGCATGTTTTATTCATCAAGACAAGCATGAATAATAACTTGAATTATTTAATGTGCTGCAGATCCAGCAAATGCTGCAGTTATTACTCAGTGTGGTGGAATCCCTTTGATCATACAATGCTTGTCCAGCCCAGTAAGAAACACTGTGAGTATATTGACTTTGGAAACATGCATATAAAGATGACTGGACTAGATTTGACTTGTGCTTCAAATGAAAAGACATAAGAAATATTACTGAAAAAAAAAAAAAACAGATACCAGATGTCTAACTATGTAGCCACCACAGGCTGGCAACTTGCTTTTGTGGAATCCAAGTGCTTAATTAACTGTATTGTTTATAGTAGGTTGCTTTGATAATTAAATTCTAATTTACCTCTGAACTAAGGGGCTATTTGTTTTCCTATGCAATTAGAATCGTAGGTGCAACAACTATTTCTATTTGGTTGTATATGGTCGAAAACTGCAAATGCTACATCTATTTGATTGTATGATGCACCCTGCAAAATCCTTCTGAAACAATGGTTTGTTTACTTTTTCGATTATAGTATAATAATTATCATATTGTTATTATCTTTAGTAAAAAATAATAATATTATTAAATTATGATTTGATCATCATAACATAACTTTAAATAATTTGATATTATAATAATTAGATATATTACTATAATCATAAATATATGTTTATTAGATATATTACTGTTATAGCTAATAAGTATATATAATAAAAATTATAATATAATTACAATTATTGTTTTTTGTAATAATATACTATAGATTATAATAAGAGTCATTATGATATAATAATTATATTTGAATAAGTATAATATGGTCATTATAATAGTTTTGTTATTAATATCATATGCATTAAATGCAATGTTGTAGGCGGTGAGGGGATTCTTTTGAGGACCTTTTCCAATTGAAATAAATCTTGTGATTGGAACTGCAGTCAATTTTGCATGTGATTCCAATTACAAGATTTGGGCCCCTTTTTACATATTAAAGCTGCCTATATTTGCAATTATTGGCATCTAAACCATTGTTTTGGATGTTTGCAATTCAATTTCAGCCTTTGCAATTACTGAGTTTTTTTCTTGATTTTTAATTTCAAATAAATTACAGGTGAGTTATGCTCTTGGAGCTCTCTACTATCTTTGTAATCCATCTACCAAGAAAGAGATCTTGAAACCAGAAGTTGTTGAAGTAATAAGAAAATATGCTGCAGCTGAAGATGTTAGTGTGACTTTCAGCAATCTGGCCAATGCATTTTTGGACAAGCATGTGAACCAATCAAATTGATAGGTGCTGATAGTAAAGTTGGCTTGATCCATCAGTTCTGAAATTTGATTCATAACATCTTCATCATATATTTTATATTTATTTACCTTGATTTCTTTTCCTTTTATATCAGGCTAGTTGGGCATTTAAGGTTTCTTGTTTCCTCGATCTCTAAATTCCCTGAAGAGATACAGTGGAAAGACAAAGCGACAAAACTGAATACCTGGTAAATGCCCGTAATATTATGTAAAGAAATCTCAAGTAACTAGACTTAAAAAACTGATCGTCCTTGTTCTCTAATGCAGATTGCTTTGCAAATGTTGGCAAAGTTGCTGATGGCGCCATAATCCAAGCCCTTAAAATATCCTCTCGTTGTCATAAAGTGTTACAATATTTGGGCTAATTGCGGAAGACCAGTAGCTGAAATGTTACTTGAATAGAAGCTCGATCATTGGAGTGGTCCTAAGATAGAACCCAAGGATAATTTAAATTACAAGTTGTAATATTTACCAGAAAAGGGGAAAATGCAGCTTCTTGTGGAGACAAAAAGCCATGAAAATATGATGAGAGAGCTACGATGGAAGAGCTAATTGCCATTTGTTATTACTTGTAAACGCCTTATTTTATGTAGGTTGAGATTGCAGGATTATGCGTTGTTACACCTGGAGAAGGTTCAATCCTTCAACGAGGAAGCATATGCACGTGATAGTGTCAATTAAATATATGGTGCTAGAAAATTTGTCCAAATAAAATGCGAAGTTTTATTCCTTGGCGATACAGGATTTCTTTGAATGGTGGTGACCTAATTATTTACTTTCTGCACAGACCATCCAGTCGGACTGTGCGTTCCTTTTTCTTGCCACCTTAATGTAGGACTTTTTGATATAATGGGAACCAAAATTAAATTTCATTGAAATTAGAATCAGAATTATATATTCCTTTCATTCATTTGGCGCAGACAGATGATAGAACCAGAATTAAAAGTTCGGATAAGCCAGATTTTTAAACGTCAGAATATAGTAATCAGAATTAAAAATTATAGTGAAAAAAAAAAAAAAGGTTTTCTCTTAATTCATTAGAACACATTAGAATATAGTAATTAGTATGAATTATTAGTATAAAAGTTGGCTTATAAAAATCAGCTTACCTCTATCGAGAATATAATCGAAGACTTAAGAGGGAGGGCATCGGTTGAAAAGAAGGGAAGAGAGGTGCCATATGAGAAAACGGATGGAAGGAGTATGCAGTGGGCTATATAGTTGGTAGGGATGGAGTTGCAATCTGTTTGGATTTCAAATTTTTTTTAATATAGGATTCAAATTTTAGGTGTAACAAAAATTGGATTTTTATGTTGGAATCAAATTAGTATTCCAATTTTAATTCTAGATAATCACTCCCATGAACCAAATGGGCTTTCAGTAGCCATGAAGCAAACATCCAGACTTCCGGTAGAATAAACTTACAAAAGATTAGCAAACTCTGATAGGAGGGGATCACCAGGCCTGAATATTGAAGCTATCCCCAACAGGCTAGCCAGCCAGCAGGTTGTTTCCATTCTCCAGGCAAGCGCTGAGGTACTAACAGCATATGAGATATATCCTGCACCAAAGGAAAAGAGTTGCCAAAATCAAGGAAAATCTTGAAAGAAATTTAAATATTATATTTTGAACAATTCTTTTGGGTGATGTCCTAGATAGTCTTTGATTGTTCTGCAAAATAGTTATCTGGCCAGAGGTGAAAAAAAAGTTTTAACTCTCCATCACAGGTCGATCCAACATAGGTGTGGCTTCCGTCAAAATAATGTTCAAATAAATTAAAACGAAAGAGCAACAATGTTAGGTTCCATGGTCTAGTGGTCAGGACATTGGACTTTGAATCCAATAGCCCGAGTTCGACTCTCGGTGGGACCTTCTCGCTTTTATTCAATAATTACTGCGACCTTTTACACCCACCCCCCTATCATTTCTTATATTCAATAATTACACCCCCTCCCTTATAATTTCTTATATTTCATACTATTATTATTTTTTTTCCTTTCTTTTAATTTTTTTGGATTAAAAATTATAGCTGCAATTTTTTTTAAAAAAAAACTATTTTTGTAACTGAATTGAAGTAATTTTTTTAAAATTTACTCTAGTTATACACGGATTTTATGATTTTTAAACTGAACATTATTTTCACACCCCTTATTATTTCTTATATTTTATACTATTATTTTTTCCTTATTTTTATTTTTTGATTAAAAATTATAGCTGTAATTTGTTTTAAAAAAAGAAAAATTGAGAGTGCTCTTTGCTAATATCCATAATTGCAATGTCCTTTAAAATACTAAAAAAAATTCTTTTTATTTTTGTATCATTTTTAAGTGAATGACTCTCAACTATCTTAAAAAAAAAGAAAGTACTTTTTAATTATACATAAATTTTATGATTGATTCATAAACTATTTATAACCGGTTTAAGAAATTTTTATGTGGTATAAATGATACGATATATCATTATCAATAGTGATTTTTTTGTTATGTTATGTTTGTGCCACTTATTTATTTTTTAATAAAAATATTTTTTTAATTATTCAAATTCCTTTCAATTTTTTGATTTTTAAAATTTTTTAAACCTTGTATAATTAAGCCTAGCCAAATTATTCTCTAATTGTAAACTTATATACGGTAATAGCTTGAGCTCAGCAAGGCCTTTTATAATCCAATATTTTTTTTTCATGTTAGGAAGTTACAGTTGATGTTCATGAAAAGAAAAATAAATCAGATTTGATGTTTGATATGGTTGCATATTTATTTCTCGGTAAATCAAAGTTGATGACGAAGATGATAATTGTTTGAAAAAAACACTTACTCACTCTTGTTTTCATTCTCTATTTTTTTTTTAAAAAAAATTTGCTTATAAAAATTCTAACGCTTATACCGATGGTTTAAAGAAACGAAGCACTTTCAAATTGCTTAGGCTACTTCATTTTTATTATAAGATTTTTAAAAATAAAAATAAAGAACAAAAGCTATAAGTAAAGCCGGCGCATTAATTGCCGTCTCACTCATCAAAGCGCGAGGACAATCGCTCCTCATCATGCAATTAAAACGAACGTAACGACGGCAATTCATTTGCCGCCTCCACGTGAAACTGAGAGCAGGTGAGGGCAAAATCGGAAAAATAAGTTTTCCCTTGTACCATCCGTTGGTGGTGGTTGGCCGGCTTCTCTCCACGAGGTTCCCTTCCATGGAACCTTCTTTCTTTCTCTTTTCCCTGAGACGCTAAGGCGGACGGCGGCCATGGCGCTCCCTTCATCTTCATCTTATCTCTTCCTGTCCGCCCCCGCCACCCGCTTCCCTTCTCTCTCCGAACCTCAACTCCCCCCGAAATCCCCTCTTCTCGACTGCTCTCCCCTCATAAGGCTCCGCCTGAGCTGCCAGCCTGGCCGGAGGAACGATGGCTTCGGCCTGCGATCCCGAAGGGAGAGGAACTCTAGGGATTTTGAGAGCATAATGGATGGGTTATCTCGGGCTTTTTGTCTTCTCCGGGGCAACGAGGCGGAGAGGGATCCGTGCAGCGAGAGCGAGGGAGAAGAGGAGCAAGTTGGAGTGGAAGACGACAAGGAGACGATGCCTTCCGTTGCGCCCGAGAGATGGGATGTATTGGGCCTTGGGCAGGCCATGGTAATGGCTTCTCTGACCCTATTATCCCTATGGTTTTTAATCTGTGTTGATCTTTTGCAAATCTTTTGGTCTTGGTTATGGTTGTGGAGCACCCCACACTGAATGCTATATGGAAAGATTGAATTTTTAAAGGAATTCATTTGTCAATCAAGATTCAATTTCAATTTTGATGGTCTGCTCCGATTGATGTTTTTTATGTTCCTATATTCGTAGAGAGCTGAAAAGAGAATTTTGCTCTCTGAGTCTAATTTATTAATCCTGAAAATTTCTTTCTTTCTTATCCTGAAATTTGTCAAACTTTCACCAATTTTTGGCTTTGGTTTCATTTGCTACGGTAAGATTTTGCTTTCAATTTTGATGAAAGAGCGTGCATTTGTTCGTAAACGTGCTACCTTTCACCAGCTCGGATGGATAAATTAAATGTTCTTCTGTTCTCCTGATATTTTCTGTCTAATTCGTTAATACTGAAGGTTTCTTTCTTTCTTTTCTTTATGGTTTACTTACATTATTAGCCTTTGACTCTGGTAGGTGGATTTTTCTGGCATGGTTGATGATGAGTTCCTAAAGAGATTGGGGATAGAAAAGGGCACGAGGAAAGTTGTTAATCACGAGGAGAGGGGTAAGGTTTTGCGGGCTATGGATGGCTGCAGCTATAAGGCTGCTGCTGGAGGTTCTCTCTCGAATACGTTGGTGGCTTTAGCAAGACTTGGTAGATGGTCTATCAGCAGTCCTGTCTTAAATGTTGCTATGGCTGGCAGTGTAGGCGGTGATCCGCTGGGTAGTTTTTACAGGTAATGCAAAGATCATGCGATGATACTTGTCAAGGTCTACAAGATAGTGACTATGGTTTTGCTGAATATTGTGAGATTGCCCTTGTTTGATGTCCAGTATTGTGGTTATGAAGAGTAACCTGCTGTGTCCTGGACCTGTGATTTCTGATTTTTTGTTTATTGGTTTCACAAGATTTGTATAAAATATCGCATATATTCTTTTGAAGAGAACTCGTTGCTCTAATCTATGAAGTTGTTTGATTGAAGATTTTACTTTTGTAAAGATCTAACAAAAGATTAACATAACCTTTCACCTCATCTCATCAAAAGACTGCATAAGGAACCATTTTGATAAATGGTCTTGAGATTTCCTAGATTCCTGGTTTTGAGTATGACTTTTTCTCATCGATATGATTCACATGCAATATTCTTTTTTTTAAAAAAAAAAAATATCAGGAGTTATTTCAAAATTATTTATATCTGAATTATGCATTTGATTTATTAAAAAATGAATGGAATTTGATATACTTGAAATCCATGAGACCTTCATTGGCAACATAGATGCTGATGGCAGTTAATAATACTGAACCTGAATTGAAGATCAAATCATATTCCACTCTTCATGATGTTTTACAGAGTTATTAGAAGGGACAACTACTAAAAGTTATTCCTTTATTCTCTTCACTGATCTCTCCTCTTTATGTTAGTTTAGTTAAAAAATTGTTGAAAGAGTAATTAATTATTTCCATTTCCACATATCTCTGCTGTAGTTCATGGGAGTTACAGATAGATTTCCATGTTCTTGTATTCAGGGCAAAATTGCATCGGGCAAATGTCAGTTTTCTCTCTAAACCTGTCAAGGATGGAACAACTGGGACAGCGATTGTTCTCACTACTCCAGATGCCCAGCGCACTATGCTTGCATATCAGGTTTTCTCCTTTCTGGTTTTTATATCACAAGTGACTATAACTTTAGTCTTTGGTGTTTCTTGCTCATTTTATCTTTCAGTAATCACTACTCAAGCATCATGGTTAGATGAAATCTTATGTGGATGATCCAGAGTTAATACTTGTGAATTGAAACTATAATATTGATTTCTTTCTTTATAATATGAACACATTTCATCTATAATTTAACCAAAAAAAGTGTGGAATTTTGTCCAAATGGTAGCAATGCCAATATGTTATCCTTCGATAAGCCTCCCTTTCCAAAGTACCCATTTGCTTTCAAAGAAATAGTATTATGGAATTAGAATAATCATTTGAGGTTGAGGGTGTTTCTCTACTAATTAGCATATCCATATCTATGAATGTTATGAACATGATTAAGGAGAATGATACGCTCATTTTCTTATGACACAGCATAATAAATTATCTTGCTTACATTCCCTTTTGAGTCTTGATTACAAGCCTTTATTGTCTTGTCTTGAATTTCTTTGTTTAGTGTCTATGCATGTGCCTTCTAGATGCAGTGTGCGATGCTAGGAAATAACGTGTCATAGGCATCTCTGGATCAGCTGGCATTGGCAGCGTGCTAATAATGTGAGTAAAGTAAGTAAATTTGGGTAAGCAAAAATGGGACACATGACAGAATATACTGCTACTCAAATCACTTTTGTGGCTACATTAACTTTTATCATATGGAGGATAACCTCTCTAAAAAATATCACAAGGGTTGCATGGAAGAAAGAGAGATGGAATGTATACTAATGGATAAGTGGTTTTTAGATGAAATATATACAGATGAAAAGGTAAAATATGAGGAGGCTTTTTAATGTTTGTTGCTCCAATAAAATTTTTAGAGAAGTTCATTACCTAACCTTCTGATGGTATTTGTTACTATATGCCTGACATTACAATATGACCCATAACTAGCATAAAAACCTGACCCTCTTTGATCATAGGAAGTTAAGATTTTGGTATTTGATCCAACAAGAGCCTAAACTTTATAACTAAATTATGTGCTAAGAGCAACATGAATAAACTAAACCAAGGTCAACTAGAATAAGGAGCAGACCCTTCTCCTCCCCATTAATAAGAACAGTGTTGAAATCAATGTGCATACCAACCAACCAATCCTTGGTGCATGCAGTACTTGATAACCAACATAATAATAATTGCGGATGGATAATTTCTTAATCAAATTTCAATAGGAAATTAAGATATGCCTAATAACATTTAGTCAATATATCATTTGCTTTATGATATACAGTATAAATTATAACAACCACTGCCATGGTTAAAGAAGAAATAGTTACAAACATGACTTTTAAACTCAAACGTTAAAAAGGTTCATTACTGTAGCTCTTCCCGAATAGAAATGCAAGTTGTCAAGATTTATCATCGCCATAAGAGATTAATGCAACAAAAGTGATAAAGAATATGCTGAATGATGGAGACGATATCACTAATATGGAAGTTTTTGTTAATTATTGATATTATTATTGATTAATTGTCTGGTATTAATTCGTGTTATTGATTTGCTGGCCTTAGTTTCCATTATTCTTATTAGTTTCTCCTTAAGTCTTTGTTACAAGTCAATTGGTAGTAGCCTTCACATGATTTATCCTATTATTGGCCTTCATTTATTGACCAGCACTGATGCTTTTATCTTGCTGTTTTCTCAGGGCACTTCATCAACCATTGACTATGATCCTTACTTAGCTAGCATAATCTCAAAGACAGATGTACTTGTCATAGAAGGTTATTTGTTTGAACTACCTCATACAATTGAAACTATCCTAAAAGCCTGCGAGGATGCCCGCAGAAATGGTGTGCTTGTTGCTGTTACTGCATCTGATGTGTCATGCATTGAGAGATGTTATGATGATTTCTGGTAAGATTTTAACTTTAGTTTCTTTATGTCTTCTTTTAAATTTGAAGTAGCAAATCCTATTCTTGCGTTTCCTTGGCATTATTCTTTGCTGCAACATTGCTTGTTACGAAAGGAATGCACTTGCTAGTCTGTTGTTTCCGTTCAGATATTTCATTCATGTCAGGCATTTACTTTGTGATTTACTTCCTTCTTTTTCACACTAGAGCATCTTCGTCCTTTGCACACAGATGGTGAGTATCATTGTATTTTCAGCTACTAAATGAGATGCCTATCGGTGAGAATGTGGTTTGATATGCTTGAGTCAGGTGTATACTCGAAAGGAAAAATCATTATTAAGAATTGAAACTTTCTTAGGTGTCCGACACCATGTTCTGGAAAGAATGTTCCATGTAACGTTAGAGCTTCTCAAGGTCCTCCAAGCATACTAGGTGATTATGATTATGAGGAATTTTGTCCCCAAATGTCTAGACAAGCAAAAAGAAAGAGATAAAAATCTTGTGCTCAACTCATTGTGTGACTTTTCCATTTTAAATAACACATGAACCCCTATTAACCAAATTTTGGATCTTTTCGTCTGAGCAGAAAGTTGCTTCTTATCTCTTAACTTTGGCAGGAAGAAACAATGGGCAATTAGGGATGTCTACCTTGAAACCAATTTCCTGTACTTTTTGTTCTTTGTTCTGTCATTACTCATACAGACTGATTTCTGTAATGATATCAGGGCTTCTTAGACCCATCATTTGTGAAAGAAAGATTATTATCATCTAAACTGGTTCTATATTTATGCATAGGAACTGATTTCTGTAATGATATCAAGGTTTCTGATTTCTGACATTTGCGAAAGAAATGTGGTTATCATTTAAGCTAATCACCATATCCAAATCATCTCCACAGGGAAGTTATAGGAAACTATGCAGACATTGTGTTTGCCAGCAGCAACGAAGCAAGAGCCTTCTGTGACTTATCCTCGAAGGATAGCCCCATGTCAGCTGCTCGGTACTTGAGCCATTTTGTACCTCTTGTATCTGTTACTGATGGGCCACGAGGTTCTTATATAGGGATAAAAGGTGAAGCAATATACATACCTCCGTCTCCATGCATTCCTGTGGACACATGTGGGGCTGGTGACGCATATGCTGCAGGTATCTTATATGGTATTCTTAGAGGGGCATCAGACTTGAAAGGCATAAGTTTGCTGGCATCTCAGGTGGCAGCTGTTGTCGTTGGACAGCAGGGTACTCGCCTTCGGGTTCAGGATGCCTGCAGACTAACAGAGTGGTTTGCCTTCCATCCTGAGAGCTCACAGGTTTGCTCAGATGTTGGATCAGATCATATTTCCAGCTTTTGATATAAATTTCATTGTAGTTCAAGTCATGTAACTGCCAATTGACTGAGAATTCATAGCCATTTTATTGTAACATTTTACAATATATAAATTTCATTGTAGTTCAAGTCATCTCTTTCTTGTTTGCTTTGTTGCCTCCATTTATCTTCCAATTCAAAGTGCTGCAGACAGTCATAATCTTAGTACGCTTGGTGTAAAGTGAAAATGTGAGGTTTATATTTTTCCTCCTCTCCCCTTCTCAAGCACACCTATTATGCCTAAATGATGATGATCATGGTTGCACCTCATCCCTTCTTTTTATATTCTGAGGGGCATGTGATGCTAGCTTTGCCTAAAATATAGATATGTAGAACGGCCTATCCTATTTTGCTCATTAATAGCATCTAAACTTTATGTTTTTAGCCGACAAGAGGTACATATTTTTTATGTAGATCAAACATATCGCGGTTTGAGGCTCAAGCAGTATCAATTAAAATAAGTAGTAATAATAATAATAATAAATTAAAATAATATATATATATTAAAAATAATAATAAGTTTTATTCTTGACTCTTTTTTTTTTTTTCTTATACAGATGTATCTTAAGTCTATGTATACCCAGTAGAACTGAAATATATTACTAGGAATGCATCACTAGGACTTTTCATTTTTCTCTTCCTCTCTCTCTCTATTTGGCGTTTTCTTATAGGTGATGTCTTAAGACTACGGGGCTACATATGTTTATATGAAAAAGAAATCAATCATGTCCTATAAAATTAGAATTTTTATCTGACTATAAACTAATTCTTAGAAAAAAATTAAAACTAATTCTTATTAATAAAGATAAAATTTATTGAAATAAAAAACTAGCTCTTAAATTTTAAGAAGTTCGTAACGTCTCTTATTTTTGACAATTATCTGATAAAAATTCGCTTATTTACGAATTCAAACGTGAGTTGAATTCCCCACCCCAGCTCCGTCGCATCAATTTCAAGAGATCTTTAAAATACTTTGCTCAATAACAATGTCCAAACTTTGTCATTATTTGGTTTGCTGTTTCAGCTAAAAGAACCATTTAAGAAGGGAAAAGTCACAAGGGTAGACGGGTAAAAATAACAAATTTATTAGGCAAACACATAACTTTTCCCTTATTTCTTGCACTAGGTGTCGGCGGGATCTTTGTTGACTCCTGGCTCCTATTTGGATGCCTATGTCGCGCTTTAGCACCATCCTTTCGAGGTGGGGACGTCTTCCTTGTTTTGGACCGCCTTTTTTTAAGCTCTAACGCTCCCTTCTCTCGGAAGAAACGTATCCTCCTTGCGTGCATTCCTCGCACCCACGCCGACGCTACGGAGCCTAACAACGCCATCTGCGCGAAACTCGGCAACCTTATCTGCGTAAATGCCGTAATTTACCGTATCAGTGTAACAGCAGCTTAGCTCAACTCAAAATTCAATTTACGTTAACCCGTTCAACTTGGGACAATACCGTAAGTCTGTTTACTAACTTTCTTAGATCTGAACAAAATTTTATTTTTTTTTTCAATTTATTCCGTTATAAAAATGGAGATAAATTTATCTAATTGCTATTTATTTGATTTTTTTTGTTTCTTTCTTTTAAAATGTGTCTAAAATTTTGGGACTATTTTAGGTAAAAATATTTAATTATATTTTTAGTTTTTTAACTGCCAGGGAGCCATTGGAGTCCCTTTACGAGACGTTTCCAATCTCTTCAACCTTTTCCTTCCCCTCTCTCTCTCTCTCTCTCTCTCTCTCTCTCTCTCTTTCTCTCTCTATTATTCCCCAACGACAAGGCTTGGATATTATAAAACCCCAGGCGTGGCGTTTCTTCTTCCTCGTTCTTTTCTCTTCTGCGAGCCCTAGAGAGAGCGAGAGAGAGAGGGCACTCCTTTCTGTTCTCCATTCCTTGATCCGATCCTTGGAGATCGCCTCTCTCCGGTGCTGGTCTCCGATCGTCATAAAATCCCGGTTTATCGCGCTTCAAGATGGTGTCAGCGAATCGGGAAATGGCGGTGTACTGCTTCGACACACTCGTTGCCCACTACAACAGTGAGCAGGCGCCTCCCCCGGATTTCGAAGAAGGCCAGCAGTAAGGATCGCCCTCCTAAGATTTGTCTTTTTGGTTCCGATCGTTGTTTCTCTTGTTGTGATGGAATTTTATCGGGTTTTACCCATCCCCTCTAGTGGAAAAAGGAATTTTGGAGGGGTTTTTGTTTGCTTTCTTAAATTTCGGAATTTCTGATGTTCTGGTGGTTTGATGGTATGATGGTCTTCAATCGAGCTATACAACGTTAGGGGAAAAAAAAAAAAGGCTTTTGATGGTTTAAAGCAGCAGTAGAGGATTGATGATAGCTGGGTTATGCTCTGATTACTTATGCATTAGAGGATTGCTTTCTTTGGCAAATTCTATTGGTTTGAGGTTCTCTTGTATGAATATGGGGAGTAAAATTTTGTTTTTGTTTCCGTTGAATGAAGGAGTGATATTTGTTCTCTGTTTTCCTTGAAAAGTTTTACTTTAGAATTATAAATTTTAGGTAAATTCAATGACCATAGCCAGATATTGATCTGTCTCCTTTTGTTTTTAAAATTCGATGTTGCCACATGGTTCTTATTCCCTTATGTAGTTTTTTTTTTTTTTTTTTTTGATGTTTCTATACTTTTACCTATGTTTATGAAAAAAATCTTGTTGGGTTATTTGTTGCGGTTGGAGGTTTACGTCCACATATAAGAGGGCCGTTCTCTGTATATTTACATGTAATATAGATGGCTTTAATTTCTGTTTTGTTTGTGCCAATTGGATTGTGGCAGTTTGCTTAGAAATACTGAGATGTGTCTTTCATGGTCATTGCCATGTTGATTGAATCTGAATGCCTTCAAATTTGTGATGTAGGAACAAGGGATGTGTCTGTTTACTACTGACCATTGTAATGGATAACCGTCTACTTAAAAAAAAAAAAATCCCTGATCCATCACGGTCATGCATTTGTTTCATTACTGCTTTTGTTTTTGAACGCTCCAAAGTCTAGTTTGATTCAGAAGATTGTGGAAACAAGATAGAGCAGTATTCGTGATGGAATACCATGTGAGATGGTTTTGCAAAATAGGCCAGGAGGCCCAACTAAGGAGGGGGCCTCAAGTATTAGTTGAAGGTTTGGAAGAGGACTTTGTTTTATATAAGATGCCTTTTCCATATGAAAGAACATAGTTTCTACCTCCCCATCTGGTAAAGAGGGGAGACTAAGGAACAAAGTATTAAAATTTAAATGATATGAAGACACCATTTTGTGATGTCAGAGAACTTGATTGTGGATAAAATTAATGTGGCAAAATACATGAATATAGGGATACTAAACTGGTAAAAATGTTTGAACTCGAAACTAGTTAGATCTGTGAAGATCTCTGTGAGCTCAAAACTATTGCTGTTAAGGATTTGTTTTTTTATTTTTTGGGTTTGGTTTCTTCAGTCTAGTTCTGCCTTTCGATTAGAAATTCATATCTTATGATTGCTTATGTCCTCTTCTTGTTTTCCAATTCTTCTTTTATTGGATTTACAATAATTTCAATCTTGATGATTTTTTTCCTTTCTAGTTCTAATATCAGATATGGACACAAAATTGGCATATGCCTCAAATTTGGCCTGATCATGACTACTTTAACAAATGGTAAATTAATGACTGTTGTAATTGTGGTAATTGTTTTTTTCTGCTTTGGAAGTGTCCTCAGCCACGGTTAGTCAAGGAATATCATGAATTTCATTCATTCAATAATGAAATGATGGTTATTTCTCTGAAATTGCAGTTACCCTAGGTGATAGTCATCAACGTTTTATTTATATGTTGTTTTCCATGGTTACAGTGCTAGTGTATTGTTCTGCACTCACATTGGTGTTTTTCTGCACTAACATTGGTGTTTTTCTGATTCCAGCCCATTGTTCGTTACTTGGAAGAAAGCTGTCAATGGTGGGGAGCCGCGTCTGCGTGGATGCATTGGAACTTTAGAAGCCCGTTGCTTGATCAGTGGTTTCAAGGATTATGCATTAACTAGGTTTTTTTTTAACACTCATACCATTTGGAAATTAATGACTGTTTGAATGGTTATGCTGGAAGGATTATAACCCTGTTGCATCTCTGATTGTAAGTCTTAGCACTTAACAAAATGCCTGCCAATTTCCTTGCAAAAAGCCTGTCAATTGATGATTCCTATCCAGCATCATTAACACAATCATCTTGTGATAGACAATCTACAAATGCGATATATTTCTTGATGTGCATTGTCATAACTATTTTCACTATTGTACTGTTGGTACTTTGACATGCATTATGTTTCATATTTTTCTCTTTGGCTCAAGTTTTGGTCGTTCTTTCTGGAAAGCTGTATTATATGCGACTTATTCAGGCTACTTGTGTTATGTGTATGTGTGGTTTTATGTCTATATGTACATCTATACACCAGTGGCGAGACTGTAGGCACTACTGGTAAGATAGAAGTTTCTTATGGAATGTAGATTTGATATAATGCAAGAACCTGGACTGCTTAGTTGTAAATTTGAATATTTTTTATTTGCAGGTTATATGCACATGAAATCATGACTATTGTATATGCATCTAAGCTTATACTGCATCGGTACATGTCATTTTAATGCAGTGATGATTATATGACTAATTATGCATGAATTGATTGATGAAAAGCTTGCTTTACACTTTTTTTTTGGGTCTATAATATGTGCCATATCAAATGAAGTGTTTGTATTATTCATTATCAAAAATGATATCCTCATAAATTTTAATCTTTCCTTTACTGTGTCATTTTCTACAATATTTTCAAATTGATGAGAAACCATATCAACTGTTTGATGAGCAAAAGAAGAAATTGACTATTCTCTAAAATTTTGTGAGTTTCCTATGGATGAATAATGTAAAAATTGCATTTTCAAGTTAAAAATTTATCCATGGGAGAAGAGTTGTGATTTCATCAAACCATACTATTAGATATGTCATAATTTTGATGAATTCATTCCAGCCCACTGGAAGTTTTCAACTTTGGTGGACAAAATGATATTGTTTTAGATATCACATTACCTAGTTATGCCACAGTGGATTTAGTAATTCTTATCCTTCTTTTTCCCTCAATAACATATAAGTTCTTGTACTTATTGATAAAGCTCTGTTTTAAAGGCCTTATGATCCTGTCCTTGAAGATCGTGATGAAAATTTGTTTGTTGAAATAAGTCTCAAATCCCAATCATTAAGGAGGAGGAGATACAAATTATGAGGTTCTAGGTAAAGGATGGTGGAGCAAAGATTAGTGGCCTTCATTCCAAACGCTACGATCGTTTGTTAAATAATACCCTCCATGTTAGTTAAGATGTCCGTTGTACTTTTAAATTTACAACCTATAAACCAAATTATTCGGTTCTAGGTAAAGGATGGTGTATAGGTATGCACATTGGGTGGGTTGTGCTAGCACATAGGTAGTCTCAGGCACTTGCCAGATTACTGGATATCTGGCCCATTCTTAGCCTGGCCAATACTGAACCCAACATGCATGGGCCTAACCACAGCCAAATTAGTAACGAGTCAAAATTCGAAAAAAATAACACTCTCATTACCTTCCTACAGTCATGTTTAAAATTCCAAATCTGTTTCAGTGATTTATATACAATCCTTCATTAGAAGAATAATTCTGTAAATGATTAGTATCTTTATCTTTATGACTGATAATTTTTGTATCATAATTTTACTGTATTTGTGTAATATATATGTCAAAGATATATGCACATGATATATAAATGGTAGGCTGGGCTGGCTTAGGTTATCGGGCTCATAAATCACTGGCCCAAGCTTGGCCTGATTTTAAATTGGGCCAAAAGTTTGTGACTTGAGCTTAGCCCAGCCCATGGAATCAGTGACCCAATCTTTTTATAATGCAGGCTGGGCCGAGCATGCTATGGGTTGGCCTGGTCCAATGTATATCCATAATGGTGTGGCAAAGACCAAAACAAGTGATAGCATGTATGATTCTTTTGGAAATTTCCAATCAAAATTGATGCCCTTGATTATTTTTGGTTTGGAAGTTTCCAATCAAAATCTATACCCTTGATTATTTTTGTTGTGTTGGATTTACTATAATAAGCTGATCACAAATAGTTGGGAAAAAGCTGTCGATTATGATTATGATGTTTGAGATACTATAATAAGGGATGGATGCTAATTTGCCTGGCATATTGGAAGAAAATATTGATGTGTAAAGGTGTCCCATGATATTTTTAGGATACAGTTGTTAGACTGATAATGTTTGAGCTTCATTTTGAGCAGTAAAGTGAGTGCGTGCATGTTAGCTGAATGTAGATGAGTATGAAAGTGATTGCATGATTATGTGCCAAGTTAAGGGAAATTTAGAAATTGATATTGCTACTGGAAGTTCTGGGCAAGCTAGCACAAGATAATGATGAAAAATTAATTGAGATTGTACTGTCAAGTTATTCTAGCATTAAGGTTCTTGTAAGGAGAGGGGCTTGAAATTGAGTTGAAGGTTCAAAAAAGAATTTAGGGGGAGACAACGAAACGTAGATGGGATTTGTGAGAAAGGAGCATGATGCTCCCTGCCAAGTAGACTTCTAGGTTCATGAGTTCTTATTTTCTTATTTTCCAAACGTTATCGTGGCCAAGAATGCAGTAGAAATTTCCAAGTGGTTGTGATTCAACTCATTTTTGTGCTCTACAGCTGACTTGACTTTGATGCATCAACACTTGGATGATGATGATGATGATGGTTTGGATGACATAATTGAATGGTGTCCTGTTATTGCTCATTCCATTTTGTTTGAGCAAGCTTTTCACCTCCAGTATGACTGAGCCACTGGTAGTGGCTTTTGCTGCTTCATGATGAGTTGTGATGGCAACAGGTTAGGGTAAGTTGCGAAGTTCTAATTTTGACAATTTTGGGTTTGTAACGCCCACTTTTCATTGCACAAGGAAAATCTTTACGTTAATATATTAAATGGAAGATTCTGGATTTTCCAAGCATGTGGATGGCTTTATTTGAGTTACTCCTTTTGATATCAACTTATAAATTCTCTACATGTGCATAATCTTGCATGATTGTAGCATATTTTTATTTTCCTTCCCTCTCTAAATCATGAACTTACTTTCCATCAATGATCTCTTAAAATTTTTTCCTGTTAATTGATGTTCTGTATCTCTGAGGTGGTCACAGGGAATAAGATATATATATACACACGCACATATACATATAATATGTTCCGTAATTCTTTCAGCTAATGGGTTTTCTATCTTCTTGCAGTGCTCTGAGGGATAGACGCTTTCCCCCTATACAAGCTAAAGAATTGCCATATTTGGAGTGCACAGTATCTATACTGACTGATTACGAATCTGCTCTTCATTACCTTGATTGGGAGGTTTGCTACTTCTCTGGTGTTTGATACAATCATTTTTATAAATTTTGCACAAGCACTGTATTATGAATGACATGATAGCCAGGGGCATGGGTGGCAGGTATAAGCTGTTTTATATGGAACAGAAATCTTAAAACTTTATCTTTCAATGAGACATCAAAATCATTTTGAAAGGTTATTTATGGTAACCCAATATTTATCTTCTGTTTTTCTAAGCAATGTCACCTGCTAGTTTCCAGCTAGATCTAATGCCCTGGGCTGCTAATTGTTCTGCTGTATTCTGAGGCACTGAAATACCCTCAAAATTTTACTGGGAATGCTGCTGAATGGAATTATAGAAGATGGGGAGGAAAAGACAAAAATGATGATGTGGTTGAAACATAGTTAGATATGAGATAGAAAAGGATCTGTTTTTTAGAGGATTTGACTGTTGATTAAAATGACATCATTGTAGGATTCATAAAACTAAGTGCAAGTTAAGATAACAGGGCTTATTGTTTATAATTGTTGCAAGAGGCAATGTCGGTAGTTATCTGAGTTCTGTTCATTTTAGAGGTTGCATTGCAGAATGCTGTATTACTTGTTTTCTTAAACAAATTATAACGATTTTTTCTTCTCTTTTTCTTCCTTCTCCATTCACCCAAGTGTTCCAATGTTCACTCTTGCAATCGAAAGCAGTTGGAGTATTTCTAATGCTTACAACTTGGTACTTTCTATTTTGCAGATTGGAAAGCATGGTTTAATTATTGAATTTACTGACCCTGATTACAATGCAAGGCGTAGTGCAACATACTTGCCTGAGGTTGCTGCCCATGAAGGTACATTGTTCATTATTTGCTCCCATGGTTTTAATTTTCTTTGCATTTTAATTTTCTTTGCATCTCTAGTAAATGATGAACTATTGCAACAGTGCTTCTCTCTAAATATTGAGAGTAGCTGAAAATCAGTTCAAATTTGCACAACCCGTACATTGTTCATTATTTGCTCCCACAGTTTTAATTTTCTTTGCATTTTAATTTTCTTTGCATCTCTAGTAAATGATGAACTATTGCAACAGTGCTTCTCTCTAAATATTGAGAGTAGCTGAAAATCAATTCAAATTTGCACAACCCGTACATCAGTTTCCTGTTCCATTGTTCAAGTATTGGTCCATCATGAATTGTGGTCGAGTACCAGAATAAATGTTGACCCAGGTGAATCTCTGGAACCACGGAATTGAAAGATTACAGGAAAAATGCCTTTCCAAGTAGGGGGATACAGGATATTAACCCATTATTTGCCCTTGCTTTAAGTTGCACGTGATTTTCCATTTTTTGAACATAATTTTCACAAAGAGGGCTTAATAAGATAACAAAAAGGCATGGTAGTTTTCATTTGATTGTAAAATATGTTTTATGTCAGTGTTATGGAGCCTTTTTCTTCTCTCCTTCTGAAACAGGTTGGACGAAAACAGAAACCATTGACTCACTGATGAGGAAGGCTGGCTATAATGGTGTCATCACTGAGTCACTTCGCAAGCGAGTCCATGTCACCCGTTATCAGAGCACCCTTTACACCATGCACTACAGTGACTATGCCTCCCATGTCAAGATGACCAGAGGAATTGCCCCCGCAATTAATGGGGCTAGACTTAACCATTGATTGATTCAGACTTTATTTAAAAGCAGTTGGGTGAGAATTTGCTTTGAATTCCATCCCTGCTCCTTCATCTGCTCTCATTTATTTGTCAAAACTCATTCAAGTAAAAAGTAAAGGAAATCCAACAGGTTAGCCAACAAATATGACATTGTTGAATGGCTAAGCTCTATCATGCAAATGTAACTGTCAATGAAGAGATTGTCTGTGGATTTAATTTATATGATATGCATTCCTTCATATGTTGTCTTGGTCAAATTTTACCTCATCCTTTCCTTGGAAAGGGTGAATAATAAAATTCAAAACTTGGCAAATGCATGATGGACAGGTTGGAGCTCCAGTTGGCTGCAGCCGGGGCTCAGGTCGGAGCAGGCAGATGCTTCTGAGCCACTGACACCTGTTTCAAGTAGTGAACTTAAGTTAATACAGCATCTAATGGTGGAAAAGGCTCAGACCATTTATTTATTCAATATTCCAATTTGATTTAGGGTTTTTGGCATATCCCTTGACTTCAGACCCCCAATATAGCATTGAAGCCGTGCATATTGATGACTTGGGCAACAATATGAGTACTTAAAGAAATTTGTGGATTAAGTTGTCCTCTCTTTATTGGTAGAATGGAGTGAAAGGATATGTATTTTTAAGCCTTCTGCACCGTGTAACAAGATGGCAAAGATGAAAAACAAAAAAGGAAAATGACAGAAAGGGACCTTAATTTGGATCTAATTGGCAAGATTTGACCATCATAACAGGTGTATCTTAAGACAAAATTTTGACTTGCTCTTCTTATTCTTCTTTTTGGTTGTGAATAACTGGAATTTATTACGGGAGTTGTATGTTTTTTTTTTTTTTTTTTTTTTTTTTTTTTTTTATTTTTTTATTTTGCGTGTGTAGCATGCAGCCTGACCTGGTACCAAAATCTGAAAGGAGCTCCTTTCAGCACCCAGGAAACTCCAGTTTGCTCCGCATTGTTGATGATTGATAACAAGATGTTGATGTTATCATAATATCGAGCAACAGTGCTTTCTTGCAAGCTAAATCATCTTAGGGCACACGAACTCTTTATTCTTGGTAAATTGAAGGCTTATATTGTTGCTTCTTTATTATATTCTGCACAATACGTCCTCTGATCCATGCATACTGCACGACTAAAATTATAATCATTATAATGTTACAATAAAAAAAAAGTAGTCAAGAATCTAGGAAAACTTAGAACCCAAAACCTTGAAATAGGCAGCGTTGTTAATTTGGTAAAATTTAATTATAACGTTAAGGGCAAATACTTCTTTATGAGCTCCTTTCGCTTCAGGCGCTCGCTCTCTCATTCTATACCAATCCAATGGAAAACCCCTAAGATTCTTCGCTCAATGAGGTGATTTGAACTTTCTGATTCGTTGATAAGAAATTTTACGAAGCTTCAGTACTTAGTAGTTCTGATAAAAAATCATTCGATTTGAAGTATTTGCTGGAGAATTCTACTCATGCCAATCGTTGGTTGGTTTTCCCCGACCATAAAACGTGTTGCAATCTATCTTTGTGAGGGGGGGGAGCTGAGCTTACGAGCAGTAATGAAATCCCGCAATTCCAAGGGGGATCGTAAGGGAGATCGGTCCGGTAAGTCCAAAGCCATAGAAAAGATGTTCTTCCAAACAAAACTGTGCCACAGGTTCCAGGTCAAGTCTTGCACGTGAAAAAATGCCATTTCGCCCACGGGATCGAGGAGCTCTGGAAGCCGCCTCCCAACGGAGAGGATATGGTGGCAGCTGAGAACGATTGCTTGGAGCCTAGGAAGACCAAATACCCACTTTGTGTCCTTGAAGTATTGGTGAGGAAGCAGCGAGTTGCTAGCACTGTAAGAAGTTCTACACTGATGAGGGGTGCCCGTATGGTGATTGATTGCATTTTTCTTCATGATGAGCAGCCCGGTATATGTAACAAATGGGAGATGGTGGGGGTATTGCCCATTCGTAGCAAGCTTTGTTTTGCACCTGGCACAGAAGGCATGATTCGACAGTCATATTCTTCTAGTTTTCCATGTTTCATGCTATAATTATCCCTTGCCATGGCATGTTTTATATGTGGCATGGACTTGCAAAAATCACAGCACGATAATGGCAAGAAAAAACAAAGGAGCTATGACAATGCTATTTAGTGATTATATAAAACACGATCTGGTGCCGGGCCCTGAGGTACTGGTTTGCATGGCCATGTGCTATTGTTGATCAATACTTTCAAGGGCCTGGAAATTATAGAGTGTGCAGTAACTACCCATGCTTTTGAGAGCATTCATGTTAAATACCTTCCTTTGGTGATCCAGCTTTCTAGTTTGCACGCTACCCATGCTTATTTTTGTCATCATGCTTATGGACTAATTTCGTTCTCTAGGTTACATGTCCATATTATGCGAGCAGTATTCCGTGTCTTGATTTTGGCTCCAAAAGAATACATGGAATGATGCTAGGCATATTATCATGAATTCACTCCCTAATAAAGACTAACATGTTAATGAAATGTAAATTAGGTGTTGTTTGGTATTTCTCAGCTTTATTTTCAACTCACCAATTCGTGTTGCTGAATGATATGAAAGGTCTGTGGGTTGTTTAGCTATCCGTAATGGGATGGAGTAAGAATATGAGTTGCTAATGAGTTGCCATATACCTCTCACATCTAGCCTTCAGTAGTTTGCCGCATTACGTACGCCTTCTTGTTTTCCATGTTCTTACTGCTGATGATATGTAAATGTTCCACATGTTTGGTATTTTATAGCTGTTCCATTTTCTTCTCCTTATTTTCATCAGTAATCAAATTTTTTTTCAGTTAACTATTTTTACTTTAATTGGACTAGAATAAAGACACTTTTACGTACTAATTCTATAATTTTGGGAGCATTCTAGCATTGTTACCTTGATTTTCACTAAAACTAGCAGCTAAATTTTTTCAAAGCGTGCTGGGTCCTTTTTCTTTTTAATAAGAAATGTCATGCAACTCATATACACGGTTAGCTATAAACAGAGTTTCTGACAGTAACTCTATCCAATTACTTTCCTACTTTGATTTTGAGTTACCATCCAACTCTGCGAGGTGTGAATTGAATCACCTCAACTCGTCCAGATATCCAGCAGGTTCTTTTGCTGCGGGGAAGGGGAAAGAAAATGGTGTGTCAAACAATGCAATCTCCACAAAGTTGAAAATTTTCCTTTAAAATTATATCTCCCAATTGTCTCTTCACGAGCAATTGAACCCAAACTTTCTAGTTCCCAAGGAATCCATGTTATATATCACATGAACAAAATTTTTACAATCTTTTAATAAATTGGATGGATGAGGAGGACATTATTTTAACCATCCGTTTTCTTTTTTGCAATAACTTATCATGATTAGTAGATATCAAACAAGTAACTAGCATGGTGGTGAAACTGACCAACATACCATAAAACACTCATTTAGTTTAGTTTCTGAGATTTGGTTTTCCATCTCCCTTTTTTAACCACTTTAAAGGTCATTTTGTTCGTTAACTTTTGTGTAGATAAAAAGTTTAACCGGTATACCATAAAGCTTCAAGTCTGGGTGACCATTGATCATCCGCTGGTGCCGCACCGCGCTTTTGGGCCGGAGCCAATTGGGTCTATCCCGCAATCGCGTCACGCATTTATCAAGGGCAGGGGCGCCGTCGCGGGTTTGGAGGATGAACCCCGCGCCGCGGCGTGTCGAGGGGGGAGAGAGAGAGAGAGAGAGGGTTTTCGGGGATGGAGAAGACGGAAGAGGGGGGAGCAGCTAACAAGGAGGGGGCTGCTGCAGAGAAGGTGTGCAGGCGGTGCAAGGTGACGTTCGATACCTTCACCAACACGCGATCCTCTTGCAGGTTCCATCCTTCCTTCTTCGTCTGCCGGAGGCACGACGACCAAAAGAGGTGAAGCAAACCCTACTTCATCTCTGAATTGAGGATGCCTCTAGTTGTTTCTTCTTTCTTATTCCTCGATATCTTCGGGATTTGTATCCTCGAATTGGAGTCTTGTGATTTTCAAGTTGTTGACTACGTTACCTTTTAGAACATGAGACAAATTTTCTTTTCTTTTATTTAAAAAAAATGTTGGATTTTAGGCGGATGCGTTGCCTTCGTTCTTGCGACCATGATATTTAAGCAAATTCTTTCTTTTGATTACTAATTTTAAAGTGCCCTTGAAACCCTAAATCCCACATCTATTTTCTAAGACGATTGATCAGAATTCGTTGAGCACAAATTTTACATCGTTTCCTTTATTCTTACATGTAATGGCGGAATCGCAATTGGGATCGTTTTGTATGCTTTGAGATTGATGTTGCTGCCGTCTTATGATTTGATTGTAGTTGTGTTTAGTAGTTCTTGTTTTAAATCTTTTAAAGGCCTTATTACTATATTGCCAGAGAGATATTATTCTGGTTTTCTGGTTATCTATGATATAGCTGGCACCAATGACTGGTGTTCCTGACTACATGGTATTTTAAGTGTAACTGGAGAAGAATCAAACTAAAAGAAGGATCGAGCAGCTTAAGAACCTCTAGAAGATATTTCTTTTGTGACGTTAAAAAAAAAAACAAATCACATGAATTGAAAAAAAAAAAAGAGTTTGACTTGGCTACATAGCCAAGTATAGATCAGGTCATCTTCTCAACCCTTGAATTCATACAGTTCATAAATCTCAAAAATAAAAAAAATAAAAAAGATAGGATGGCTTAGGGATCCGTGTGGATTTAACAGTGAGGAAGATGATCAGATTTTGGAGTTGGCTACATTCTAATGTAGTTAAATTTATTTTTTAAAAAAATTAAATATGTCTAATAATCCTATGGTAATCAACTATTATAGGATGCATCAAAGAACCTTGCAAGAATAAAGTTTACTTGTTGCCACGTCAAGTGTGACTGATAATATACAAGTGAAACCAAATACAAGAGATTTCCTTTTAGAGGTTCCATATAAAATATGTGCAACTGTCACTTTGAGCTTCTGAGACTCAAAAAAGGAGAAAAGTGAAAAAGTAAAGAAAGAAAAGAAGAAAAAAAAGATGTTTCATCAATTTTAGTCTTTTAAATAATTCTTATCTCATATATGTTCTAGATCAAGCCCCATAATGGAGGACAACCTTAAAGTCAGACTTCCATCTCTTTTGAACATGGAGCCTTATTTAGAATAATCAGGTTCACTTGAAATGGGTAAGACTATTACTCCTAAACCACGGGATTGTTAAGTTGTCTGAGAGGCTTCTTAGAATAAACAATCATAATGATTTTCTGTAGAAGAAATGGTTTTCTGGAAAAGAGGGGGACACCTGTTTTTCACAACACTGATTTTTAGGTAATATAACCTGCCTTTTTTTTTTTAATCAATTTTATGAAAAGTAACTGAATAGGCATTTGTTAACTCAATCATTTTTATATTTTGTATAACACTTTTTGTAAAACTGGACAACTAAACAACCTCCTACAAACCCTTTCCTTGACTGATGCATTGACTGTTGATATATCATCTTGATTTATTGAACTATATGTTGCTTCATTATTCTTCATGCTGCGCGAACAAGTGAAGTTGTTTTCCTTTCTTAATTCAACTTTGAAACCCTACCATCCGGGCTTGCCTCACACTTATCTCTTATGATATCTCCCAGGCTGAAGGTTGTTTTGATTTAAATTGATTGAACTCACTTGCCTACTTGACAGTATTATTTATCTATAATTTTTTGCTCATGGCCTAGTATCACTAGAATACTAAAAAAATTCCTGCTTTAATTGCGCATAAAAGTAAAATACCTAGAATAACTTCTATGCCAAGAAAAACCCATGTGCTACTAAGATTTTTAGTTCTTTAGATCATGCATATTTACATATTTTGGGAGGAAGATTATCTAGTCTACCATGAAAATGGGGAAAATATTTTCAAATTTTGAGCCATACAGTTAACATAGACTATAGTAACTAAATCAGACATATGGTATAATATAAATACCTTCAATCCTTTTGTTGGGTCACTTTAATAAATTATATAGAAATACATTACTCCTTTCTGATGAAGACCTTTCTATCTGTCCAACCTCTTTCTCCTCTCTTCCCCTTTCTAGTTTCCACCTCCATCTCTCCCTCTTCACCAATCCCTACCACTTGTTGACTGCCACTTTCCTTTGCCCCCCATCTCCTCCCTCCTCTTCCTTTAATCACCACTGCACTATAGAGCCACCTTCCATGATTGGCCTCCCATGCTCCCTTACCTGGGCTTGGGGCTAGAGGAGTTCTTTTGCTGAGGAGAGCAAAGTGAGGGAGTGTAGAACAACTGCCTAGAGAGTGATGGAATGGGTGGTATGGAAGGTTTGGAGGGTGTTGGTGGTTTCTAGGAATGCCATCAGTTGGCTGAGGTAGATGTCGGTGGAGGGAACTAAGATGCCATATTTGATATGAAGACACTCATGCCATTGGTAGAAGGGTTGGTGGGAAGTGTGGAGGGTATTTTGGCTAGGATAGGTGCCTGGTCATAGCCAAAGAAGAGACATGACATAGCTTGACATGATGAAGATAGAATTTCAGATTTGAAGATTTGCCCCTATATATATATATATATATATATATATAGAGAGAGAGAGAGAGAGAGAGAGAGAGAGAGAGAGAGAGAGTCCAGCCAACTATTTAGGCTCTTATCTTTCTTTCTTTTGCCTTTTTTTGAAGACTTTGTTTCTGCTTGCTTGATCAAAATCTGAGCTCATGCTTGGGTCACAACAAACCAAACTGGCAAGCAGTGTAAGCTGGCTGGACTCATTGGTCGCCAGCTCCTTAGCGGTTGAGTCAAGCTTGCCTAGTCATGTCTTTGCATGATTGCTGGTTGCTTTATCTACTGTCTATGCAGAAACTCGTCTCTGGTCACATTTTTAACACTTCCACAACTTCAGAATTTTCTTTAATTTGTAGGTTTCATATTTGTAGGGTATCTTACCCTCTTTAGGCTTCCTCTTTATAGTCCTCTTTGTATATTGAAGTAACATTTGTGATATCATGAGATGATGTAAGTGCATTGGTTCTATGGGTTCGCATAACTAGCAATTTCCAATCGTTGAAGGGTATCTTCTCCTACAGAAAATATGATGCTTAACTTGAATAAAATTTGCAGATATAGCAAACCCGTTTTTCATTTCCCTCAGCTGCATTATATTCTTCTAAGTCAGCATGTGATGCATCATCTTTATTAATAATTAACTTTCTGAATCCTTGGAAATTTAGAAATCTATTTAAGCATGCATGACGGTGGCAAAGGAAGTCTAAATGAATAGTGATCTTGGATAACCAACTTGAGAAAAAGACTTGCATCAATTTAGATTGTAAAAGTCTAACCATGTTTTAGTCCAACCAAACTATCATGAAATTAGGCAGTCATATGTTAATTATATGAATAATTAGAGGAGCTCCACCTATTCATATTAGAAATCTGTGTTCTACTTTTGCCTTGATTAAAATTTTGCTGCTGTCATCTGGGGACAAAAAATATTTTTATTTGTTTTCTCTCTTATGGTAGAAGATTCTTCTGTAAATCAAAAATTATGTTGCTTAACTTGAAAGATAAGAGTCTCCTGCAGCAAACATGTCGCTTAACTTGAATAAAATTTGCTGATTTAGCAAACTTGTTTTTCATTTCTTTCAGCCTTGGTATGTTCTTCTGGGTCAGCATGTGATGCTGCATATTTATTAATTGTTAAGTTTTCATATCTTAGGAAATATAGAGATCTAGATGATGGTGGTAAGGGAAGTCAAAATGAATAGTAATCTTGGACAACCAATTTTAGTTAAGGAGTTGCACCAATTCAGATTGTAAGAAGTTTAACTATGTTTTAGTTCAACCAAACTATCAGAAAATTGGTTAAGCTATATGTTATATGGATAATCAGAGGAGTCCCTCCTATTTTATATTAGAAAACCATGTCCCACCTTTTCCTTGATTAAAAGTTTGTTCTAACCATCTGGGGAAAAACATATTTTTATTCATTATTTCTTAATTATGATAAAAGATTCGCCTGTAGCTTCAAAACATACCATGTTGAATGACATCATTGTTATGTGGATTTCAAAAGTAAAGACGCTATAGACATTATATGGCAACAAAAATACTTCACCCTTTTTTTTTCCTTGAATTGCTTGCCTTTTGTCACTGACTCAGCTAAAATTTCCGCGACCAAAAGGTAGTGTAACTGAGGAGATCTTTGGAAGGACAAGGAAGCTGTATGACTGGGGATGTCAAGCAATCTTGAAGGTTATCTAGCTAACTGGAGATGTCAAGAAAGATGCAACTAGGGGTGTTATAAGATTATTTTATATGTTAAATGTTACAGAGCAAGCAGAGTGGGAAAAGTTCTCCACCCACTGGCACCATATGTTTGAAGATATTATAGACTTTATTATGAAATGAAACTATTACAGATACTTACGCTTCATTCCTTGTCTCCAAGTTTAAATAGGAGAGCAAGTATAAAGTGAAATTTCTTTAACTTTGATTTTTCACTGCTTAATGTGACAAGAGAGTCTCATTAATTTATCTAAGTAAAAAGTACTATGGCAAATGTATTTCCTTTCGATGCTCACCTCCTTGTAGATATTGAAACAAGCATTGGGAGATTTTGGTCCTGTTTATTTTTGCAATATTAACAACTTTTCCTCTACAGCATGTTATGTAACAACTCTATTTCTTGTTGTAAGGAACTCTGCATTGGTGTAACTAGCATGCTTAATTCTCAGTGGCTTGGTTTTCATACATAGTATTTTATTCCTAGTAATATTTGTATTTTGGCTGAGCGTGAAGCTATGTTTTCTGTACCATATGTAGCTATCTCCATTATTATGTGGCATCTTGACCTTTTGCTTTGGTGATTGACCAAGTTGCAATATCTTTCTCAAATTAATGTATTATTGAGTATTAATGCATTGCTTCACATTTTATAGAAAAAGTCAAGCTGTCATCATCTGTGATTTTTCATGGCAATAATCAAATTAAAAGGAAAGAAAAACAATTTTCAATAAATAGCTTGATTTTTGTTCCTCTTTTTTCCATGCGTTTTGTTCCAGGTATTATGAGCTTGGTCCTGATGATCCACCCTATGCTGCCAAATTTTATGACTGCTGTGGAGCGGAGGACCCAGATGCATTGGGCTGCACTGCTGATTTTCATATTTCCTATGATGATGATTGATCTCTCTCTTAACTTATCCATACAAAATTGTCCTCCCTGTCATCCTCGCCCATGATGTGGGTGTCATAGTTTTACAAACATTATGTCGTGGCCGTGCCCTGAATTATCGACCAACCTTTCATGTCTCAAATCCTGATGTTCTTCCATGCTACTTGATGCAAAAGAACCTTCGATTCTTGTAAATGATATGATGATTGTACCGAGCTGTTATTGAACAAGGCGGTAACAAGTGTTTTCATCTTGGTCATGAAACATGCAAGTGAATATTTTCTCCAGAGGGGCAAATTACTACCATTCTAATTCAGCAAGGCATCAAAAGATGGTAACATGCCAAAAGTTTCATAAATACAATCATTTTAATTATTGCCTTGTGGCTTTATAAATATACAATAGCAGAATGCTTTAAGAAGCAGTATACGAATTTAAGGATATGAAACGTTGCTTCATTCTTCTAATTTCCGCGTAGGAGGAGCTAGCCTTGACAGAGGTTACCCAATTCTTATCATTCTCCGTTTTTGGCGACGTTGCAGTGCCCATCTTTTCCCTTTGAGTGCTGACAGGGGGCAGAAGTTTCACGTCCATCAAATGGACGCAACCGGAGGATAAGCAGTGTAAGATAAAATTCAAGGAACGGAACTTTGATGATCCAAGTTTGCTCCTGAAATCTCCTGAAAACGCTGAAGTTATCACTCAAACAACCTCGAAGGCAAATCTTGATCCACTATTTCTTGTCACCTATATGGGCTTTCGTTCCAGAAGCCCACAGGCCTGCTTTGCATCAATAAATGCATACAGTGGGAGGGAATTAGGGTCAAGCAATGGGATGTCGGTAGGCCTTCTAACGCTCGCTGAAGAAGGCAGCCGGCATCTTCCTTAATTTCCCGTCCCCTAATTGAAAAAGAAATATAAAATAAGATGCTCTCAATTTAGATAACTAAAATGCTCCCTACTTATTTTAATAACGAGAATACACCTACTTATTGGAAAAAGAAATATAATAAGAGCCTCTCAATTTTAATATATCTCTAACCTTTTTTTTTTAGAAAAAGAACTGATTCAACTCATAAAGAGAGAGGTGGCAGGTGAGGATATCGTTGAGTCAGTTGCAATAATAGCTTAAGAGGGTGGAGGCGTTTCATGTAGGCAAGCATTTGGGACGGTGAGGCCGGTGTTGAATTTTAGAGAGTGGAACGACGGAGACGCGGATGGACTTTGTGGCCTTGTCAAAGCAATGAGGATGTATGTCATGCAAAGGCTTTGACCGTTCATTGAGATCATCAAGCTTAACATAGATTGATACATCGAGTAGTCGAACATCCATCTTGATTTACAAATCGGAACAACCATCGTCCCCGAACCGAGTGCGTATAGGCATGCTACGTCAGTCATTGGCCTTTTTTTCTCGATGTCAATCACTACCGTCTATGCGCTCGCACTCTTCATTGCAGGCCGCTCAGTCTCGCCCCTAGCAAATCTCGCTCATGGTCACGTCGAACAGTGCGTGCGAACTACTCGATGAAATGCTCAAAGGGAAAGGAACGCTCACCGCAACCCTCCCATTCTAATGTCGGCAGCGACAGGCCGAAACATATCGACATTCCAGATGTTTGTCTAGACCCACTAATCCTGAGCGGACAGCTTCAAGTTTAAACGACCGTATGCATACTATTTTCCGCAAGAAGTACTAATTTTTCCGCACCACATGGTAAGAGAAATATTTTTGAACCCCATAACGTTTCCAGAACCGAGAGGGCTGAACTGTGCAGAAAGTGATCGATCCTTTTTGATGAAAGGACCTGGGTGACTGCAACCCCAAAAGCGATGAAGATGCAAGCGTGAGCCAGCATGGGTGGGCGCCGAGCGATGCGGACCCAGGTGCATGAGCTGAAGCACAAAGGAGGCACCCGCGGCCGCTGGTACGGTGACAACCTACATCCAAACACCATCCAAGACAAGAAGCAAGCTATTATCGATAATGCGAAACTTCCCATCATAGACGTTGGATGGGTTATCCCGAGATCCTCTAAGTTTTGCTATCGATGATTTCTATATTTTAAAAGCGTGTCATTTCTAATCCCTGAGAGCGCAAAACCTGGAAGCTGGAACAAGCCATCGAGTCGATGCATTTTTTTTTTTTTTCTAAATCATTCGCCGCGCCTGGACTAGCTCAGGCTTTGACAGCTCTCGCTCATTGGAGAAGTCGTTGAGAATTTATAAAAATAAAAGGTGGCAATACCGGGCACTCTCGTTAACCAGCATTTAATGATAAAGCAATCAGTTCTTTGGGTGGTTATTGATGGTCGGTACGGTGGGCTTTAATGAGTCCTCGTGGTCATTCGTTTTCATTGGCCGGCCTGCACGGTGGCACTCCTTAACAGAACCCTGATATCATTAGGGCGGACCTTTTCGGAATTAATTCATTATTTCTTCAGGCCTGATCTGGGAGAGTAGTTGACTGGCTATCGGTGCTCGTCGAATTTTGATGTTTGATAGGAAAATTAAGATTGGAGGCACGAATCGAAGCTTTGATAGGATGATTTTTCTATGCAGAGCTAGCATATTTATTTCAAGGTACATTGGGAAGGAATATACACGGGCCAGCCGCATGAACTTCATGTTAGTATGTTACTGCGTGACGATGTCGCCAAATTGAACCCTTTAACAAGGCGCCGACGCCAACGTCGTCGTGTTGTGGCTTTGTCAAACAAAACCCGTCATGAAAGAACGAGGGGTCCGGCCAGAACCGTGGCTCGTGCTCGATCGCCCATGCATTTGCTAGAACTTGCGTGCCGGCCGGCACGTCGAAGCCGATCACCTGGCAGTCCGTGGCCTGGCGAGGGATCAGGAACGGGGACCAGACGGCAGAGGCGGCGTATTTCCTTGACAATGGCTTGGAAGTAGAAGACCAGCTTTGCGCGTCCGACTCGTTAACGTTGCTCCTCATGGGCCGTCCGTACAACGTGCGAAAGGGCCAGGGCTGGGCCAGGTCATGGTCACGCTTGTCGTGTCCGTGCCAGCTACAATGAGCCTGCCCACCCCAACTTAACCACGATTTATTTATAACCATACTTAATACGTATTAGTTCTGATAAATTATTTAAATATCAAATCATAGGAATCATGTAACCTTATTCTTCGGTAGTGGGTGAGGACCGAACGGTTTATACCAGGATCCCGCTAGATTTCGGAGTGATTTCTATATGCTTTGACAATTGGCTTTTGTTTTAATTGCCGGAAGGAAAGGCGAGACGCAAAGTTAGGAAGGATTATTGACTTTTACGTTTTTTATTTGCCGCGCATGGCCTAACTTCTACCACCGACTTTAAAAACTCTTGTTTTTTTTTTTTTTATGGAGAGTTTATGTACTCTAGGAGAATAAAAACTGCATATCCTATGTGACACACTTGTTCTTTATTTTTTTAAATTTTATTTTTGTCAACCATCAGTCCCTAATTGGAGGCTTCATTTAGGTGATGAGTCCTCGGCCTGCCCCAAGTGTGCCACTATTGCTCCTTTTCTTTAATGTGCTCACTGTTTTAGGAGCAAACAGAGCAAATGTTTTGAAAATTTCTGTTTACTCCCATTAATCTATATCCTGTATGATTAGTTAGGCGGAATAAAACCCTTTGCCAAATTTTATTCATTATAGGTAATTTTACTGCACTCCATCCTTGCAAAGGCTAAATATAAGTCTTGTTGATTGACTACCCCTGTATACGTCAATGTTTAAGTGCGTTGACACTGCCCCATTGTTTAACTGCTCTGACCAATCCACTAATTTATTCACCCACCCCGTCGATGGTAGAGCATGGAAGGCAGCCGTGGGGTGACGAGGACTTCCAATGGAGTGAGCTTGGGCAGAGTGGCGCCTTTGCCCTCTGTCATGTCCACAGGATCCCCAGTGGGTGTCATCATATCAAAGCCATGAATTATGCGAGCGAGTGTCAGGTGCACGACCTGCAGTGCAAATGACGCCCCCGGGCACGCCCGCCGGCCCGAGCCGAATGGCAGGAGTTCAAAGTGTCCGCCCCGCACGTCGACGTCCTTGTGGCTCGTCAGAAATCTCTCCGGCCGGAAGGCCGATGGGTCCGGCCACACCTCTGGATCGTGCTGGATCGCCCATACGTTTACTAGCACTTGCGTGCCTGCCGGCACGTCGAAGCCGCTCACCTGGCAGTCCTCCATGGCCTGGTGGGGGATCAGGACAGGACCGGCCGGGTACAGGCGGAGTGTTTCCTTGACAACGGCTCGGAGGTAGACCAGCTTCTCCACGTCCGACTCGCCAACGTTACGTTCCCTTCCCACATGGACGTCTATCTCTTCTTGGGCCCTCCTTAGAACGTGACGATAATTCAGCAGTAGGGCGAGGGCCCAGGTCAGGGTCACGCTAGTGGTGTCCGAGCCACCTATAATGAGAGCCTGCATCAGCAATCGGAATCTAAGTTAGCACGATTGTTAAGCATGATTAATACGTATTACTCATAGATTATTTAAATGTCGAATCATAAGAATCATGTAAGCTTGTTTTAGGTGGGAGGTGGGAGGCGCCTTAAAGAACACAGAATGAGGTATTTTATGGTTTATCCCGGGATCCTCCTGGATTTGCTCGTGATTTCCATACATTTTGGCCCTTGTTTCGTGTTTTTTCAAATCGCCGGAGGGGGTGGGATGAGAAAACGGAAAGTCTGGAGAACTGACTGACTACCTTCTGTCAGAGACTTTTAAACCCCCGTTATTTTATATGGACTTCTGGAGCAAAAAAATAATTGAGACCAACCTAGGTCAGAGTTTCTCTTCTTCTTCTTCTTCTTCTTCTTCTTCTTCTCCTTCAAATTTTATTAATTTCTTTTCCCTTGATTTAGGAGTGGTGATTCCTATTCATTTTCAATGATATAATTCTAATTTTTGGGTTGTGACCTGCTTATTGAGGTCGATCAGTATTTTTTGCTATAAAGAACTCTCTCTCCTTTTTCTTTTTTTTTTTTTTCCACTGTTTTGACAGAAAACAGAGCAAACACTTGGAAATTTCTATTTATTCGTTGGGGGAAATGAGTAGTTGAATGCAGTGTAACTACTGTTATACAACGTTGTCAGAAATTTCTAATTACTGTTCTAGGAAAATGCTCATATCCCTTAACAAGTAGTTAACTTTTTATCAACATATCATTTGCGAGATGAAAGGCAAATTAACCTACAATTTCAATACGCCCGTTCGTTCCATCATTGCAAGGGCTAAATAGTGAAGCCCCTGTAGGTTGACAAACCACGTTTTCTGTTTTGACTTCAGAACCTCTCTAATCCGTGCATTCGAGTGGATACCACTATCTGCTCGCGTGGTTAGTGCCCGAGTGGGACCCAAATAATGCAGGTGATAAGCGACTGGCCACAAAAGAACCCGATTTAATCCGAATACTCTTTCGTAACATGATGCAAGGTTGTAAACTGTTCAAATAACTATGTTTTTTTTTTTTTAAAAAAAAAAAGGAAGTTAGATTACGTACCAGGCAATTCGCCTTGATGACTGTATCCGGATCATGGTCGGAGAACAGCTCCCCCTCCTCGTCCATTACCGACAGCATCACGTCGATGAAGTCTTGCTTGCCCTCACCCCGTCCTTGCAGCCTACCCTCCCGGTGCTCCCTTAACCACCTTCCGATGATACCGTCCATCTCCGCTGCGGTGCCTTTCATCGCCCTCTCGTAGCCCCCCAAGTCCATCCACCTGAGGAACGGCACCACGTCGGAGACCACAAAGGCTCCCAAGAGCTCCATCATCCGGTGCATCGCTGCGGTGAACCTCCGAGCCTCCCTGCTGCCGCCGTCATGAACGGCACCATACTCGAAGCACCTCTTCCCCGCCACCATCCTTACTACCACGTTGAACGTCAGCTCCTGGAACCACTTGCTCATCTCCACCCTCGCCGGGCCCCCGTCGACCTTGCGACATAGTCCGTGGAGTGTCTTGGCAAACGCGCCGACCTCCGAGTCCCGGACGTGAGCAAGGGAGTCGAGCCGGGCGTGGGAGAGGAGCTCCAGGGTCAAGATCTTGCGGACTCGGCGCCAATAAGGCCCGTAGGGAGCGAAGCCCACCATGGCGTTGTTGTAGCACATGAGCTTGCTGGCAGTGCTCGGGGGGCGGCCGGCGAGGGCCTTGTCATTGGTGGTGAGGCACTCCCTGGCAGCTTCCCAGGTACTGACAACCAGGACTGGGCGCGCGCCGAGCCGGAGTGAAAAGACAGGCCCGACGGCATCGGCCACGGCTTTCAGTGCCCGGCCGACGTTGTTACGGGAGCCGAGGAGGTGGAGGTGGCCAAGGACGGGCCACGCGCCGGCCGGTTGGGGGGCGCTGTTTCTTCTCGTGGCCGACTTAGACTTCTTAACCAGCCATCGACTGGAGACAAGTAGGAGGAGGAGAAGAAGAGTTAGAATCACAAGATTGTCAAGCTGGGAAGCATCCATGTTATATACTGTATACAGGCTACACTGGGGACGATGAGGTAGGTGTGATGGCTTCTGGCTTTATAGTCCGCAAAGATGGATCAGGAGTGTCGGAGTGGCGTGTACAGGGAGAGAGGTGATTATCTTGACGCGGTTTGGATAGAGATTTGGGCGGCTGCCAGCGCTTGTTAATGCACACGCGAGACGTCAGAAGGAGAGGACGGCTCGACCTTAGAAGGCGGACGAGCGAACAAAGCGGGAGAAAAGGACGGTTAACTAACTATAAACTATAAAATATAAGGCAAGATGTCGCTTGGGCCGGCTGGTGATAGAAGCTGCACGCGTGGGCCGGTGCAACACACGGTGGACTTTGATATGTGGACCCAATATGCGGACTGTCACTCTCTTACCGGGTTAACGGCCATGAATGCTACCGCTTAAGGTGCGTTTAGTATGAGTTTAAAATTAAAAAAAAATAATAAAAAAAAAGGACAGAAGAAAAGTTTCAGAAATAACGTTTCTTTGATGTAAATTTTGAGAACGTAAAAGGTTTTTTTTTGGTTAATTGTGTTTCGTAGTGTCACCCGATGAAGGATTGGTTGCGTCCATGAACTAAGGAAAAATTGTTATGGCTGTAAATGTTAGTTATATTTAAAACAAAATTGATGTAAAGGATGACACAATATCATTAATATATAAAAAGGACCTTTGGTGATCATTATGGGATTATCTTAGTGATCTTGAATCTTTGTTGATCTTAATTTTGAAATGATCTGATCTAATCAAATATCACCATGTTTGGTATAGTGTATCATATTGATCAAGAATCATTGGAGATCTAACATCATCATATTTAAGAATCTAAAATTATTAATCATAAAATATTAAAATTATCTCTATTATATTTATATTAATATAATATAATACAATACATTAATTTATATATCATGTTATATATAAAATATTTTTATGATATAAAATAAAGGATATTTTGGTCTGTAAATTTTAGCGCAAGATCATCTAGCGATATGATTATCCTTAAAGGGATGATACATTAGGAGGGGGTGATCTTGTATCACTGTTACATAGGATCACAGTAATGCAACTATATAGGGTGATCCCATCATTGCTCCATTAATCATCAATGATCTTGAGCAGAGATCACCTCGTACCGAACGCCTCCAAAAAAAAAGGCGATATAAGAGAGAGTAGTGTGATTATTTAGTATTTTATTAATTCTAATGTTTTAGCTTCTTTTTTATCTTTTAAATAATTTTTGCTTTTAATTCTATTAACCCATTCCTTCTAGGTTAATAATTTGGGATGTAAATAGAGGGAAAAATTATCTTAGAAAAAAAAAAGACTAATCTTATACTAAACAATCTCAGAATGAGTTGAAAAATTAGAGGAGTAATTTTTCATCTTCTTCAAGCCCACACTAAATGCACGCTTTGTTACTTTGGATAACTGAACACATGTTGGTATCGATTGTGGTCATGTATATGCTAAATTTAATGTGGGGCAAACTTAATAGTTGATAACATGCATAGTGAAGCATGCTATAGAGTACACAAAGAGTATCTAAAGATGTGTAAAAAATTTAAGCCTATGCTTGCTTGTGAAGAAATTTTGCACAAATTACAAGCATCGATCCATCAGGAATAATGTCACTTTTGGTTCATTGCAAAAGGTTTGCCATCCAAAATGTATCATGGATGCCAACATTTTGGAGATCAACGGATGGAGATGAATGAGTGCTATCTAAATAGGAAAAGGAGCACAGTCCGGGGCCAATTATTATTATTATTATTATTATTATTATTATTATTATTATTATTATTATTATACAGAGGTTATGCAAAGCTTCCCTGCAGATCGTCAATGGCACCGCTTTCATCCAGGTGTTTTCTAGGGTGAATCCACCCAACTTAGATGGTGTCGCTAACCATTTGACTCCATGGATTGTGGGATCCACCCTAATTCACTGATTCAATGAATCTATAATCTAAATTGAGAGGGCATTAAGTCAAATGCAAACAATAAATGGAGAGTCAATGAGTTAGTACTGAATGTTAATGCATCAGGTCATAAAATAAAGAAAAAATCTGCTTCAGTCTTTAATTTGGTTTCACGATCGATTTCTCCTGAAATATTATTTAGTAGTTCCGATGGTCAACCAATTGGAAATTTGCATTTAGCCTAGCCTTTGCAATGGCCGACAGGACAAGGATTAGGTCTGATATGGAGTAGAAGCATCTATCACTAATGCAGCTCAAACATGGAAGCATTTCCAAGCGGCAACAACCAAAAAAAGATGGGGTTTAAAAATAATAAAATCGGTGCAATTAACTGCAAATTTCAATGACCAAGTTCAGTGGGGCTATAAATAATAATAATAATAATAACAATGATAGTGCATCTTCTAGATATATTTTAATAGAAATCTTCTAACATTTAAATCAGTATGAAAGCGTCGTCTTTCAAAAAAATAAAAATTAAATATAAAAAATTTACTAGATTAATTTAGACCTCTTTTTATAAGTGGATATAAAATTCTTTGATTAACTTAAAATTTTATGATCATTGGGATTCTTTTTTATTTTGGACTCAAAAAATCTATTTCGTATAGGATTCATTGGTTGCTGACATGGCACTAACCAATTTAGCTGACATAATTAATCATATACCAGATGATTATAAATCGACAAAAGTTTACCTTGCGACTCGCCTCACGACCCATTGTAGGTTTGAGTAAAATGAACCAACCAATGCAAGGCTTCTATGATCAATATTGATTTTACAATTGAATATTATATCAAGATAAAAGAAATCTTAAAATTCCCATGCACCGTGCTTTGATCTATTCTGAAAACAAAGTTTCCACCACCCAGCAAATCTAAGTCATTCTCATCATGGATGGATATTGCCATCATTTAAAACTCCAACTTTACTTTTATTTGCAATTAGTTTCATAGCAATCAGAAAATAAAATAGAACTTTTATTCGTACAATAAGAGGCATAATACATTGGAATGTTTGCTTTGTTCACCGTACCATAACATGGCCACATACCTTTAAAATAAAAACCTAAGAGCATATAAAATTTATTCATATTCCATGCACATAACATAAATCATAATATCAAATGAAAATGTATTGTATTATGAGCATACAATCATATCTATCTACAAAGCCTCTCTCTAAAGGAATCCCAATCTTGCTTTGCCACTAAATCTTCAAACTCTATAAAAGATATGATAAATATAATATGAGCTCACGGTTCAGTAAGAATCCCTATGTATACCAATATAAATATATATTAAAATATCTACATAATAAAATAATATATATAATAAAATAAATCATGCTGTAAAATACTATGCTATGAAATCATGCGACAAACATAAAAAAAATTGTTAATAACTTTTATGAACCATGACATTAAACTATATCACCTTAATATTAGTTAATTTGTGTCAAATGATATAAACCTAATCTGACCATCACATCTGCACAACACCAATCTATCCATTACCTTAAGCTGCAACTAATGTTACATTTGCATGATACCAATCTAGCCATTAACTTAAGTCGTAGCTAGTGCCATATCTGTATGGTGCCAATTTACTCATCAACTTAGGCTGCAATAAGTGCTGCCTCACTGTGCCATTCTAGCCAATAGCTTGGCCACACCCATGCCACTCCACTAACATCCCATGATTAATCTACATGCCCTTTTCTCACATCGATCCTTTCACATCTTTTAATATTTTAATATGCAAAGTAGATTTCATATTCACATCGTGAACATCATCAAAATCAAACTATCATAGTATAAGATACTCAAATCTAAACATAACCCATATCATGATATCATAACTTCAAACATAAGTTACATCCATGCAACCAAAATATGCTGATAAGATGATAAGTGTAAAATTATGATGCATGCTATCAAAATATATGCAACAAATCAATTCATATCTCATAAATATATAAGTAATATTCCCACACATCCAGAAAGGTATAAGTAAGGTTTTTCATACATCCACTAAAGTATGAGTAAAGTTTTTATACATCCATAAGAGTATTAGTTAGGTTCCTACATATAAAGTTTTACACATGCACAAGAGTATTAGTAAGGTTCCTATATATTCATAAAAAGATGAGTAAGGTTCTTAAAATTCCACTAAAGTGTAAGTTGTTACCTCCATCGACAAATCTGCAATCCAGACTCAAAATCCACCACAATCCTCTAGCATAAATATCGATGCACCAATCTGTGCTCTAAAACTCTTGCTTATCTATAATTAGGTGATTACCTATAATGATTCATCTTAAATTTATTATTTATCATTCAATTAATTCTCAATCTAGTTAGATCACATGATTATAACCATCTCAGAACTTAATTTAAATCCAATTGGATTGAGATATAAGTAATTAGAGTGAGATTTAGATCCATCCTAAATTAATTAGGTCAATCAAAATCAAATTAAGAACCAATTTAGCCAATTGGGTCAAATTCTAATCAATTAGGCTTAAGCCTAGGCTTAGACCAACTCAATTAGAATTTAATTAGGCTAAGATTCCACCCATTAAGTCTCAATTAGGCTAATGCTCCTCCAATTAGGATTTAATTAGGTTAGGGCTCCACCAATTAAAGCTTAATTAGGTCAATTAGGGTTGGATCTGATTTAATTTGTGTTAATTGACTAGATTTGGGTCTCAATTGGGTCTAATTTGCCTTAGATTGGCTCAATTTGGGTCTAATATGATTAATTCGATTAGCTTGGGCTTAAATCGAGCTTAATTTGGTTTGAGTCTAATTAGATTGGGTTAGCTCAATAGTAATTGGACTTAGACCTGATCTTGAATTGAGTATGACCAGGTTTAATTAGCTTGGCTTGTGTTTGGAATTGGTTTGGGCTTAATTGAATTGGGTTAGATTTAATCAGAATTGGGCTCGATTGGGTTTTGAATTGGGTTAGCCTAATCTAATTAGGCTTCAAGCATTAGGGTTAAGCCAATGTGACTCGAGACATCTTCCTTCTCTCAAAGGGTCAATCCTATGATTAACCAGTAAAGATCAATTACTATTCTCCTTCCTCACTCATGCAAGCTAAGGATTCGATGTCGGTAAATTGCTAGGCAGTTTGGCAAGAGGGCAGAATAGTGGATGAGTTTGGCCCTTTAGATTGGAGCAAAGTCTTAATAGGTTACGACATCGCCAATTATCGACAGTTAAGGGTTTGTTTGGATCTTTGGAGGGAGAAGAAGAGAATGATGAAGAATGAGGAAAGAAGGAGAGGGGAAGGAAAGGAAGGGAAGGGTTATTATCCTCTTTTTATTTGAAAAGAAGAGGAGGAAAAAAGAGGATTAGTTAAATTCATTTTGTTTGGATAGAGGGAGAGCGAAATTATGTTTACAAAATCACAAAGATAAAAAAATTTAAATCAATTTATAGGGTTAAAGTTGAAAAAATGACGCAAAAATTATAAACTCATTTTCCTTCCTCTCTTTACCTTTCAAATTTGGGGTAAAAAAATTTAATCTCTTAAGAATGAATAGAGGAAAATGAGTAACCTTGATTCCACTCCCTCTTCTCGTTTTTCCTTCCTTCCAAATAGCGACCTATAAAATTATTCTCCTTTTCTCTCCTCATCCCCGTATTAACCTCCATACAAACAAACCCTAAAGGGAAGGAAAAGGACAATGTGCAATAGTAGAAGGCACTCGACGACCGGATGTGAGCGTGATTAGAGGCTTCAGTTGGTTGAATCCAATCAGATTCACAAAAATGGAAGGATCTGGTCACTTACTTGTGACCTTCGCCTATTGCTGATACCAAAATGAGAGGAAGGTAATGATGCCATGGCGGTGTCATCCTTGAACCAAGAGAAATGATGTCCGATAGAAGCTCTTAGGTGGAACGGTGGCGATGTGGCCAAGAATAGGTGGTTTGGTCCAATAAGAGGGCAAGGCGGGAAAGCTCCTATGGTCTGAAGCCGACGGTGGAAACTACAGACGAGAGAGAGAGAGGAGAGATGTAGAGTGTGGGGAGAAGGGGAGGAATGGGATCATGCCTGAAAGTAATTGTGGGCCGCATTTCTTATGATTAAGGATTAAGTTATAAAAGCTCTGCTCTATTCTTAGGAGCAGAGTATCACAAGCTACTTGAAAAAATGAAATGACTCAGATGTTTTATGCAATTAAAATATTAATTACCTCATGACTTAGGGTTGAGAGCTTCTCTGGCTATGTTTAATGGCCATGGTAATGGCACGGTCCTCGTGCTAACCGTCACTATCGGTTAATTATTGTTTGGATTCTGATGCAACCTACTGAGATAATTCGATTAGCACTCATGCACAAGAAGACAAAACCATTAACAGATTAAGTTACCAGTAGGCCATGCAGTTTGAGCACACGAAATCAAGCATTGTAATTTTGAGTCAATGAAGTGGCGATTATAATAGAGCTCGATGGGTTTGATGGGACTGGTTATCTATAAATTATAAAAAATGTAGCTAGGGTTGCCGAAGAAATGAAATATTAGAAATAGCTCATATTTGGTTTGAAAATAAGATCGGCCTTAGCTTTCTTGAATAATAAATTAAAAATATGATGATCTTTTTAGCTTAAAGGGTAGGGGGAATAATAAAAAAAAAAGACCTAGCCTTGGTCAGTATTGTGCAGGTCAATATAACTTGAAATTAATATCTTTATTTATTATACAAATGAAAACACACGCATTAACAATGTTTATTCCAAACAAAGTAAGATCCATAATCAAATCTATTTAATATCAAATCTATATTGTGTAAAATATATTTATCATTGAAATCTGTTTTTTCTTTTTCTTTTTTGAACTAACCTTGAAGGGCATAATGGGCACAAGAGCCATATAACCAAGAGGGCTTTTGGTAATCAAAATGGAATCACAATGGTAATTCTAGATCATCAATGGTTCTTATTTTGGAATGATTTTAATTTAGATGATGTAAAATCACCATGTATGGTCTGTTATATTCCAATGATTAAAGATATTTAAAAATCTATGATTAATTTATTTGATATGTAATGAAAATTCAGAACACTGGTCATATACCAAAGCCAACTTTGATATATTTTGCAACTATTAGGATAATTTATTATTCTTTCATATTATTTGTTATTGTGATATTTAAATCAAATCATATTTTTATAATATTATATTATGATATAATATTATAATATTGCATTATATTATTATAACATAATATTAGAATTATTATAATATTATAATTACAATAATTGGATAAGAGGTATTTTGATTTTAGATCTCAAGTTAGGATCCATGCTTGATAGTGATTCTGAATGATCAATCTCATGGATAGGTATAGATTATCGAGTTGTATAGTAATTTTAAAGATGAGGTTACATAGGATGCAATTAAAAATGATGATTTCATTATCCCTATCTAAATGAGAATAACTCATCTCATGCTAAACAACTCCTCAGGCTATGGATCAGGATACATGGTGCCGATCATCATCCGTATGCTGAAGTCGTTCTCCTGCGAGCAAGGGACATTCTTGTCTCAGCATCAACACCATGGACATGTTATATTTTATTTATTTATTTTTAATTTGTCCTTGTTAAGTTGGGCTTTGGCATGCTGTCTTTATAGCGTTAGTTGACGCAGCGGGCGGGTTTAATTATGTTAACCGTTTATTGCGGCAAGTCTTTCTCTGCAAGCAGGAATAAAAATTCGGAAGAAGGGTGACTGACCCTCACATAACGCCACGTTAGCTGATTTCCGATCTCGAAGTACAAATCAGAGGAGTAAACGGGAACCTAACGGTAGTGTTGCTTAGCCTGGGATAGCGAGACATCAGACAAGCGGTGGGGCAGTCGCCGCCGGCTGACGTCCGGCGTCGCAGCCGCTAAACTACGACCAGTTCTTTTGGACGTCCTGCCGTCGGCATGCTTGACTAGTGGGTGGAACGCGGGTTCGTGTCAGTCCACCGAGCAGCGACGGCGGCGACAAGAGTTGGCAGGGGTTCGGCCGGAGCCGGTCACAAAGGAGGCGAGAAACGGTGGGTGGGGTGGTAGCCTCTTCAGGCTCGAAGAGCTCGGAGCTAAACAAAGGCGCCGTAGCTTCCCTCTCACTCCTTTTGCCACCTGCTTTGAGATCCGGAAGCCATGAAACGTGACGCATATAATTAAAGGTCTTTTGTATTATAAATTATAAGAAAACGTTGAGGCATCGTGTCACTGACGCCTACACCTCCAGGGCATGCGGACGGCCGACTGTGCGTTGATCAATCACTCGCTCCAATGCCAGATTCCAGGGCTGCAGAATTTATAATAGCAAGAATTGCAGTAGCGTCAACTTTTTCTTTCTTTTTGGAATCCGCAGGCAGTTCATATTCCCCTTGTACAGTACTACGAGGAGTTTTAAGGCACCGTACCAGAAGCAAGCACTTGGGTGGCAAACAAAATGGCATCTTCCTTTGCCTTCCACCAGGTTTTGCGTTCTCTTCCTCCCTGCCATCTCTCTAAACAAAGGCGGCTTGGAAGGAGTTTTAGTATTCCGGAAGAATAGGCCCTCGGTCAAAGATTATTAAAATCACAAGTAAATCTTAGGAAGATCTTGGGATGAGGCGA